>CAMTDV010000012.1:94066990-94666990 GCA_947069175.1 Scalesia atractyloides
CAATCAAGTTAATCCACTTGCAAGAGGAAGGGCTTTCAACATCAATGCCAACCAAGCTAGGGCTGATAATAACATGGTCAACGGTACGTTCCTTATTAGCGGTAGATATGCATACATACTATTTGATACTGGTGCGGATACGAGTTTTGTGTCCTTAGAATTCGAATCCGTTCTTGATTTACCACGTGTTAGTCACGCCGAACCGTTCACGATGGAAGTTGCTGATGGTGAACCTATTTCATTAGACTCGATTGTTCGTGATTGTACTCTTACTCTTAATGACCACGATTTCTCTATTGACCTTATTCCTATGAAGTTGGGTAGCTTTGACATTATCATTGGCATGGACTGGCTTAGTCAACATCACGCCGAAGTTGTTTGCCACGAGAAATTTATTCGAATTCCCCTCGCTGACGGTCAGACTCTGCGTATTTTTGGAGAAACTTCTTCAAAGGGCTCAAATTAATGTCATGCCTCCAAGCTCGTAGATACCTTCGCAAGGACTATATCGCGTTTCTAGCTCATATCGTTAAGAAGGAAGACAAGGAAAGGAAGCTCGAAGATATTCCCATCGTTAAAGAATTTCCTCAAGTTTTCCCCGACGATGTCTCAGGACTTCCTCCTGTGCGAGAAGTCGAATTCTGAATCGATCTTGTACCTGGTGCTACACCAATCGCAAAATCTCCCTACAGGTTAGCCCCATCTGAGATGCAAGAATTAGCTAGTCAACTGCAAGAGTTGACAGACAAGGGATTCATACGTCCTAGCTCGTCGCCTTGGGGTACACCTGTTCTTTTTGTAAAAAAGAAACATGGAACTTTTCGCATGTGTATTGATTATAGAGAGCTCAACAAGCTGACCATCAAGAATCGCGATCCATTACCTCGTATTGATGATCTTCTAGATCAACTTCAAGGTGCCACCTGTTTTTCAAAGATCGACCTTCGTTCTGGTTATCATCAACTTAGGGTACGCAAAGAAAATATTCCTAAGACTGCTTTTCGAACTCGTTATGGTCATTATGAATTCATGGTTATGCCCTTTGGGTTAACCAATGCTCCTGTTGTCTTCATGGATTTGATGCATAGGGTGTGCAAACCCTATCTCGATCGTTTCGTTATAGTTTTCATTGATGATATTCTTATCTACTCCAAGACCAAATCTGATCATGAGCGTCATCTTCGACTTATTCTAACACTCTTGAGAACTGAAAAGCTTTATGCTAAGTTCTCGAAATGTGAGTTTTGGTTAAAAGAGGTACAATTTCTTGGTCATGTCTTTACTGACAAAGGGATTCATGTTGACCCTGCAAAGATTAAAGCGGTACAAGAATGGCAAGCGCCACGTAGTCCTACTGAAGTTAGGTCATGTCTTGGTCTCGCTGGTTATTATCGACGTTTCATTGCAAATTTTTCTCGAATCGCTATTCCACTCACAACCTTGACTCACAAGGGCAAACCCTTTATTTGGGGACCCAAGCAAGAAGAGGCTTTCCAAACTTTGAAGCAAAAGCTTTGTGATGCACCTATCGTTACACTTCCTGATGGTTGCGAAGACTTTATGGAGACATTACCTCTATGGTACCAAGTGTGAAATCTACACTGATCACAAGAGTCTCCAGCATATTTTCAATCAAAAGGAATTGAACATGAGGCAACGTCGGTGGGTTGAACTCCTAAATGGCTATGATTGTGAAATTCGATATCATCCTGGCAAGGCTAATGTTGTGGCTGACACCCTCATTCGAAAGGAGCATGCAAACTCAATCCGTCTTTTATGTTCCCAAATTGTGACCGATCTTCAAAACCGAATTAGAGCAGCTCAACATATTTCCGTCACGGAAAATGATGTGCGAGATAAACTGTCTTGTGGGCCTTAAACCAAACTAGAATCCAAGTCAGATCGTATTTGGGTACCTGATCGTGATGATCTTCGTGCTTTTCTCATGATCGAGGCTCACAAAACACGATATTCTATACATCCAGGAGCCGATAAGATGTATCAATATCTACGGTACTCCTATTGGTGGTCTGGCATGAAGAAAAACATCGCTATATTTGTTTCCAAGTGCCTTACATGTTCCAAAGTGAAAGCTGAACATCAGAGACCTTCAGGACTTCTTGTTCAACCCGAAATACCCGTATGGAAGTGGGAAAATATAACCACGGATTTCATTACAGTGGGTATGACACCATTTGGGTTATCATTGATCGTCTCACTAAATCAGCTCATTTTATTCCAATCCGTGAAGATTTTAAGAACGAAAAGCTAGCTCGTATCTATATCAATGAAATTGTAACCGTCATGGTGTACCCTTAAGCATCATTTCCGATCGAGACGGCCGTTTCACCTCACGAACATGGCAAGCCGTACAATCCGCTTTGGGTACACGTCTAGATCTCAGAACTGCCTTTCACCCTAAAACTGATGGTCAATCTGAACGCACCATACAAACCGTGGAAGACATGTTACGAGCATGTGTCATAGACTTCAAGGGCAATTGGGACACTCATCTACAGTTAGTAGAATTTTCGTACAACAATAGCTATCATTCAAGTATCTGTATGGCTCCTTTTGAAGCCTTGTATGGTTGAAAGTGTTGATCCCTGTATGTTGGCACGAATTGGTGAAGCACAAATCACTGGACCTGAATGGATTCAAGAAACGACTGACAAAATTCTTCAAATCCAAAATAATCTTCTAGCAGCTCGAAGTCGTCAAAAGAGTTACGCTGATAAGCGACGCAAGCCTTTGGAGTTTTGTGTTGGTGATCAAGTACTTTTAAAAGTATCACCATGGAAGGGAGTGGTTCGTTTTGGGCAAAAAGGCAAGCTAGCACCATGCTATGTGGGACCATTCAAGATACTCGAAAGAGTAGGTCCTGTAGCATACAAGCTTGACCTACCAGAAGAACTCAACAGAATTCATCCTACGTTTCACGTATCAAACTTGAAAAAGTGTCTCGCCGATGAAAATCTCCATATTCCTTTAGAAGATATTCAGATCGATGAATCAATGCACTTCGTTGAAAGACCAGTAGAAATCATGGACTACGGTGAAAAGCGTTTGAGACGAAGTCGTATTCCAATAGTCAGGGTGCGTTGGGGGTCAAAACGAGGACCCGAGTTTACTTGAAAACGTGAAGACTCAATGCGCGAGAAATACCGCGTCTTTCTCCAGCTATAGCTACTACTTCAATTTCGGGACGAAATTTCTAAAAGTAGGGGATAATGTAACAATTGTGTAAAACATATTTCAAAAACCCGTACCGTTTATTAATCAAGTGTTGGTTATATGATCGTTGCATAATTTTTAGAGTCGATTATTTTAATTTGTCACAACTAACAAAGGTTATTAGAATTTAAACCAAAAATTATAAATAAAATAACAATTAAGCTAACTTAACCTTTAAAATAATAAATCAAAAATAAATTAAAATAATAAAAAGAATGGGGAAACCGAATCGAACCTGGGTCTCCCGGACTCACACACACTCAAAACACCACTACTCCACACCCACTTTAGTGTCTTAAAACCAAAACAAATAACATTTATAAAAGTCGAATATCAAACCTGCAAGACAAGCTGCACTTTTGAACCGCCGACGAAGCTAAGATTGTGGAATTAATCTCTAATCTCTTTCGAATAAAAACGTTTGTAACCGATAATTTAACCGATGATGTTTAATTCAATAAATCAAAACTGATTTCAATCATCTACTTTGAAACCGAAACATTAATCCTATCGTGGATATAAAAACCGACTGAACATCATTCCTATCATACACTTCATCTTTTCGGAAATTCTCGAAACTTTTAACTCTTGGCAAATAAAGAACTTCCGTTATTCAGTCGCCGAAATTTCCACCGGAAAACCGAAAGCAGCCGTGGTGGGTAACATCCTTTAATTCCTTGCTTTATACCTTATTTATTCTTGTGCTAATTCATACCAGAAAAGTATAGCTGTTATACTCCAATTATGAAAATTTTTATTTGGGTTGTGTTCTGTGTTGAAATTGTTGAAGAAGATGATTCATTTTCAAGCGTTTAAATATAAAAAGAAACCGGTTAGACACACAGTCCAGTTGTGTACTGTGTGCAACTGTAGTGTACAAGGTCTGGGTTCGATCCATGCTTGCAACCGGTTTTCTTATAATAAAACTCAATTTTTTTTAAAGTTAATCAGAATGTGTTCCAGTAGTATTTAAGTTTAACAAAAATCATTATATGAATGGGTTAGACACCCAGCACGGTTGGTTGGGCTGGGTGCAAGGCAGCGGATGGGTCTTGGGTTCGAATCATGTGCTAATACCGGTCCAATTGGTTTAAAATATTTTTAATTAAAATGATTTCTGAAATGATTTAGTAAGTATATAAGAGTAATAAAAATCAGATTACTTTCGAGTTAGACACGCAGCTCAGTTGGTAGAGCTGCGTGCATGTAAGCGAGAGGTCTCAAGTTCGAATCCCACACACGATGCCAATAACCTCAGTCAAAATGTTAGGTCCCCTGTCAGACCTGAGAGTTTTTTTAATATTATTTTCTTTTATTTTACTTATTTATATCACATATATACTTATATTTTAGTTAAAAATTAATTAAAAACACTTAAAATTACAATTTCGAAGGTTATAAAATCTCAATAAAAACCACCGAAAATAACCTAAAAATCTAACAAAAAGTATGAAATCCAAATATTAAATTGTTTGTATTTCTGAAATTATCGTATTATTATTTTAGGTTAGTATTGTTCGTCGATCAAATCCTCCACTCGTGCGCACTCATCATCAACCAAGAATACGCACCCACAGTGAGTGAATACCTTACAAACTCCCTTTTTAATCACGTTTTGGGGTGTATCATGTGTCGTACAAGTTTTATTTATTTATTTATTTAAACACTTGTGCTAAAATCATTATGTGATCAAATGTGTATTTTTGGTTGGTGTGGTTATGTGTGGATACATTTTATCATTTCAGTGCAAGCATTCATTTAAAGCCCATCAGTTCCTCGTGGGATACGAGTTGAGCATCATGTGCCCCATTAGATCAGCTCCGTTTGATTGAGCCTTGATCTCAAGTTCATCATTTATCATGTCGTGTGCTCGTTGTGGATATTATGTGGTTTGTAATTATATATGTATATATATATATATATATATATATATACTCACTTATGATTCATGCACAGCTTTTATTTAATAACAAAAAATTAATAAATGTTACAAACTATTTTACTAGGATTCACTCACCAACTTTTGTTGACCCCATACCTTTGTTTTACGCATGATACAGGTGGAAAGGCTGAAGAGGGAAACACATAGGAAATGCCTTAGAAGATTAATAAAACATATTCTGTTTTGAACAATTTTTAGTTGTGCTTGTATGTTTCTTGTATTGAATATTTAAATTTTAATTTCAATTTAATAAATATGAAACTTATTAGTAAATGTCATGAGCTTTGGTGATAACCCAATTATGCCCTGACTTCTAATTCCGCTGCGGGTCGAGGTGTGATAGACACAACCTGCCAAGCGGCTATTGGTGTCACACCCCGACCCGCAGCGGAAAATGGTAGTCGGGGCATGATTGGGTTTTCATCAAAGCTCATGACATTTACTATAAAGTTTCATATTTATTATTTCTTTTTAAAGAAGAACATTACAATAAACATACAAGTACAACATATTCAAATACATATTTCATGACTTCATTATTTTTCTTCTAAGGCAATTTCCTATGTGTTCCTTGCTTCAACCTGTCCACCTGTATCATGTGTAAAAATAGGGTTTTAGGTCAACAAAAAGTTGGCGAGTGAATCTCATTTAAATATTTGAAAGGATTAGTTATGTTGGTTATTTGAATAAAATTGTGCATAACCAAATATGAATAAACGTAAATGTAAATTTAATCTTAAAACACATAATATCAATAAATGCACAAGCACACACACCAAATGAATGAACAATGAGATCAAGGCTCAATCAAACGGAGCCGATCGAATGAGGCACGCGATGTTCAACTCGTCTCCCACGAGGAACTGATGGGCCTAATGAATGTTTTGCACGCAACTTGACAAAATGTAAACACGTATCACAACAAACAATATTTACATCATAAGTTTAGGTCATATAATGGTAATGGCACAAGTTTGAATAAACGAAATATTTAGAGCGACACATGATACACCCCAAAACATGAATAAAAAGGGGAATTTGTAAGAATTCACTCACAGTGGGTGCGTTTTCTTGGATTGATGATGAATGTGCACGAATTTGGATTTAACCACGAGAGAAACTAACCTAAATAATAACATAATAATTCGATAAATAAATAAAGTTTTAATTGAGATTAATATTTTTAATTAGTGTTCTTAATGGGATTGTTAGATTTATTTTTGTGAGTTTAATGACATTTTCTAACTTTAAAAATATTATTTTAAGTATTTTTAAATAATTTTCTGGTTAAATAAAAAAATAAATAAATAAATATGTTGACCGTTGACCGTTGACCGTTGACGTCGGACCGTGTTTATTCTATGCGCTGAGTGAGGTTCGAACTCGTGACCTCCCGTACGCGTGCACGCAGCTCTACCAACTGAGCTACGTGTCTAACCCGAAATAAATCGCATTTTAATTATATATATATACTAGTTAAAACATATCAGAAATTATTTAATTTAAAAAGGATTTATAATCCCTCGAACCGGCGTGCATGACATGTTTCGAACCCGTGGCTATCGACTTATATTGCACCCAGCCCATCCAACTGGGCTGGGTGTCTAACCCGTTATAGACAGAATTTATATTATATTTATATACTTGCTCGATTAACTTATGTTTTTATCCATTAAAAAGATTGGTGATGTGAATAGATCGTTGTAAGTAATAAGACTCGAACCCGGGACCATTTGTTTTAAGTGCACACAGTCCACCACTGGACTGTGTGTCTAACCCGGTATAATTTCCGATTTTAAATTCATTTAACTATTGGTTTTAGTTCATCTTCTTCATTAAACCCAAAGCCCGCCTGAAATCGATTTTTAAACAATTCTGGGTGATTGTTCAAAGACTTGTAACATACAGAATAATAGATAGAGAAGTTAAAGAAATATACCACTAGAAGTAGAATCTCGGTTTTCCGGTGCCAATCTCCGGCGAGTGCACCAAATTCCGACGATGTATAACTTGCGACAGAGGCTCTATAGGGAGTTTAAGGTGAGTGTGGGTGACTTCTGTCGCTAGTTCATAGAAGTTCTATTTATAGAGTAAGGCAATACTGGGATAGATTCGGTTTTCCGGCGATAACTTTCGGCTACTTGCAGAGAATTCCGGCGAAAGACTTCCGATGAGAAATTTCCGGTGGGAGATCCGGTGGTGACAGGAGGATCGAGCAGAGAGTGCTGAGAGTCGATTTGAGTGAATAAGCGAGTTGGGTTTCCTGACTGACAGTATTTAGTGACTTCCAAGATCACAACTTGATTTAAAATCAAAAACGGTAATTGTAACAATGATTCAGCATAATGGTTTGCGAGTTAATGCTTTCAATTGTGATTTCGGTTAAAGGTTGACTGTTATAATCGTTCCTGTAAGAATCAAAACGTATGCTCAAAGTTATACGATTGAATCAGAGCGGTTACTCACTTGAATCTCGCAGATGACTCGTATGTGTAACATTTGTAAAAATCGGGTCTCCAAAACCCGCTCCGTTTTGTAATCAAGTACCAAGTTATAAAAGTTGCATTAAATATTTATGATTATTTTGAGTTAAAACGATACATAATTAATAAATAAACTAAACTATAAAAATTACATTTGATAAAAAGTTAAAATAAAATAAATAAAAAATATTTGAAGCTGCCGGGACTCGAACCCGGGTCAGCCAAGACTCTTCAACAACTTAACACTCACTCCCTAAACCACTCCGCCACATTGTGTTTTCTGCTAACTCTAGGAACACAAATGAATCTTATACACAAAATCAGTAAAGCCGATGGCGCCATCTGAGAAAACGGTAATCGGCAAATCAATCGTCTAATCGTTGTTTAATTCGCATATTCAGCTTATAACCGATGTATAACGGTTTCTAATCAAGCTGAAATTGATTGAACTTAAAGTTTCATCATTTTCGGTTTTTGAAACCGAAAGGTCATCAAAGTTCTGAATAACTCAAGCTTCAGACCATTCTCGCGATTCAGAGCTATCATATCAATACTCCATTTCAATTTCGTCGCATTTTCGGACCACCAGATCATCTGAATCAGCTCGCCGAAAAAATTCTGCAAGTCACCGGAAAACCGGGACTCACATCCACACGGTATTTCCTCCGACTCTTTCTGTTTAAATCATGTGATTAATCAGTCTCTAACACAACTCCTCCATCAGAATCGATCCTAGTCAACGCTTATCGAAAATCTTATCTTCGCCGGAAAACCTCTGGAATTGCCGGAAACTCGTTAATTACCGGTATGCACATTCCAACGTATTGATAATCAATACTCACTAGTTCAATTTCATATCTAATCCCTTAAGCCTGTTGATAGATTCTCTCAGCCGAAGGTTCAAAAACAGAGCCGACAAGTTTCGCCGGACTCTCTGAAGAACACAACCTGTTCGGTATCTTCTTTCCCCAAACTGTTCGGTTTAATGCATTCAAACTAGACATCATGTTTATTAACTAATTTAATCACGAATCGGATTGTTGATTGATGTCTGCGTTCGTAATGAAGAAGACGAGTTCAGTAATGACTTAAGATTAATTAAAATCGGAAGTTTAAACGGGTTAGACACACAGTCCAGCGGTGGACTGTGTGCAAACAAAAACTATACAGTCCCGAGTTCGATCCCTGCTACACGCACACTTTGTGGAATAAAATGCCTTTTTTGATCAAGAACTAAACCGGGTTAAATCAGATAGTTGTTAAGTATAATAAAAACCGAGATAATAACTGGGTTAGACACACAGTCCAGCGGTGGACTGTGTGCGACATGAACTACACGTCGCGCGTTCGAAACTCGTCACGAGCACCGGTTCGATTGAATTAAAATGTTTTTGCAAATAAAGGAAATTCAGTTTAATCGAATAAGTGTATAAATATAATTAAACACGAGATTATTTCGGGTTAGACACGTAGCTCAGTTGGTAGAGCTGCGTTCACGCGAACGGGAGGTCGCCGGTTCGAATCCCAGCCGGCGCAGATTTATTCCTGACCGAACCGGTCAACGGTCAACGGTCAACGCTAAAATAAATAATAATATTTTTTTTTATATTTTTATTTATTTAATTTAAAAATCAATTGAAAATACTTTAAAAATAACATTTTTAAAGATAGAAAATAGCCATAAACTCACAAAAATATATCTAAAAATTTCATTAAAATCCTTAATAAAATCCATCCATTTATTATATTTTTCCATTATTATTTAGGTTAGTATTCCTCGTTGATCCGCTCATCTAAATCGTGCGCATCTCACCATCTCCAATCCAACGCACCCAATGTGAGTGAATCTTACAAATTCCCCGTTTTAATCACGTTTTTGGGGTGTATCATGTGTCTTTGTTTATATACATATTATAACTAAACCATTGTGCATACATCATATCATGAACATGTGTATTTAGTTTGTTGCTGTTAAGTAGTTATTATTGGATGCAATTTATTATTTCAGTACATGCAATTGCCGAGGCCGCGCTCCCCATTTATGAGCGTTGAGCATGTTCCCCATTTTATTATGCGGTTGAACCTGGCGTGCCCGCATACGATCGGCTCCGTTTGATTGACCCTTGATCGCACAGTTCATTTTACATTTTCAGTACATGCAATACGATCGGCTCCGTTTGATTGAGCCTTGATCGCACAGTTCATTTTACATTTTCAGTACATGCAATACGATCGGCTCCGTTTGATTGAGCCTTGATCGCACAGTTCACTTATGTTATTTATCGTATGATATTGGTATGTTCATGTATGCAATCAAGTGTTATTGTATGTTATAATTGTAACTGCTATTTGCCAATGCTTGATTACTTACATTTGCTCATTTATGATTATGCACAATATTTCATTGATAAATTAACCATAAAATCATTATCAAATGTTTATCTAATAAGGTTCACTCGCCAACTTATGTTGACCCAAAAACTCCCATTTTACACATGATACAGGTGAACCAGCAGCAGCTAGGAACACATAGGACCTGGATTAGAAGAATAAAACGATTTAGAATTGGGATTGTTATGTTTGGTTATTTCCTTTGTATTGAATGAACATGTTTGGATATTTGAAAATGTAACTTTGACTTTATTAATTATGAAACATAATAGTAAATGTCATGTGCTTTGGTGATAACCCAATTATGCCCCGACTCTTATTTCCGCTGCGGGTCGGGGTGTGACAGATTGGTATCAGAGCCATGACTATAGGGATATAGGATAGGTTATTAGACCCTTAGAGCCTATACTATAGTCGATTAGAAACTTATAAGAATTTTGTGTGTTATATGCCAAATTTCATGATGTTTATATGTTTTATGTTAAATGTTACATTTGATATTGTGCAAGCATGTTCATAAGTATGTATTATCATATAATGCCTATCATGAAATCGTATGCTCATAACATATCACATCCATGAAAGCACACACCACATCATGATTGTTTTTACAATGATTTTCGTGATTTCAAATCTCATCAAAGTGAGTTCTCATGACGGGCATTAGTAACTGGAAGGGTACCAGTACCGGTAGTCGGAACGTCCTGTCTAGGCTGGCATTCGTATAAATCCAAAACAAAGGACCAGTTTGCCTACCTGGGGACTAACGATGAGAGTACGAAGTACCTATTAGGCCAAAGCATGCTATACCAAACGTCGTGTGAGCTAATCCCACTTTGAGTTGTCATTGTGTCTACACCTGGACACGTTCCGACCAAACATCTCATGAACATATTTTGTGGTTTGCATTCGGGGGATGCGAGTGTTAAATTGCCAATACTAATGTGAATCCTACCAAGCCAATAGCCATGGGGGCCCACATGACTATATAGGTGAAGGTATGGGGGACATTTGAGGCCCAACATGAGCGAACCCAAGACATCCTATGGATGTAGTTGCATTATTGAATTTTATGTTATTTTCATTTTCTTAAAGACACATGACACCTAAAAAGACACCATAAACTCACAATCTTCTCATTTTATGATCCTGTAGATGTCGTCTAGACAGCATCGAAGGGGTAAAAGATCGGGAAAGTCTCAGGAACGTTTGGCCACTCATATCGCGAAACAAATGGCCACGATATTGCCTGACATCGTGGTACAAGTACAACAAGCCCTTGCTACAAATCCTACTAACCCTCCTCAACAACAGGACCGAACATCGACAACCCTCCTACCAACAAGTGCTCATACAAACATTTTAAGTCCTGTGATCCTCCTAAATTTGAAGGGACCGAGGGTGTCATTGCTCTCCTACATTGGTTCGAGGAGATGGAAAACACCTTCCTAAATTGCGATTGTCCTGAGGATCGCAAGGTTCGTTACGCCACCGGGAGACTACTTGGTGTAGCTCTTACTTGGTGGAATACTGAGAAAGGGAAGAGGGAACTGAAGATGCGATGGCCTTAACTTGGGAGGAGTTAAGGGAAATCATGACTAGGCGTTTCTATCCTAGAAGTGAAATTAAGAAGTTGGAGGATGAATTTCATGCCTTAAAGCAAAAGGAGGGTGATCACACTACCTACAACAAGAGGTTTTTGGAGTTGAACCAAATGGTTCCAAATCTGTTCACACCAACCTATCGTCTGATCGAGCATTATATTCGAGGACTTCCCTCGAAAATCCAAGATTCAGTTCTCAGCGTTTCACCGGTAACACTTGAAGCTGCCATGGAGTTGGCAACTGAACTGACCGAAAACCGCATTCGCAACGGGAAGTTCAAAGAAGAGAAGAAGAAAGCCCCTGTGAGGGACAAACTTCAAACCACCCCATTCCATCCTCTAAGTTTGCTAACAAGAGGAAGCGTAACACCAGGAATTTTGCAGTTACCCAAACCAACACCCCTATTGCTGCTGCACCCATAACCCAAGTCACTCCTTCACCCCACCATACAGAAGACCCTACACAGGCCCATTACCAAAATGTAACCGTTGTCAGTATCACCATTCCCCTGATCATCCTTGCCAATACTGCACCGGCTGCGGTCGCGCAGGGCATACTGTTCAAAACTGCCGTATGCCTCAACGAACAAACCGCCACCAACCTATAACCCAAACCCACCAACAATTAATGGGTCAAGCCCAACAACCTCTACCATTTCCATCCACCCAACATTTAGCCCAAACATATTACCAACCCAATTATCCTATGGGTCAACCTGTGCGGGCTTGCTTCAATTGCGGCGACCCAAGTCATTTCAGAAACACATGTCCAAGGCTGGTTAATATTATTCATGCTCAGGCCCAAGCCAACCCAGTGAACCAAGCGAACCAAGCTCCTCCACCTGCAAGAGGAAGAGCTTTCAATATTAAAGCGAACCAGGCCAGAGCTGACGGCAATGTGGTCAACGGTACGTTTCTTATAAATGGTAGATATGCCTCTATGTTATTTGATACTGGTGCGGATAGAAGTTTTGTGTCATTAGAATTTGAACCCATCTTAAGCAAAAATCGGGATAAGCTCGCGGAATCCATAACGGTGGAAGTTGCGGACGGAAAACCAGTTTCATTAGACTCTATTTTACGCAACTGTACACTCACCTTAAACGACCACGATTTCTCAGTCGACCTTATTCCTAGGAAGCTGGGAAGTTTCGACATCATAATCGGTATGGATTGGCTCAGTCAACATCATGCGGAAGTTGTATGTCGTGAAAAATTTATTCGTATTCCTCTTACAAACGGTCAGACTCTTCGATCATTGGAGAAACCTCGTCGAAAGGGCTCAGCTTAATGTCTTGTCTTCAAGCTCAAAAATATCTTCGTAAGAATTATGTCGCGTTTTTAGCCCATATCATCAAAAAGGGAACCACAGAGAAGAAACTTGAAGACATTCCTGTAGTAAAAGATTTTCCACAAGTTTTTCCTGACGACATTTCAGGACTTCCTCCAATCAGAGATGTCGAATTCCGTATTGATCTTATACCGGTGCTACACCAGTTGCAAAATCTCCATATAGGTTAGCCCCCTCTGAAATGCAAGAGCTAGCCAGTCAATTGCAAGAGTTGACTGACAAGGGATTCATACGTCCTAGCTCGTCACCTTGGGGTGCACCTGTTCTTTTTGTAAAGAAGAAGGATGGATCTTTTCGTATGTGCATCGACTACAGAGAGCTCAACAAGTTAACCATCAAAAATCGCTATCCCTTACCTCGCATTGATGATCTTCTTGACCAACTACAAGGTGCCAGATGCTTTTCGAAAATCGATCTTCGATCTGGCTATCATCAGCTTAGAGTGCATGAAGAAGACGTCCCTAAGACTGCTTTTCGAACTCGTTATGGCCACTATGAATTCATGGTTATGCCGTTTGGATTAACCAACGCACCAGCTGTTTTCATGGACCTAATGAACAGAGTCTGCAAACCTTACCTTGATCGATTTGTTATAGTTTTCATCGACGATATTCTTATTTATTCAAAATCTAAAGCTGATCATGAACATCATCTTCGACTCGTTCTTGCACTTCTAGAAAAGGAAAAGCTTTATGCCAAGTTCTCTAAATGCGAATTCTGGTTAAAAGAGGTGCAATTCCTCGGGCATGTAGTCAATGACAAAGGAATACATGTTGACCCTTCAAAGATCAAAGCAGTTCAAGAATGGCAAGCTCCACGTACACCAACTGAAGTAAGGTCTTTTCTTGGACTAGCTGGCTATTATCGTCGGTTCATTTCAAACTTCTCTCGCATTGCTGTGCCACTCACGGCTTTAACCCATAAGGGAAAACCTTTCGTATGGGGACCCAAGCAAGAAGAAGCTTTTCAGACTCTTAAACAAAAACTTTGTGATGCACCAATCCTCACTCTTCCTGAAGGTTGTGATGATTTCGTAGTCTATTGCGACGCGTCAGGGCAAGGATTAGGTTGCGTTCTCATGCAAAGAGGAAAAGTCATAGCTTATGCCTCGAGACAACTTAAGACGCATGAAAAGAACTACACCACTCATGATCTAGAACTTGGAGCCGTTGATTCGCTCTTAAGATATGGAGACATTATCTCTATGGTACTAAGTGTGAAATATACACTGACCACAAGAGTCTTCAACATATCTTCAATCAAAAAGAGTTAAATATGAGGCAACGAAGATGGGTCGAACTCCTGAATGATTACGACTGTGAAATTAGATACCACCCTGGTAAAGCAAATGTGGTGGCTGATGCTCTTAGTCGAAAGGGTTATGCGAACTCCATTCATATTCTATTTTGCAAATTATAACCGACATTAAAGATCAAATTCGTGAAGCTCAACACGTTTCAATAACAGAAGAAGATGTACGAAAAGAGATGTCCTGTGGAGCCGAGCTAAAACTTGAAACTAAATCAGACGGTATCCTGTATTACCTAGATCGTATCTGGATTCCTAACCACAACAATCTTCGTGAAACACTTATGAATGAAGCTCACAAAACGCGATATTCTATACACCCAGGAGCCGATAAGATGTATCAAGACCTACGATACACCTATTGGTGGCCTGGAATGAAGAAGGATATTGCCGTTTTCGTTTCCAAGTGTCTCACATGTTCCAAGGTGAAGGCTGAACACCAAAGACCCTCAGGACTTCTAGTCCAACCGGAAATACCTGTATGGAAGTGGGAAAATATAACCATGGATTTCATTACCGGGTTACCTCGCACTTCTGGTGGGTATGACACTATATGGGTGATTATAGACCGACTTACAAAATCAGCTCACTTTATTCCTATTCGAGAAGATTTCAAGAACGAAAAGCTTGCTCGTATTTATATCAACGAAATCGTAAGCCGACATGGGGTACCATTAAGTATTATTTCTGATCGTGATGGTCGTTTCACCTCACGAACATGGCAAGCAGTACAATCCGCTATGGGCACACGATTAGATCTCAGTACCGCCTATCATCCTCAAACTGATGGACAGTCTGACGCACCATTCAAACTCTTGAGGATATGCTTAGAGCATGTGTCATAGACTTCAAGGGGAATTTGTAAGAATTCACTCACAGTGGGTGCGTTTTCTTGGATTGATGATGAATGTGCACGAATTTGGATTTAACCACGAGAGAAACTAACCTAAATAATAACATAATAATTCGATAAATAAATAAAGTTTTAATTGAGATTAATATTTTTAATTAGTGTTCTTAATGGGATTGTTAGATTTATTTTTGTGAGTTTAATGACATTTTCTAACTTTAAAAATATTATTTTTAAGTATTTTTAAATAATTTTCTGGTTAAATAAATAAATAAATAAATGTTGACCGTTGACCGTTGACCGTTGACCGGTCGGACCGTGTTTATTCTATGCGCTGAGTGAGGTTCGAACTCGTGACCTCCCGTACGCGTGCACGCAGCTCTACCAACTGAGCTACGTGTCTAACCCGAAATAAATCGCATTTTAATTATATATATATACTAGTTAAAAATATCAGAAATTATTTAATTTAAAAAGGATTTATAATCCCTCGAACCGGCGTGCATGACATGTTTCGAACCCGTGGCTATCGACTTATATTGCACCCAGCCCATCCAACTGGGCTGGGTGTCTAACCCGTTATAGACAGAATTTATATTATATTTATATACTTGCTCGATTAACTTATGTTTTTATCCATTAAAAAGATTGGTGATGTGAATAGATCGTTGTAAGTAATAAGACTCGAACCCGGGACCATTTGTTTTAAGTGCACACAGTCCACCACTGGACTGTGTGTCTAACCCGGTATAATTTCCGATTTTAAATTCATTTAACTATTGGTTTTAGTTCATCTTCTTCATTAAACCCAAAGCCCGCCTGAAATCGATTTTTAAACAATTCTGGGTGATTGTTCAAAGACTTGTAACATACAGAATAATAGATAGAGAAGTTAAAGAAATATACCACTAGAAGTAGAATCTCGGTTTTCCGGTGCCAATCTCCGGCGAGTGCACCAAATTCCGACGATGTATAACTTGCGACAGAGGCTCTATAGGGAGTTTAAGGTGAGTGTGGGTGACTTCTGTCGTAGTTATAGAAGTCCTATTTATAGAGTAAGGCAATACTGGGATAGATTCGGTTTTCCGGCGATAACTTTCGGCTACTTGCAGAGAATTCCGGCGAAAGACTTCCGATGAGAAATTTCCGGTGGGAGATCCGGTGATGACAGGAGGATCGAGCAGAGAGTGCTGAGAGTCGATTTGAGTGAATAAGCGAGTTGGGTTTCCTGACTGACAGTATTTAGTGACTTCCAAGATCACAACTTGATTTAAAATCAAAAACGGTAATTGTAACAATGATTCAGCATAATGGTTTGCGAGTTAATGCTTTCAATTGTGATTTCGGTTAAAGGTTGACTGTTATAATCGTTCCTGTAAGAATCAAAACGTATGCTCAAAGTTATACGATTGAATCAGAGCGGTTACTCACTTGAATCTCGCAGATGACTCGTATGTGTAACATTTGTAAAAATCGGGTCTCCAAAACCCGCTCCGTTTTGTAATCAAGTACCAAGTTATAAAAGTTGCATTAAATATTTATGATTATTTTGAGTTAAAACGATACATAATTAATAAATAAACTAAACTATAAAAATTACATTTGATAAAAAGTTAAAATAAAATAAATAAAAAATATTTGAAGCTGCCGGGACTCGAACCCGGGTCAGCCAAGACTCTTCAACAACTTAACACTCACTCCCTAAACCACTCCGCCACATTGTGTTTTCTGCTAACTCTAGGAACACAAATGAATCTTATACACAAAATCAGTAAAGCCGATGGCGCCATCTGAGAAAACGGTAATCGGCAAATCAATCGTCTAATCGTTGTTTAATTCGCATATTCAGCTTATAACCGATGTATAACGGTTTCTAATCAAGCTGAAATTGATTGAACTTAAAGTTTCATCATTTTCGGTTTTTGAAACCGAAAGGTCATCAAAGTTCTGAATAACTCAAGCTTTAGACCATTCTCGCGATTCAGAGCTATCATATCAATACTCCATTTCAATTTCATCGCATTTTCGGACCACCAGATCATCTGAATCAGCTCGCCGGAAAAATTCTGCAAGTCACCGGAAAACCGGGACTCACATCCACACGGTATTTCCTCCGACTCTTTCTGTTTAAATCATGTGATTAATCAGTCTCTAACACAACTCCTCCATCAGAATCGATCCTAGTCAACGCTTATCGAAAATCTTATCTTCGCCGGAAAACCTCTGGAATTGCCGGAAACTCGTTAATTACCGGTATGCACATTCCAACGTACTGATAATCAATACTCACTAGTTCAATTTCATATCTAATCCCTTAAGCCTGTTGATAGATTCTCTCAGCCGAAGGTTCAAAAACAGAGCCGACAAGTTTCGCCGGACTCTCTGAAGAACACAACCTGTTCGGTATCTTCTTTCCCCAAACTGTTCGGTTTAATGCATTCAAACTAGACATCATGTTTATTAACTAATTTAATCACGAATCGGATTGTTGATTGATGTCTGCGTTCGTAATGAAGAAGACGAGTTCAGTAATGACTTAAGATTAATTAAAATCGGAAGTTTAAACGGGTTAGACACACAGTCCAGCGGTGGACTGTGTGCAAACAAAAACTATACACGTCCCGAGTTCGATCCCTGCTACACGCACACTTTGTGGAATAAAATGCCTTTTTTGATCAAGAACTAAACCGGGTTAAATCAGATAGTTGTTAAGTATAATAAAAACCGAGATAATAACCGGGTTAGACACACAGTCCAGCGGTGGACTGTGTGCGACATGAACTACACGTCGCGCGTTCGAAACTCGTCACGAGCACCGGTTCGATTGAATTAAAATGTTTTTGCAAATAAAGGAAATTCAGTTTAATCGAATAAGTGTATAAATATAATTAAACACGAGATTATTTCGGGTTAGACACGTAGCTCAGTTGGTAGAGCTGCGTTCACGCGAACGGGAGGTCGCCGGTTCGAATCCCACCCGGCGCAGATTTATTCGCTGACCGAACCGGTCAACGGTCAACGGTCAACGCTAAAAAAATCATAATATTTTTTTTATATTTTTATTTATTTAATTTAAAAATCAATTGAAAATACTTAAAAATAACATTTTTAAAGATAGAAAATAGCCATAAACTCACAAAAATATATCTAAAAATTTCATTAAAATCCTTAATAAAATCCATCCATTTATTATATTTTTCCATTATTATTTAGGTTAGTATTCCTCGTTGATCCGCTCATCTAAATCGTGCGCATCTCACCATCTCCAATCCAACGCACCCAATGTGAGTGAATCTTACAAATTCCCCGTTTTAATCACGTTTTTGGGGTGTATCATGTGTCTTTTTTTATATACATATTATAACTAAACCATTGTGCATACATCATATCATGAACATGTGTATTTAGTTTGTTGCTGTTAAGTAGTTATTATTGGATGCAATTTATTATTTCAGTACATGCAATTGCCGAGGCCGCCGCTCCCCATTTATGAGCGTTGAGCATGTTCCCCATTTTATTATGCGGTTGAACCTGGCGTGCCCGCATACGATCGGCTCCGTTTGATTGACCCTTGATCGCACAGTTCATTTTACATTTTCAGTACATGCAATACGATCGGCTCCGTTTGATTGAGCCTTGATCGCACAGTTCATTTTACATTTTCAGTACATGCAATACGATCGGCTCCGTTTGATTGAGCCTTGATCGCACAGTTCACTTATGTTATTTATCGTATGATATTGGTATGTTCATGTATGCAATCAAGTGTTATTGTATGTTATAATTGTAACTGCTATTTGCCAATGCTTGATTACTTACATTAGCTCATTTATGATTATGCACAATATTTCATTGATAAACTAACCATAAAATCATTATCAAATGTTTATCTAATAAGGTTCACTCGCCAACTTATGTTGACCCAAAAACTCCCATTTTACACATGATACAGGTGAACCAGCAGCAGCTAGGAACACATAGGACCTGGATTAGAAGAATAAAACGATTTAGAATTGGGATTGTCATGTTTGGTTATTTCCTTTGTATTGAATGAACATGTTTGGATATTTGAAAATGTAACTTTGACTTTATTAATTATGAAACATAATAGTAAATGTCATGTGCTTGGTGATAACCCAATTATGCCCCGACTCTTATTTCCGCTGCGGGTCGGGGTGTGACAGTATGGCCCGAATACATATATTTATTGATTTCAATTACTTCACAAAAAGAGCGGGTAGTCTGGTGGTGTGTTGTGTGTTTGTTTGAGCGGGTGACCCGAGTTCGAAACCCGGCGTCTCCTTTTATTTTTTATTCATTATTTAATATTAATTTTCAATTATAGATTTTAAATTCTAATATATTTATTAATTATGTATTGTTTAAAATTAATATGAACCAAAAATACACCACGAACTTTATAACTGAATGTTTGACTGATAAACGAAGCGGGTTTTAAAAAACCCGTTTTTCGACGAATGTTACAGTATCCCCTACTTTTAGAAATTTCGTCCCAAAATTTAAGTAGTAGTGGTATGTTTGACTCGAAAGGAAGGGTGTTAAAATTACATAATTAGAAGAGCTGAGAGTTTAAATCTTATTTGAGGCGGTAACGTTCCTAGTAAGGGTTGAATACCCTACTAAAGGAATCGCTTTTTGATGCCTAAAGTATAAGAATGCGGAACATGGATAAACAGAGTTGATTGACTAAACACGATTTTATGCATAAGAGTTTTGAGAGAATTGATACGTTTGGAAAAATAAGGTTATATCATAAAAAAAACTTCAACCATGACTATATTTAAAACCTACACGGAACCTCTCATAACCGCCTGACAATGCTGTTGATCCTTTGACAAGAATACTTATATATAGGAAGTACCAGCGGCGTATCCACCATATTCTTGTCAAATTTTCATTGGCTTTGTCAGTAAGTTAGGATTAGTTCTATGTGACTCTAAAATCTACAAAACAAACACAACATCCAATGCTTGGGTCTCAAATCTGATAGGATACATGATCGAATGATGACAGTACCTCTCTCGTTTGTTATGATGAAGGGGTTAGTCTATGTAAAAGTGAGACACAACCCAACTTCTTTAAATGATGAGATTGAGATACGTCGAGATGTATGATGATATGAATGTTAAATCAGTGATTATAAAACAAAACTGAAATAGTAATTCGCATTAAGATTCTTGGATACATAAATTTCCAATTTATAATCGAGATACATAAAGATCATAAGATAACATAAAAAAAAAACTAAACGGTTGGAATTGAGTCTTGATTCTTGGTGAAGGAAAGCTAGTTGGGTGGTTCATTTGGGCCGTTATTATCTTCAACAGGATTGGCGTTGATGTTGTAAGCTCTTCCTCTTGCAGGTGGTCTAGTGGTTAGGTTTTCTTGATTTGCTTGGTTAACTGGGTTTGCTTGAGCTTGGGCGTTTATGATGTTAACCAATCGAGGGCACGTGTTTCTAAAGTGGGTAGGGTCGCCACAATTAAAACAAGCTCGAACATATGGAAACGTGGGGTATTGGGGTTGTTGATATGTTTGGATCATGTTTTGAGTAGGGGGTGAGGCTTGGTTTTGAGGGGCACGACAAGTTTTGCTCCAATGACCATAACGCCCACAATTTGCACACAGTCGACAAGGTACAGTAGATGGATGGTGATAAAAACAGGTGTTGCATTGAGGGTGAGGTCCAATGTATGGTTTCTTATTTGGGTAAGTAGAGTTGGGTGCTACTTGAGTGATTGGGATGGCTTGGAGGGGTACGACTTGTGAAGCTGGTTGATTGTTGGGTGACAGCGAAAATTTGCCCAACTCGTTTTCTCTTAGAAGTGGGTTGAGAAGAGGATTCGGTTTGGGTGGAGTTTGAGGTTTCGGTTGATGCTTTATCCTTCTTATTCTCCTCCGTGAAGTCTTTATTCCGTATGCGGTTTTCGGTGAGCTCTGTAGCTAACTCCATTGCTGCTTCCAAAGTTGCAGGTGTGGTACTTATTACAGGGTCTTGAATTTTTGAAGGAAGACCTCGAATGTAGTGCTCGATCAATCGGTAGAGGGGAGTGAACAAGTTGGGGATTATTTGTTTTAACTCAAGGAATCTCTTGTTGTATGTGGTGTGGTCGCCCTCTTTTTGTTTCAAAGAATAGAATTCATCTTCCAATTTCTTGATTTCGCTTCTTGGACAGAACCGTTTTGTCATGATTTCTTTCAGCTCTTCCCAAGTCAAAGTCATAACATTCTCAGCACCTCGCTTGGCCTTCTCTGTATTCCACATGTAAGTGCTACTCCGAACAAACGACTGGTAGCATATCGCACCTTGCGATCATCGGGGCAGTCGTAATTGAGAAAAGTGTTTTCCATTTCCTCAAACCAATGGAGGAGTGCGGTGACACCTTCAGTCCCTTCGTATTTTGGAGGATCGCAGGATTTGAAATGCTTGAAGGTGCATTTAGTGGCTTTTGGGGGAGGATTGACAATGTTTTGACCTTCTTGATTGATTGGGTTGACGGGATTAGCGGTAAGGGCCTGTTGTACTTGAATTACGATGTTGGGTATTACGGACAGCCATTTGTTGAGCGATTTGGGCAGCCATGCGCTCGCGGGATTTTCCTGATCTCATTTTTCTACGAGAGAGGCTAGAAGACATCTACAAGAAACACGTATCAAGAGTATGAGTTTGACGTTTTAGGGATTATGTGTCGTATTTAGGAATGAACATTCATAAAATAAATGAAGAATAATAAATTTACTACATCCATAGGATGTCTTGGGCTTTGCTCGTAATTGGGCCTTGCATGCCGCCATACTTCACCTTCGTAATCATGTGGGCCCCCATGATTACCGGGTCTTTCATATGGTTCGCATGTGTTAGCCTGGTAACGTACACTAAAACCCGGAGAAAATCGAGAAATATGTATGTAACGTGTGAAGTTCGGAGTGCATCCAGGTGTGGACACGGTGACACCTCAAAGTGGGGTTAGTTCGAACGACGTTTGGTGTGGCATGCTTTGGCCTAATAGGTCCTTCGTACTCTCATCGTTAGTCCCCAGGTAGGCAAACTGGTCCGTTATATTGGATTTATACGAATGCCAACCTAGACAGGACGTTCCGACTACCGGTACTTGTACCCTTACAGTTACTACATGCCCGTCGTAGAACTCACTTTGATGAGATTGAAAAACGAAAATTGCGACAAAATCTTGAATAAAGGGAATATGAGGATGATTTGAATATGTGAACATGGAAATATGCGTGATGAATGTATATGTAAGCATGTTATGTTTGACAATAAGTATAACTCATTAAATATCACAAATATGATAGTGGAAGTGTTTGCATGCATTTGTGTGTGTAATAAATACGAAACAAATAAACATCATGAGTTTGCATGTAACCACTTAAACAATTAAAATCTAATCAACTATAGTATAGGCTCTAAGGGTCTAATAACCTATCCTATATCCCTATAGTCAAAAGCTTTGATACCAATCTGTCACACCCCGACCCGCAGCAAAAAATGGTAGTCGGGGCATGATTAGGTTTTCATCAAAGCTCATGACATTTACTATAAAGTTTCATATTTATTATTTCTTTTTAAAGAAGAACATTACAATAAACATACAAGTACAACATATTCAAATACATATTTCGTGACTTCATTATTTTTCTTCTAAGGCAATTTCCTATGTGTTCCTTGCTTCAACCTGTCCACCTGTATCATGTGTAAAAATAGGGTTTTGGGTCAACAAAAAGTTGGCGAGTGAATCTCATTTAAATATTTGAAAGGATAAGTTATGTTGGTTATTTGAATAAAATTGTGCATAACCAAATATGAATAAACGTAAATGTAATTTAATCTTAAAACACATAATATCAATAAATGCACAAGCACACACACCAAATGAATGAACAATGAGATCAAGGCTCAATCAAACGGAGCCGATCGAATGAGGCACGCGATGTTCAACTCGTCTCCCACGAGGAACTGATGGGCCTAATGAATTTTTTGCACGCAACTTGACAAAATGTAAACACGTATCACAACAAACAATATTTACATCATAAGTTTAGGTCATATAATGGTAATGGCACAAGTTTGAATAAACGAAATATTTAGAGCGACACATGATACACCCCAAAACATGAATAAAAAGGGGAATTTGTAAGAATTCACTCACAGTGGGTGCGTTTTCTTGGATTGATGATGAATGTGCACGAATTTGGATTTAACCACGAGAGAAACTAACCTAAATAATAACATAATAATTCGATAAATAAATAAACTTTTAATTGAGATTAATATTTTTAATTAGTGTTCTTAATGGGATTGTTAGATTTATTTTTGTGAGTTTAGACATTTTCTAACTTTGAAAATATTATTTTTAAGTATTTTTAAATAATTTTCTGGTTAAATAAAAAAATAAATAAATAAATAAATGTTGACCGTTGATCGTTGACCGGTCGGACCGTGTTTATTCTATGCGCTGAGTGAGGTTCGAACTCGTGACCTCCCGTACGCGTGCACGCAGCTCTACCAACTGAGCTACGTGTCTAACCCGAAATAAATCGCATTTTAATTATATATATATACTAGTTAAAACATATCAGAAATTATTTAATTTAAAAAGGATTTATAATCCCTCGAACCGGCGTGCATGACATGTTTCGAACCCGTGGCTATCGACTTATATTGCACCCAGCCCATCCAACTGGGCTAGGTGTCTAACCCGTTATAGACAGAATTTATATTATATTTATATACTTGCTCGATTAACTTATGTTTTTATCCATTAAAAAGATTGGTGATGTGAATAGATCGTTGTAAGTAATAAGACTCGAACCCGGGACCATTTGTTTTAAGTGCACACAGTCCACCACTGACTGTGTGTCTAACCCGGTATAATTTTCAATTTTAAATTCATTTAACTATTGGTTTCAGTTCATCTTCTTCATTAAACCCAAAGCCCGCCTGAAATCGATTTTTAAACAATTCTGGGTGATTGTTCAAAGACTCGTAACATACAGAATAATAGATAGAGAAGTTAAAGAAATATACCACTAGAAGTAGAATCTCGGTTTTCCGGTGCCAATCTCCGGCGAGTGCACCAAATTCCGGCGATGTATAACTTGCGACAGAGGCTCTATAGGGAGTTTAAGGTGAGTGTGGGTGACTTCTGTCGCAGTTCTAGAAGTCCTATTTATAGAGTAAGGCAATACTGGGATAGATTCGGTTTTCCGGTGATAACTTTCGGCTACTTGCAGAGAATTCCGGCGAAAGACTTCCGATGAGAAATTTCCGGTGGGAGATCCGGTGGTGACAGGAGGATCGAGCAGAGAGTGTTGAGAGTCGATTTGAGTGAATAAGCGAGTTGGGTTTCCTGGCTGACAGTATTTAGTGACTTCCAAGATCACAACTTGATTTAAAATCAAAAACGGTAATTGTAACAATGATTCAGCATAACGGTTTGCGAGTTAATGCTTTCGATTGTGA
Source organism: Scalesia atractyloides (assembly GCA_947069175.1). Taxonomy (NCBI): domain Eukaryota; kingdom Viridiplantae; phylum Streptophyta; class Magnoliopsida; order Asterales; family Asteraceae; genus Scalesia; species Scalesia atractyloides. Next base: position 94,091,655 of record CAMTDV010000012.1, read on the forward strand.
TTTCGGTTAAAGGTTGACTGTTATAATCGTTCCTGTAAGAATCAAAACGTATGCTCAAAGTTATACGATTGAATCAGAGCGGTTACTCACTTGAATCTCGCAGATGACTCGTATGGCCCGAATACATATATTTATTGATTTCAATTACTTCACAAAAAGTGCGGGTAGTCTGGTGGTGTGTTGTGTGTTTGTTTGAGCGGGTGACCCGGGTTCGAAACCCGGCGTCTCCTTTTGTTTTTTTATACATTATTTAATATTAATTTTCAATTATAGATTTTAAATTCTAATATATTTATTAATTATGTATTGTTTAAAATTAATATGAACCAAAATACGCCACAAACTTTATAACTGAATGTTTGACTGATAAACGAAGCGGGTTTTGGAAAACCCGTTTTTCGACGAATGTTACAATTGGGTCACAGCTCTGCCACTTTTTACCCTTGTATGTAGCCAACGGCTCTTTGCGCTTTTCCATTCTGGTGGCTTTATCAGTGCTTTCTGGCCAGCGCATAGTTGCAGGGATTAAGTCCTTTTGTTCTCTAGACTATGAGTTGCTCTCATGTTGGTCTTGGCCTTGTGCAAGGTTTTAGGACTTAGCGGCTAGAGGGTGATTTGATCCGTGCAGGGTCAAGGGACCTGCGCTTCTAGGTCTAACTTGTCGTTGCGCAAAGTACGCAAGGTTCGTTGTGCAACCTGCAAGTATTAAAGTTGTAGTACCGTTGTGGGTTGCGCGCAAGGTTTGTCTATCAGCACAAGGTCAAGGGACCTGCGCTTCCAGGTCTAACTTACCGTTGCGTAGAATGCGTCAGGTTCGTTGTATGACCTGCTAGTTTCAAGAATGCGCACCATTGAGCATTGCGTGCAAGGTTATTCTTGTGATCTGTTCATTTTGAGGGTATGGTCCCTTGCGCAGGCGCATAGTTTTTGGGACCATACCCCTCCAAGTCCCCCTAGTCCAGTGGTGTTCCTATACGAATGTTGGCAAGTAGGTGGACTGCTGGACTATAAAAATTCATGTATGCGTGCTTATTTCAATGGTAGGATTTTAATAAGGATGGAGGAAACCTTTGTGTGAGGGAAACTTTGCTCATGATGAGGTCTTTGAATTGAATCTTCTCAACTGATGTGAGATGTGAAAAAAGCGTGCTAAGTGATTGCAGTGTGCAGTGTCAACATGATCCTCATTAAAGAATTGGCAGAGAAGGTACCAGCCACGCGCGCGTGACAACCGTTAGTTACCACTTGCCTTCAACGCATCTTGCGCGATTGGTTGTTGATTCTGCGCGTGCTTCACAGTTCCCCATCGCATTAAATGTGATAGGTATAAAGAAGGGAACCGCCTAGGGTTTCATTCGCGCTTTCAAAACTTCTTCTTTGAAATTCTCTGAATTCTTGAGTTCTTATTCTTTTCTCTCTTCAATCTTAATGTGTTTCCTTTGCATTTCTTCTCTGAGATCTTCTAACGGCGACAAGGGGTCCCAAAAGTGTATCAACTGGGGAGGCGTCACCTCTTTGCCGGTGGTTAAGTGGAGTCCGGCTAGCTTCCAGCATTTGGTCTCCGGCTTCCGGTTCCCTACGGACTGGGATGCCTGGTTCCCGGCTGAGGGAGAGACTGCCGCCGATGCTCCGGCCGGCTATATTACTTTATTCTTTATTCTTTGATTTTTCTTGATATTCTTGAATATTACTGATTCCACATCTCCTAACTCAATCCAATGGGGATGTTGAGAATAAAACATTTTGAGTTTTTGTGTCGCTCTATGGGCATTATCCCAACTGTTAACCGGTTTAGGGTTTTTTTACCAACTACACTGTTCCCTGGGATTCTACTCTTTCCAACACAAAATCCAGGCAAAAAAGATTTTACACACGCCTCCAAAGTCTTTCCATGACTAGAAGACAAAAAAATTTTATGTGAATGCCGGCGTTATACCCCTCCAGATGCATTTCCGGGGGGTGGAGGACATTGCTGTCGAGACCTCTCCTATATCAGTGGCGGAGTCCTGGTATAAGGACCTCAAGGAGATCCCGACGGTCCAGTTGCCGAAAAGGGCGCTGGTGGCAGCGGGCATAAGTTTGTTGTGGAAGCCCAACCGCCGGGAGAAGCCCGTTTACATGGAGGGAGAGAAGAGTAGGTATCTTTGTCTCATTTTTCCATTATTTCTTGATTTCTCCTTGTGCGCCGACTAATCATATGCACGGTTTTTGTGCAGGGGTGGCACTGTATGTGGTGGTGTTCCAAAGGGAGCAGGGGAGGATAGAGATTATCGCCCTTGGCCCGGAGGAGCCCATGTGGTATCGCAAATCCTTGGGAATTTTGAACTCCCAGAGATTGAGGATTTGGCGGCCCCCGGGCCTGAGAGTGGTAAGCCTTCATAATTTTCACTATTTGCACACATTTTAGACTGCTTATGTGTTGTGCGTTGATGCAGGGCATCGAAAAATTTGGGCATTGGCCCGGACCCCCAAAAGAGGAGGCACACGGGGCCAAGCGCGGTGGCGGAGAGGAAGGTGGCTCCGCCCAGGGCAGACCCGCCCAAAGGTATGTGTTCTGTGCCAGACAATTGGAATGACTATGTAGTAGTCTCTGATTCCTTGGAGGGTCTTGCGCCTGTAGGTTTGCAAAAGCCAAAACCCGAGCCACGAGAGGTAGCGGATATCCCAACTGCCAACTCGAACGAGCCGATAGATGTAGAGTCTAGCCCAGAGCCCTCAAGAGGAAGAGGGCTCCAAAAAGTGATATCTCCACACAGCCCCCTAAAAAGGCTGCGTGGAAGATTATAGGGAAGTGTGGGAGTTTAGACGTGCTCGCCGCTAAACTTTCCTTAGGTAAACACCTTTTAACTTGTATTTTACACCACTTTTCTTCCTGATGCACTTGTCTAACTATTTGTCATCTTGCAGGGGGAAGTGAAACAGTTTTTGTAACTCCCACCATTCCGGCCACGCCCGTTGAGATTTTTATGCCCCCACCTATGGATGAGACAGCACAAGAGTCAAGTGCACTGGGTGGGGAAACAACTACCGTGGCGGCGGGGGTGCAGGTGGAGGTTGAGGTTGTTGAGCCTGAGAAGGTGGTGGATGAAGTTGTTGGTGGTGAAGGTGTTGTGGTTAAAGAAGATGCTCCACGGGGGGCTCATGCAGCAGAGCCGGCGCCCGGGGGTGAGGTCGGAGGATCTGGGGGAAGCCCTTCTACCGAAGGGGCCCTAATCCACCCGGACGAAACCCTGGGTGATTATATTACAGGTTTTACACTGAAGGCCGCGCTGATGAGATCCACACCCCTGTGTGGAAGTTGAAGAAAGGAGATGAATTCATTCACTGGTCGGCGTGCGTGAGTGGTTTAAAGGTGCGTTCCCCCTAAAAAGGTGTGTGCGCGCAGGACAGAGCCATGAGCAAACAAACCGTGCGTACCTCCTTGCAGCTGCTTGCTCCGCCTCTAACACACACAAGATTATCAGGGAGTGGCAGAGCATGTACAAGGAACAAGAAAAATCTGAAGCTGCTAAAGCGAATCTGGTCCAAGAGCGAGCCCAAGTGGCTGCACAAAAATCACAGCTCAAGGCAGACAAAGCTAAATTTTCAGAAGCTCAATGGACCGATGAGTGGTCCGTTCTGGGGTGGAAGAAAAAGGCGGAAAGCTCCACTACCACACTTGCGGAAGAGCGCAAGCTGTGGAGGGAGGCTTGTGACCAGGACAACAACGAGAAAAAATCTCTATGGGATGAGATCGTGAGCCTGCGCGCCGAGGCTGCACGTTTGAAGGCGGAGAAGGATGCAACATCTGCTGCGGCCATGGAGGCCATGGTGCACCGCGAGTGTAACTAGCAAAAGGAGGTAAGAAATTTGCCCTTTGCTTATTTTGCATTGATCAAAGATTACCAGACTAATCTCGTATGTAAACAGGTGAAGGCGTGCGCGGTGCTTGAAAGCGCAAAGAAGGGTCTCCAGGTGGCCTTGGTGGAAAAAGTCGAACTGCAGCATAGGCACCTGGAGGATCAGGAGAGGCTCCGCCTTGCGGATGATAAGGTGGTCGCGGGGGAGAAGAAATTAGAAGATTCTAAAGCCGCCCGCGCCATCTCCGAGAGTCTAGTGGAGTCGCTGACCAACAACATGCTGTGGATGCAATAGCATGGAGTTGTCAATGTAAGTTCTATGTTGTTATTTTAATCACTTCGTCTTGATTCTCATCATGTTTTCCTTGTATTGCAGATCGCGAACTCTATCCTTAACTCGGTAGAGTTGGACGGCGCAGTGACCAAGCTTATGGTCACTGGGCGCCATGATGGATACGCGCAGAGCTACGATGACTGTGCACACCATGTCACTCATGCGCTGGACATTCAATAGGATACTAGCCGCGCTACCACTCGTGGAGTCGATACCGAAGCTGCCTTCTCCTAGGCCAAGCGCGAGTATGACCGTCTTCAACTCCCAGTTATGGATTTGGTGAGCGAAGCGCTCCAGCACGACGACTATGTTGATCGCCTAAAAGACATATTTCCGGATGTAGCCGAGGCTAAAGAAAGTGAAGAGTAGGATAGGATGTTGAATGTAATATCTTTGATGTAATTGCGCGCTGCATTTTGATGTACATATTTTTCTTTTAATGAAATGGATATTTTTATTTGAAGTTACAATATTTGCGTGAAGATAACAACTTTGTTTAGGTAGAGCAAATAAAACTGGTAATGAACTCGTGTATAAATGTTACATCCCTGCGCATGTAGTAGGTAGTCGTCACACCCCGAATTTCCAACCAAACACCGGTGGGCCCGGGTGGGGAATATCGTGACGTAAGTTGATATCATCATAGTCAATTAAACATAGCACAGTGGAAGTCTTGGATTTAAATTACTATTACAAACCGAAATGTTCAAAGTAGAAAATAATATACAGACGATTGTAACGAAAGATCCACAGGCGGATCGTAAAATGTACAAAAATGTATAACAGACTTTAGGGCAGATCTAAGGATTTGCAAGATCCTCTTATATCACTACCGAGCAGCTTCCAGCCTATTTCGTATTGTACCTGCAAGCTTAGTCTTTCGAAAATACGTCAGCTTTCGCTGGTAAATACACCCGACTGACTCATTTTGAAAACATTTTAAAATTTTGATTTAAGTGCACAGGGCACAAATCTTTTATAACTTGGGAAAGTCAGCTTTGTAACCTTGTTAACAGCTTTACATGTTTGTCAATACATATGGGGCCCAGTACAGAGACCGAGACATGATTAACCTACACACCACTTATGAACCCACGAAGGAGTTATCCCCAACTTGTGAGTAAAAAAATTTTTAGCATTCGCATTTGTCGAGTGTATGCCTACACCCCGTGCTTTGGTCATGGCCATTATCTAATGTAATGAGCCAAGGATATCCAGGACACGTCGCTAACCCCCAATGTTTAAGTTATCAAACAAAACTGATTAAAACGGAATATGCGGATTTACTAGCCACAATCCAGCATTCGATTGATCCCATTTTCGACCAAGCGGTAATAATTTACCATAACCAAAACCCGTATAGGGAAAATAAGTCAAGAGTATTTACCTGAGCTAGTCTTGATTTAAAAAGCAAGATTAAATATTTCAGCCGTACTCAAATGAAATAAGTGCAGATAGCATTTACTGGAAAGCTCAAGTCTGGATTATGGCATAAGCTAACCAATTAGAATGCTAACGGTCTTTATTTAAGTCATAGACTTAGACCGACTAGCTTTAAGGATCAAAATCGTACGATACGCTAGATTAAGCGATGACCGGTGTTTAAACCCAACAAGTACTTAAGACTTCTATAGTATGGGTAAACAATTAACATTTTGGAATTTGAGATTAAAATGATAAGGTTAAACCCGTTTCGGTTAATTTTCGTAAACTAGTTACATATATTTAACCGTATCATATAAGCGATATCGGGTAACCGGATAAGTCATGGACAAGTTCTATATGCCATTATACTTTAAATAAGTTGTAATATCAGTAGGATATCAACTTATATGCCCGTTGAGGTTTTAAAACGAAACTACGCCTTATTAGGCGTTTTGACATTTATGTGTCGTATAAAAGGAACTTGCATGTATTCTGTTGTTATGATCATAAACATTCTGGAAAAATACTTAATTTGTGATATATTATCAATAAGAAGTCATACATAAGTGTGGTTTATGGATTAAGACCAAACTATGCACCGAAAGGGCATATTGGTCATTTAAAAAGTATAGTTTACGATATTATACTAAAATCAGTTTATGATCAGAATATTAACATCATAATATGTTAATTACATTAACATATCAGTAGGTAATTTATTTTCTAGTCCATTGTTGATTAAAACCATGTTTTATGTAAAAAGGGCATTTTAGTCAAATTTTGACATTTTACGAACTTGTGCATAAACTCATATTATGATTATGATTATGATCATGTAATATAATCTCATAGGGTTATGCTACATTATATTACGATCATAATGTGACCTTAATTCAGAAGTTAACTAATCTAAGTCGGGTCAGAATCGAAAGTCAAAGCATAAGTCAAACTTCACGACTTTCGTTGCGAACCGACTCTAGGACTGAAATTGACGGATTGAACATGTTCCCACATGTTCTAATAATTATTACCAACTTGTTTAAGGGTCAAAAATATGTTTACAACATATATAAACTCATATTATAATATTTATGAAATCTGACCCGTTTGACTTTTTAAAACATAAACTTTGACCAGTCAATTGGCCTAGTAAACGTGATCCTTAGGATGTGCCCCTTTAAGGGGTTAATACCTTCCTAATTACAATCACTTATCCATATTCATTTCAAACAATGACTGGACCATAATGGTCTTAACCGAAAGTCAAGGCATTTGTCGAAAATGCTTGACTTTTGGCTATTAAAAGCCTATAAAATGAAAAGAGCAGAGATGGAGCACTTACAAGTGATCCAAGGGAAACTTAGAACTCAAAGGGAAGCTCCCAAATGTTCAGGAACTTCAGTGTAATAGAGAGGAGAAGAAGTGAATGAGCAAGGAAATGAGTGAGCTTGAGTTGCTATTTATAGTGCAAGAGGGTGTGTGAAGATGAAGCCAGGTGTTAGAGGTGTTCTAGGATCATCACAAGTGTCTAGCAAGGTGTCAAGGACTGCAAGAGTGTGGCAAATTGCAGGAGAGGTGGCATCTTGACAGAATTTTGGGGTTTTGACACTTTTAGTCCCTCAAATTTAGTTTTGTGGTTTGTCATGAATTGTCCCTTGACTTATATCCAGTGATATAATGATACAACTTGGTCTATTCATTCAACACAGATGTACTGAAGAAGAGTACGAACAACCGAACGTTAACGGGTGTCACACTAGGTGTTCTTATGACTTATAAGCGTTTACTAGCATAAACGCGAAAGATACAAACACTTATGGTTTAATGGGTTAAATCACCCAAGCTAGTAAAGTTAGAGGTTTGGTAAAAGAGCGGAATGCTCGAGGATGGTAAATAAAAATATATCATCTCAACCGAGAGACGTTCGGGTCTTAAGGTGGCTTAGTAATATAAGAAATATGAAAATGACAAAGTCTAGGGGCCTTTGGGTAATTTGCTGAAAGTTTAAATGGTGAAAAATAAGTGCTTCAGAGGCCCGTCATAGGCTACGGTCGCCAGACCGTAGCTTACGATTAGTGTTATATTGTTTCAGCAGCTTTAGACCGTAGCCTACGTCCTAGACCGTAGGTTACGGTTAGTTATATATAAAATCTTTGTGAATTTTGAACTTGTTTTAGGTCTAGTTGAGTGCCTAACTTTTTGAGGTATGATCCGAGGGTATGTAGAACACGAATTTACGTGGTATTACATAACCCCTCCATTGTCCAATATTAGCGTATTTTCAGGATTAATCCCTCTCGTCCAACTAGTGGTTCATATGAGAGTTAGGACTTCGTAAAGGATCACTCAGAGGCTCAGTATAAGCATGTTGACCCCGATGTCACTCAGAGGCTAGGCATGTTGACATAACGGTCACTCAGAGGCCGAGTTTAAGCATAACGACACTAATGGTCGTTCAGAGGCTACGTTTTATGCATAACGACTCTAACGGTCGTTCAGAGGCTACGTTTTTATGCATGAAGACACTAATGGTCGTTCAAAGGTAGATTTGTGCATGTTGACATCAAAAAGTCATTCAGGGGCTCAGTTTGAGCATGTTGTCACTTTTAGTCCATATTAGTCTTTAATAGACTGTATTTAAAATACAACACGTGTCACTATATTATTGGACACGATTTTACAGGGTGTTACAGTAGTGAATTCTGTTCATGAGTCATTGTGTACCATGGTGTTTTCGCGTAGACCCAAAGTAGTTTCGCTGTAACAAAACATCTAGATAAAGAAATTTATGTATCCATTGTCATTATTAACAATAAGGCATAAGAGCAATGTACAAAGTAGACAATTAGATCATAATGTTTGCTAGTTTACATATAGCACCGCTTAGCTGTTGCGCATTCCAGGTCCTAGAAATGTTTGTGTCGTCCAAACGTTTGAGGGTGTATGCACCCTTTCCTAGGACTTCATAGATTATGTAAGGGCCCTCCCACTTAGGTGCGAGTTTTCCAGGACTTTCAGAGTTGGACGCTTCATTGTCTCGTAGAACGAAATTGCCAGGTAGGAAGGTACATATGCGGACTCGCGCATTGTAGTATTTCTCAAGCTTGGACTTGTACTTAGCTTCGTTGATTGCGGAATTTTCACGCCTTTCTTCTAGGAGGTCCAAGTCAAGTCTTCGCTCGTCTTCATTGTTCTGGTTTTGCACAGCTAGCATGCGCGGTGATGGGAGGCCTATTTCCGCGGGAATCACTGCCTCTGTACCATACACCAGGCTGAACGGAGTTTCGCTAGTGCTGGTTTTTGGCATGGTTCGATGAGCCCAAAGGATACTTGGCAACTCATCTACCCAGCCTCTCCGCGCCGTCCCTAATCTCGTAGTGATCCCTTCAACGATACTCTTGTTTATGCTTTCCACTTGGCTGTTCCCTTGGGGATGCGCGAACGAAGTGAACACATGTTCGATATGCATTTCTTTAATCCACCGTTGTAGTTCTTTGCGGCAAATTATTGACAATGCGCAGGGGTAACCCGAAACGGCAAATGATATGCTCCCAAATGAATTTGTGCACTACATTTGTTGTGGTGGATGCAAGGGGATTTGCTTCTACCCACTTGGTGAAGTAATCGACGGCTACGATTATGAACTTCACCGTGCCTGGGGCATCTGGGAGAGGTCCCACCATATGGATTGCCCATTGTTGGAAGGGCCATGCTATTGTCACTGGGATCAAGGGATTCTTGGGGCGCAATGTCTTCGGCGCATGGCGCTGGCATGAAGCGCATTTCCGCAACGTTTCGACTGCGTCTAAGTGCATGCCAGGCCAATAGTAACTGGCGTTCATAATCTTTGCTACAACCATGCGCGGACCGGCGTGAATTCCGCATAACCCTTCATGTATTTTGCGGATCAAGTATAGCGCGTCTTGCGGGTCAACCCAGCGGAGAAGTGGTCCAAGGTATGACTTCCATAAAGGATACCGTACGCTATTTCGTAGTTGAGTGCCTTGTTCTAGACCTTTCTTGCTTCCGCCTTGTTTTCTGGGAGACCCCAGACTGCAAGAACATGATTATGGGAGACATCCAAGAAGGATTCCCCATTTCGATGATGTCTACTTGACGCAAAGGAATAGAAGGGTTCTTGAACACCTCAATGCGCACTTCTCACGCAAGGTGAAGCTTGTAGCAGCCAATTTGCTGAGCGCGTCGGCATTATTCTCGCTTCGGTTGATATGTGTTATTTTGAAACTTTAGAATGTGGTTATTAAGGCCTGCGCCTGTTCCAGATACAGGGTCATCATTTCTCCTTTTGCATCGTATAGGCCGTTGACCTGTCCTGTGATCAAAAGGGAGTCGAAATGTGCTTCCAAATTCCTGGCCCGCATTTTGATGGCTAACCGAAGGCCTGGCAGAAACGCTTCGTACTCAGCTTCATTATTCGTGCTTTTGAAATCCAACCGGATGGCGTAAGTGAAATCTTGATTATCGGGGCTTATTAGGCGAAGATCTGCCCCTGCACCATCATCATTGGATGCGCCGTCTATGTGAAGTATCCATGCGCGGTCGTCTGTAACCGGCATTGGATTCTGTACAGCTTCACACTCTTGCACTTTATTGCTTGGTACTTCTGTAACAAAATCGGCTAATATCTAGCCTTTTATTACTGGGCGTGGTTTGTACACAATATTGTGTCCACCAAGCTTAATCGCCCACTTTTCCTTACGACTGATATGTCCGTTTTAGACAAAATTTGGCCTAAGTGATAGTTCGTGAGAACTGTTATCACATGGCCAGAAAAATACCGACGCAACCTGCAGGATGCGTGGACTAAAGCAAAAGCAAGCTTTTCCATCATGGGATATCTTGTCTCCGGGTCAGTTAGCATTTTGTTGACGTAATAGATTGGAGTTTGGACTCCTGCGCGCTCTACTAGCAAGACTGCGCCCAGAGCGATATCCGAAGCGGAAAGGTAAAGGAGCAGGAGCTCATTCTTTTGCGGTGTCGTGAGCGTAGGCAGCTGAATCACGCACTCCTTCATTTGTGTGAAAGCTTTCTCCGCATCGAGAGTCCACTGAAACTTGTTCTGCTTGACACAATTCTTCAAATTGCTGATGAATGGGAAGGACTTCATCAAGTGGTTGCCAAGAACCTGTTCAGCGCAGCCAATCGCCCCGCCAACCATTGCATTTCTTTGATAGTCGAGGGGAAGGCATACACTAAATCACTTCCACTTTCTTGGGATTGACATTAAACGTCGCACGTGACGATGAATCCCAAAACTTACCTTCTTCCATTCCAAACGAGCACTTACTAGGGTTCCGCTTCAGATTTGCCTTGCGCAAGGATGCAAATGTTTTCTGAACATTGTTAGCATCTTCTCCTCATCCGAGCTCATGATGAGAAGGTCATCGATGTACACTTCTACATTTTTTCCAATGTCGTTTGGATCCATCATGGCGTGCTATGACCATCAGTTTGGCCACAGCACTGTCTAACTCCACCGAGTTCAGGATCGAATTGGCAATCTGCATAGCGCATGGGACATAAGATCAAATCAAGATAAATGGTGATCAAAATAACAGAGAACTTACATTCACGACTCCATGCTGCTGCATCCAGAGCATATTGTTCATTAAGGGCTCGATCATGCTCTTTGCGGTGGCGCGGGCTGCCTCAGAATCTTATAATTTTTGCTCACCCGCGTTCACCTTCACCTCAGTAAGGCACAACTTTTCTTGATCCTCTAAGCGCCTACACTGTAGTTCTGCCTTTTCAACCATGGTAGCTTGGAGATATTTTTCATCACTTTCAATTGCTGCCCTAGCTTCCGCCTGATTACACAATAACGAGGTTAGTCTGGTTATCTTCTGATCTTGTAAAATAAGAAGGGCGGAAGTTTCTACCTCTTTTTGTTCGCTTCGCTCACGATGCGACCTCTCCTCTTCAGTGGCACCTGAGGCTTCCTCCTTCTCCTTCTTCAAGCGCTCAACTTCAGCGCGAAGGCCCACTACCTCATTCCTTAAAGATATTTTCTCGTTATTGTCCCTTTCACGGGCCTCCATCCACAACTTGCGCTCCTCAGTAAGTGTGGCAGTGGCGCCTTCAGTCTTCTTCTTCCACCCCAGCACGGACCATTCCTCGGCCCGCTGAGCTTCAACAAACTTGGCTCTCTCAGCCTCAAGCTCTTGTTTTACGTGGCTACTTGGGCCCGCTCAAGGAACATCTCTTTCTTTTCCGCCTCAAACCTTTCCTTGTCCCAGTGCATGCTACAGATAATCTTATGAGTGTTGGAGGCAGAGCTGGCAGCTAGCTAGAGGTACGTGCGGTATGTTTATTCATAACTTTGTTCCCCGCGCACCCTTACCTCTGCTGGGGGAAGGTACCCTTAAACCTTTCCCAGCAAACTTTCCAATGGCTGAACTTCTCGCCCTGCCTCAGCTTCCAGACAAGGGTGTGAATCTCAGCAGCTCGGCTTTCAGAATACGACCGGTAGTAGTAGTCACCCGGGGTCTCGTCCAGGCGAATTGGGGACCTTTCATCAGAAGGGCGCTCCCCAAATCCCCGGCTTCACTCCCAGGCACTTGCTCCGCTGACTGAGCCCCCTGAGGCACCCGGGGTCTCGTCCGGGCATAGACATCTCGATCGGCACGGCCGAAGCAAATGGAGTGATAAAGGGTGTCTCATCTTTCCCTGCAGAATGAAATCACAAATGGTCAAACAGGAAGAATAGAAAATTAAACACAAGTCAAAAGTGTTTACATGGGGAAAACTAGGCTGCAAACGTATCTAAATTCCCACGCTTACCAATAATCTTCTTCCGCAGCCTTTTTCGGAGGCTGTGCAGTCGTCTCGCCCTTGGGAAGGGCCCTTTTCCTCTTCAGCGGCTCCAGGCTAGACTCAATGTCTATCGGATCATCCTGATTTGCAGTCGGAATCTCTGCCACGTCTCGAGGCACCGGCTTGGGTTTTTTCAAACCTAAAGGCTCAAGACTGTTGGTGCATATTTGTGACAACAGCTTAAATTTGGTCTTTGGATATCTTGTAATTAGTAAAATGATAAATGCTTAGCGGTTTAGTTTTGTAATAGTTAATTAGAAGTAATTGGGCTAAACCAGACACCATACAGCATATGGTAGGTGGATTTGGCCTAGACCCAATAGCAGTCCATATGGTGAAACCCTAGCCCAGTTGCATAACCTGTCTCTATATAAAGGGAGATTGTCATTAGGGTTTAGGTTGCTGGTTTGGTTGCTTATTCAGTTGATCAGAGAATTAGAGAATTACTTCACTGAGAGTTGAGAGAGAGAGTCTTGAATTGATTGTAAACCATTGTGTTGGATAATCAATAGAAGACAGTTTGAAAGTAATTGTGTTCGTGTTCTTGTTCGGTTTTCTATGAAATCTGATCTAGGGGATTCCGCACTCTAGATTGGATAGACGATTCTGTGACAATCCATACGGATTAGGGGACCTATAATTGGTATCAGAGCATCGGCTCTTGATTTTGCTCGGTTCAGAATCGTAACAGCAGAAAAAGTTGGGTTTTTGGAACTTTTTTGAGGCTGGTTTGAAGTTTTGACGGATGTTTTAGGGTTTCAGCTGCTGTTCTAGGGTTTTGCAGCAATTTTGGATTAACAGAAAAGCATTTCGGATTGAAGACTTGAATTTCAGATCAGAAACCTGCATTTCGGATCATCAGACTTGCAATTCGGATCATCAAACTTGAATTTTGGATCAGAAAAGTGTTATTCGGATCATCAGAGTTGCATTTCGGATTAGAAAAGCCTATCTCGGATTCCATCTCGGATTAAAATTCAGATCAACAGTGTATTCGGATTCCATCTTGGATCAGAATAGTCTATTCCGGATTCCATCTCGGATCAGAATAGTCTATTCCGGATTCCATTTCGGATCAGAACAGTACATTCCGGATTCCATCTCGGATCACTATTCCGGATCACCATCTCGGATAAGCAATTCGGATTACTGTTCCGAATCTCCATCTCGGATTGGCTATCCGAGTTACTGTTTCGGATTTGGCACTGTTCCGAGTTCGATACAAAAAGGTGGAAAGTTAACCAGCTGACATAACCGGAGTTAAACGTTTTCGGACATAGAATTTGATCCATAGACAATCCTGACAAACCGGTTCCACAGTTAGACTCGTGTGATTTTTAGGACAAAAAAAGGCATGAAAAGTCCTAAATCATAATCGGACATTATACATCATTGGATTCATGTTGTCGAGACGAGTCTAATGGTATAATTTGGTAACCACCCATTTCGGACAAATTTTTAACGTTTGTAACGAGCCGGTTCGGTAAAAATGTCAAATATGTCTAACTTGAATGAACTATTAAGAATGGAGCATGAGGCTGGCACGACTAACAAACCTTCAAAAATGCTGAAAGTAGAAAATTATCTTACTTGGAAGGATAGGTTTCAGTCGTTCATTGAATACCAGGACACACGGATGTGGATCTGTATTCAAGATGGATACGCTAACCCAATGCATGACTTTGAAGGCAGACAACGTGTTACTGCTTATGTGAACATGTCAGAAGCTGAAAAAAGGATGCATGAGTCTGAGAAGAAAGCCTTAGCTGCTATAAAGATGTCATTACCTGATGGCATCAAACATACATTCAAGCGTTATACTACGTCGAAGGAGATGTGGGATGCCCTAGAGAAGAGGTATGAGGGCAATACTGATGTGAAGAAGAACAAGGTTGATCAGCTGAAGAAATAATTTGTTGTGTTTAAAGGCATGAGGAGTGAGTCCCTTGAAGATATTATCACGAGATACTATCATTTGATGTGAGAAATGGACAATTATGACATAGAGGGATACTCGAATGTGGAGATAAACGATAAGTTGCTGGATGCTTTACCTGCAAAGTGGGATATTTATACTTTGATGATAAAGGGTGAAGCTGACTACGAAACTAAAGACTTAGAAGAGGTTGTTGGGAAATTAAGAGCTTATGAGCTCAATATGAAGAAGAAGAAGGAGACTGGATATGATCAGGTTCAAGATCCAAGGATTTATAAAGGGCTTACACCTTCATCTTCCAACAATGCTTCAAGTGATACTGCCACTGCGTTTCTTTCATGTGAAAATGAGCAAATTGTGACAAATGCTGAAGGTGAAGTATGTTTTGTTGCTGTTTCAGGAGGCTTGTCAGGGGTAAAGCGACAACAATCAAGTAATAATAACAGCAGTACTAGGTCTATGCCTCTGAGTGTCAAAAGTGTTGAAGATCATCTGGCATTGCTTGCTTCTTTCGTTGCTTCCTACGAGAACTACATTCAGGGAAGAATATCTGATCCTGCTACGTTTGATGAAGATTATGATCAGATTGACCCTGATGATCTAGAGGAGATGGATTTACAATGGCAGATGGCCATGATATCTAGAAGATTAAGAGGTTCATGAACAGAACGGGCAGGAAGTTCGTTGGAAAGAGTGTGGGTTTTGACAAGTCTAAAGTGAAGTGTTACAATTGTCAAAATGACGGACATTTTGCTAGAGAATGTCAACAACCAAAAACTGAATCTCGTTCTAACTCATCCTTTCAAGATTCTCCTGGTCATGGTTCAAGCAACAGGAATGCGTCAACCAACACTGGATCAAAGGCCCTGATCTCTACTGCTAGAGAGGGTTCTTATGATTGGAGTATTCATCCGGAGGGTGATAACAATGCCTCACAAGCGTTCATGGCTGAGATAGCCCCAGTTGATAATGAGGAAGTGAAAGCTGATGCCGAGGTAGAGCGAGAGAAGGTAGCGGAAAAAGCTTATGGAGAACAGAATGCTGTAGAGAAGAAGAAGGCTGCTGATTTTGTTGCCTTCATGGCCGATCTAAGCAAATCAACAGGAGAGGTACATTCTAACTCTGGTAGTTCTGTTTGCTTAAAATGTAGTGAACTGCAAAGTGGGGTTGACAGGTTAACCAATCAAAACCAAAGTCTGTTAAATGAGCTCTCGAACCTAAAAGAATCAAACTTTTTCGTAAATAAAATGAGTCATTAAATTTGAAGAAAATTAAAGGTTATGAAGAAGAAATCGATTTTCTAACCTGCAAGCTTAATGAAAAGCTTCAAATTATTGACTGAGCTCATGATACGATGAGTGAGAAAACAAAAGAAATTTCTGAAAACTGCAAAGAGTTGTCTGAGGGTGTAGATAAGGCTGAAAAAGGAACTCACCAAGTTCCTCGTTTTCAAAGAAATCAACAAAGATTTCAGCCTGCATCTACATCAGGCAGATATGAAAGACCTAGAAGTAGTTCACCAAGAAAGAATAACTTTCATGGTCAATCAAGTAGTTTCAGAAGTCAAGGTCAATATCAAACTCGATACCAGAATGTTGGTAGTCGAAATTTTAATAACAATGGCTTTAGAAATTATTATCATCAAAATTCATGGAACCAAAATCATAATTTCCTAAGGTAACAAAGTCCAAACATGTTAGGAAACCTCAGGACCAGAGACCTAGTGGAAATTAAAAAACCATTTCCATCAGCAGGTCTAAGATCCAAGACTCCTGTTAGGAGTGATGGATATTGGATGGATGTTCTGGTGGTTGATGAATCTGGAAGACCCAAGACCATTAAGGCTTGGGTCCCCCAATCTAACTAATTTTGTTGGGTTGTGCAGGAGTTGCTAAGGAGGATTATCAACTTGTGGTATGTTGATAGTCGCTGCTCCAGGCACATGATGGGGGATGCGAGATTGTTGACTGAGTTTGAGAATATAGATGGTGGTTATGTGAACTTTGCAGGTGCTAAAGGAGGGCACATTACAGGTCGAGGAAAAGTGACAAACGGGAAGATCACACTAGACAAAGTGAACTACGTTGAGCAACTGAAGCACAATCTGATGAGCGTGTCTCAAGTCTGCAACAAGGGTCACTCGGTCCACTTTACTAAGTCTGAAGCTTTGGTGTTGAAACCTGGTTTGGTGATACCGGATGATTGGATAGTGATGAGAGCGCCAAGGAGAAATGACACTTATGTCATGGACATGGGTGCTAAGGATTCTTCTACTGTGGTGGCTTGTTTACTATCAAAAGCATCTGAGGCTGAGTCATTGTTGTGGCACAAGCGCATGAACCACATCCACTACCGAAAATGAATTATATTATTAAAAACGGTTTAGTGGAAGGGGTGCCAGTGCAGAGGTTTCACGTGGAAGATAAATGCCTTCCATGTCAAAAAGGAAAACAACATAAGAAACCTCACAAGTCTAAAACAGTAAATTCCATAGATGCCCCTTATGAATTACTTCATATGGATCTATTCGGTCCGGTAAACGTAAGGAGCATAGGTGGAAAGTACTATTGTTTAGTTGTCACAGATGATTACTCACGGTACTCATGGGTTTTCTTTTTTGGTACAAAAGATGAGACAGCGGAGATGCTGATAGATCTTTTTACAAAATTGAAAAATGTCCATGATGCACAGATCAAGAGGATAAGGAGTGATAAGGAGTAAACGGTTTAACAAAACATGTCACGAACTATTGTTTAAATTAGAAAACCAAACTTGAAAGGCTTTGAACCATTTGGATTACCCTGCACCATTGTGCGAAATAAAGATAAGCAAAAATTCGATGAGGTAGCTGATGAGGGTTACTTTCTAGGCTGTATGCCTAGAACATCGAATAAAAGGGTTTTTAATCTAAAAACTGGTATAATTGAGGTTGTGTTTAACATAGAAATCACTAGTTATTCACCTCAACGAATGGTCCTCCTATATTATATGATTATGACAGTGTTTTTAAATCATTTAATATTCCTGATTTTTCCAATGCAGGTGAGTCTCAAGTGATCCAAACTATGATCAGTGAAGATGGAGAGGGTGACTTCATGCCTAGATCGAGTATATCAATGACAAATGCTCCATAAACTTCTTCCAGTGCAGCTCCACAGGACTCCAGCGATAGTGAGTCTGAACCTATTCAGGGGGAGGACTTCACTAATCCGTTTGCTAATACTAACACTCAGGGGGAGGTTGGATCTAATCTGGGAGATAATCTAGTTGTTGACACCATTGCTACCACACGTGTACACAGAGATCATCCAGTTGAAAACATCATAGGTGATGCTGCTGCAAGTGTTCAGACAAGAAGAGGTGTGATCGAAGGTTCCTGTTTGTTTACTTCGATTCAGAAAACTGGGTTGATTCATGAGTGTTTGTATAGCTGCTTTATTGCCCAAGAGGAGCCGAGAAATGTTCATATGGCTCTAAAAGACAATTGTTGGGTTGAAGCTATGCAAGAGGAACTAGCTCATTTAAGAAGTTGAAAGTTTGGGAGCTAGTTGATTTGCCTGAAGGAGAGAAGGATATAGGCACCAAGTGGGTGTTTAAGCGCAAGAAAGACGACCGAGGGATCGTAATAAGGAATAAGGCTCGGTTGGCGGTGAAAGGGTTCAATCAGCAAGAGGGGATTAATTACAATGAAGTGTTTGCACCAGTAGCAAGGTTAGAAGCAATTTGTTTGTTCCTAGCTTTTACTTCATTCAAAGGCTTCAAAGTTTACCAACTTGACGTGAAGAGTGCGTTTCTTTACGGGAAAGTCCAAGAAGGGGTGTATGTCTCACAACCAGATGGGTTTACTGATCCAGATTATCCAGATCGAGTCTATTGACTTGATAAGGCATTGTATGGATTGCATCAGGCACCTAGGGCGTGGTATGAGACACTGTCAGCACATTTGTTAAAGAATGGTTTCGAAAGAGGTCAGATTGACAGTACACTTTTCATTAAATGGAAGAAGGAAGACTTTCTGCTGGTACAGGTATACGTTGATGACATCATTTTTGGGTCACCTAATGAGAACATGTATCATGATTTCGAGGAGGTAATGAAGAGCAAGTTTGAGATGAGTGCGATGGGTAGCTATCTTACTTTCTGGGTTTACAAGTTGAATAGAAGAAGGATGGGATGTTTATACATCAAACGAAGTATGTGTATGACATTTTGTCACGTTTCAAAATGGAGGATTGCGCTACTTTCAATACACCTATTTGTGAGAATCACAATCTTGGCCCAGATCATGAGAGTGTGGAGGATATTGATCCAACTCAATACAGGGCAATGATTGGTTCTCTAATGCACTTAACAGCTTCAAGACCAGACATCATGTTCGCAGTGTGTCTTTGTGCCAGATATCAAGCGAATCCAAAAGAGTCCCACATGAAAGCGGTGAAGCGAATTCTTCGTTACTTGAAGGGGAAACCTAAACTTGGGTTGTTAGCTGCTAGTGATTTGAAGTTTGTTGCTTTCGCTAATTTGGAATTTGGAGGATGCAAATCAACAAGGAAGTCTACCACAGGTGGTTTTCAGTTCTTAGGAGGGAGGCTCATGTCATGGCAATGCAAGAAGCAGTCTTGCGTGTCTACCGTGTGAAGCTGAATATATTGATGCGGGTAGCTGTTGCTCTCAGGTTCTCTGGATCCAACAGTAGATGCGCGATTACGGTTTGCATTTCACTCGTACTCCTATTATGATAGACAATAATGCCACTATATCAATCACCAACAATCCCGTAAAACACATTCGCACAAAACATATTGACATTCGTCATCACTTTATACGAGATTGTGCTGAAAATAAATTAATTGAACTGCATCGAGTCGACACACTAGATAACCTGGCAGATCTTTACACAAAAGCATTTTACAGGGCTCGCTTTGAACATTTAGTCGAACTCAACGGGATGAGGAATCCTGAATAACCATTTTTCCATAAAAAAATTTTGTATATAATTTACTGCTTTTCAAAAATCAAAAACATAAAAAAATAGAAAATCAAAAATGAGTTTTCACTGTGTGAAAAAGAAGAAATGATAGTACATCAGCAAGTTAGTTGTCACACTGAAATTAAAATTAAAATTGCTTAAGTGTGATAGCAGCTTCATCATATGATGTACCAGCAGTCAAAAGGCATGAAATAATCAACTTACCTTGGTGATATACACATAATGAACTGTGTATGAGTGGGTAACATATTAGTGGTGTATGGTTTTATAACCTTAAATCTTGCGTTGATAGATTGCCAAAATTTGAGGTTTTAGGTCTTTATATTATTATTTCATCCGGGGTATCAAGGTTTTCTTTCTACTGCATCCAGATAGATGCTGACCTATGCACAACCAGGATATCTTAAAAGAGCTAAAATGCCAAATCCCAAAAATTGAAGAAGCTCTCCTAGAGAGTTATTCAAATGTGCAAATTGCATTATTCATACCAAAATTTGGTATTTGCCCTAACCCTCATTGGATATTGGTCTCTTTGCTGTACGGAAGTACTGACCTGATCACCAACTATCTAACGTTGTAAATCAAAAAGGATGAATTTCGGTATACTCACCTACTACGAGGAATTTTTGTGCATACCTTGATCGTGGGGGTACGTCCTGAAGTGGGACACACTAGTATCTCAGTATCAATTATCTAACATATCAGTAGGCAATGGTACTTGAAATGTTCATGTATTTTTGTTTAAGTGGATAAACAATACTGCTAATCGTCTTGAACTGCTTTTCATGAATATTGCATATAGAATTATCTAATAGTGTGAATACAATTTGATGTTGCTGATATGATCTTTTTAACGGTGATTCTAACAAAAACAGTGTTTATTATCTTTTTTTTATTTGTTTTCGAAAATATAAAAACCAAAAAGGTTTCATTTTCTTGTAAATTCTTAATGTACGGAACATGGTTGTTCATGGAGGAGTTGTTACCGATAGGGGGAGACGGTGTTAGAAGATGAATTCCAAAATTTTCGATCTTGCAGGTTCTGTGTGCTTAAAATTTAAAGTGTGTGATTTGAGTTGAAAAGTGCTTAATCTGTGATACAGTTTTACTATCTCTTGAATAATAATAATTTGTTTAACTTGTGTTGAAAAATTCTTATGGTTTCTCGAGAATGTTTGTTTTATAATATACAGATTGTAGCAGTGTGTTGCTGAAAAGTTTGATGAAGAGGAGTTTGATTGGATGCATGGTAGAACCTCTTTTCTATATTGCTGACAAAGTTGAAGAGTTTTGAAGATTGCTATGCAAGTACTTAACTGGAGTTTACTCAAACGTTAAGATTTAAAAGATTTGGTGATTGGATCCATCAGCTTAGGGGGAGTCTGTTGCTGATAGAAGCTATTAAAGCTGAAGCTATCCAAAGACCAACGTTGTTTTTAAAGATGTTAAAGATTGCAAGAAGACTGAAGACAAAGTTGTTTAATGAAGCTATTGTCAAGGGGGAGTTTGTTGGTGCATTTTTGTGACAACAGCTTAGATTTGGTCTTTGGATATCTTGTAATTAGTAAAATGATAAACACTTAGCGGGTTTAGTTTTGTAATAGTTAATTAGAAGTAATGAGCTAAACCAGACACCATACAACATATGGTAGGCGAATTGGGTCTAGACCCAATAGCAGTCCATATGGTGAAACCCTAGCCCAGTTGCATAACCTATATCTATATAAAGGGAGGTTGTCATTAGGGTTTAGGTTGTTGGTTTGGTTGCTTATTCAGTTGATCAGAGAATTAGAGAATTACTTCAGAGAGAGTTGAGAGAGGGGGAGTCTTGAATTAATTGTAAACCATTGTGTTGGATAATCATTAGAAGACAGTTTGAAAGTAATTGTGTTCGTGTTCTTGTTCGGTTTTATGTGAAATCTGATCTAGGAGATTCCGCACTCTAGATTGGATAGACGATTCTGTGACAATCCATACGGATTAGGGGACCAAAAAGACCCTCCATGGAATCAGAGACTACCACATAGTCATTCCAAGTATCAGCCACAAAACACGTACCTTTTGGTGGGTCCGCCCTGGGTTGCGCTGGCTTCTTAGTGGCCACAACACTAGGCCCCGCGCACCTCTTCTTTTTAGAATCTAGGCCGACACCCAAATTTTTCAGCGCACCTGCATCATCGCGCAACATACTAAGTAATCTGAAAAGATGCAACAAACAAACAATGAATGCTTACCACTTCCAAGCACAGGGGCCGCCAGATCTGCACTTCGAGGTAACTCGGAGTTCCCAAGAATCTAGGAATGCCATGTTGGCTCCACTGGATTGAGCGGGATATTCTCCATCCACCCTTTCTCTTATTGGAAAGCCGTTATCTATAGCGCCACCCCTGCAAAAGCGCGCATAATATTAGTCCACGCACAAGGAGAAATAATGGAACTTACTCTTATCCTCCTCCATGTACACTGGTTTTTCGATGGTCAGGCTTCCAAAACAGGCTCATGCCGGCAGCCACCAGCGCTCTCTCCGGCAACTGAACCACCGGAATCTCCTTTACGTCATGATTCCTGGACTCCTGGTCTAGTATTGACATCGTCTCCACGGGGATGTCTTCCGCCCCCCGGAAGTGCGTCTGCAACGGAATGACACCGGCTTTGATGAAAAAGAACTTCTGCTTCCAATCATGATATGACTTTGGAGGAGAGTGCAGAATCTTCTTTGCTTGTATCCGGTGCAGAAAAGAGTAACCGGCAGGGGCATTGGCGGCGGTGTCCCCCTCGGAGGGGTATTGGGCATGCCACTTCTTAGGGAACCGAAAACCGGCAACAAGCCGCTGGAAAATGCTCCTCGACCACTTTAACGTAGGCAAGGAAGTGGAAGCTTCCATGGCAACGGTGCTCTCAGGTTCTCTGGTTGACATTTTAATTACAGGAAGAAATAAGGATGAGAAGTTTTTGGAGAAGAAAGAACAAGAAGAGATAAAGAGTGATTTCTAACCTAGGCGGATCACCTATTTATACCCATCGCATTTAATGCGATGGGGAAGCATGACAACACCGAAGGCAAAGTAGCTAATCCATAGATAACGCGTGGAGGGCAAGTGGGTAACTGACAGTCGCCACGCACGTGTGGCTGGTACTTTCTCTGCAATTCATTAATGAAAAGGCATCTGCACTGTTGACAGCCTGCTACAGCTATCAGAGGTCATTTCTGCCTCACCTTTTTCTCACCAACTCACTTGAAAAACTCAGCATGACGAAAATTCAAATTTCAAGGACCTTATCCTGAACAAAGGTTTCCCCTACGTAAGGGTTTTCATTATTCCTTTCCTCGCAGACCTTGTTTTGTAACCGTTGAAATAAGTGCGCATACATGAGTTTAGTCCAACGCTCCACCTACTTGCCAAAGCTGCGCATAGGAGCACCACTGGACTTGGGGGACTTAGAGGTGTATGGTCCCAAAAACCCTACGCTTGCGCAGGATACCATACTCTCATAATGATAATAGGTCACTTGAATAACCTTGCGCGCTACGCGCAACGGTACACCAACCTTGAAAACAGCAGGTTTCCCAATGAACCTTGCGCACCTTATGCAAAGGTAAGTTAAACCTGAAAGCGCAGGTCCCAGACCCTGTGCTAATTGAACAAGCTTCTAGCCGCGAATTCCTAAAACCTTGCACAAGGCCAAGACTAAGATGAGATCAACTCACACTTAGCTTTGAGAACAAAAGGACTTGATCCCTACAAGTTCACGCTGGCCAAAAAGAACTTATAAGGTCACGCGATAAGGAGAAGCGCAAAGAGGCATTGATCAAGTACAAAGGTACAAAGTGGCGAAGCTGTGACACAATTACCGCTCGGCAGGTTGTGCCAGACCAAGTTGCACGATGAGCAGTCGTGCAGTGGACAAAAAGTACGCAAGGACGTAGAAGTGGCACCAACCAGTTCATGCCAGCGACTGTCAGACAATCTCCACTAACGGCTGATGACAGGCCCGACAACAAGGATAACTGCCAGGACACGTGCCCCATCCACCGTGCGCCAAGCGCCCCTCCTACCAGAGACGATTAACGGTCGTAGCAGAGGAGAAAGAATGGATATTCCTGGTTGTCGGTTCCTGGCCCAAGGCCCATCAGCCCATCTCCTACACACATCTCTCTGGCTATAAAGTAAGGATCGCACCTCAAGGTAAAACACACTATTTTCGAGCTCACTCACTAATTACTTGAATTATCCTTTGCAAACCTCGATACTTATTCTCACGCCGGAGTGTGGTCACGGAGAAAACCCTCCCCCTTTTCTCTCGTGACAAGACTAATGGTGTTTTCAGTTTTGTAGTAAGCTTGAAGCAAGATCATACCGACAAGCAGACGAGGGATAACCTTTACATGCAAGACGTTGTACCAGAACTTAGAATCTCCGGATATTGCTTGGTCCAGTGTTTCTTCATCATGTTTGTTTCATAACTAGCGGGTTACACGCGCACTTCATGGCGGGGCAATCTGATTTTTAATAAGTTATACACTTATCATAGATGCAGTTGTAAAAATAACTTTAATGACAGTGATCTGGTTGATATTGGTCCAGTTCATTACGATATCTATATAATAACAACACTCGATATAACAATTGAAAGAGAACTTAAAAAATAAAGTCGTGATATGCCCATATAGATATCCACAAATGGTTTACATCGATTGAAAACCATAGTAAACGAATACCATTAACGCTTCTTGTTGGTGCATAATGTCTATTGCCTACGTCTAGGATATGTTGTTTATGTATATAGGGCTTAGAACGTCAGTTTGTATATGTTAATATATGTTTTATTTGATTAGATGTTGACTCGTACGAGTGAGTCTTGTGACTCGTACGAGTGACACTCTGTCACTCGTACGAGGCTCCACTCGCACGAGTCACACCCAGTTACACACTCTTCTTGCGAGTCGTGTCGACTTATAAATAGAGGAGTGTTGTGTCAGTAAATGGTAATCCTATTGGTATGGTGAAGCCCTGCTGAACTATTTACTTGCACTGTACTCGTTCACGTTTATCAATACAAGGCATTTAATCAGTATATCTCACTTGCTTGTTTGTTCATCAAGCTCGCTAACAATGAATTCCGCCTCTGTTAGTTGAGTCAGATCGGTCTGGTGCTCATAGGAGGAGAGCAGATCCCCCTCACAAGTGGTATCGGAGCCTTGAGGCCTGATCTGCTGACAAACATCAAGTTTCTGCATACTACGAACAGTTTCAGATCCAGATTTACCATCGCAGTTTTCTACTTCTGCACTTTCCCAAACATATCTCGGAATTGGACGAATTCATGGACAAAATTGACTAGGATTCTAGGATATCACGTTAAACTTAATTCTAATCAATCCTTGACAATTTCAGATCTAAAATCGAACTTAATCATGTCAAAATTGATAAAATTCATCCGTTGGGTGACTTGAGTTGTTTCGTACGAGTAGAGAGACAACTCGTACGAATGGCTATTCGTACAATTTAAGTCATTCGTACGAACGAGTAAACAGAAGTTCTCAAAATCTACAAGTTAAAAACTTTGATTCGCACGAGGCATTCATTCGTACGAACAACTCACTCGTACGAGTAAACGTTTTCAGTCGTACGAACATCTTGTTCGCGCGAGTATTGTCTTAGTAAGAATCATCTTGTACGCACGAATCTCTATGTCATACGAACTAATCTTGGTCGCATGAGCAGTTCATTCGCACGAGTATTTTTTTTGTCATCCGCACGAATCATTCTAATCAAGTTTTTCCGAAAGTGTGTTTCTAAAACTTTTGCAGAAAAATGGAAAAAGAGTTTTATAACGCATTTGCTGCCTCAGCGGTCACAACTACTGCAGCTCAAAATTTGAACCTCGAGAATGAGATGGTTACGATGACGAAGCCACCAAAGTTGATGAACCTTGAAGACTTTGACAGTTGGAGTGAACGTTTTATATTGGGTTCAAGCAAATCATTTTACTTGCTGGTTTGCCATCGAAGAAAAATATCAAGCTCCGGTTGGAGAAAACGGTCTGGAAAAAACGTTAGCTCAACTTTCGGATTTTGAAAGAGAGAAGTTCATAAACGAGAAAAAGATGATGAACATTTTACAACAAGCCAACAAGGAAGACATATTGGTGCTGTTACAACATGATGATGACGCACAATCACTATGGAATGCTCTTCGATTGAAATTCCAAGGAAGTGCACAGTTGCGGAAAGGGAAGCGAGCGTTGTTAAGTAAAGAATTTGATATCTTTACTTTGATAAAGGGAGAGACTATGAAACAACTGATTGAAAGATATTCTCACTTGGTTGTGCAAATGAAGCGTATGGGAATCGTAAAGAGGCCGAAAGTGATAAAGAATATGCCTCTTATCAAAATGGAACAAGACTTCCACAAGATCTTCAAATGGTGGCACTACGATTCGAGTACAAGAGAAGTTGTTATATGTGTGCACCCAGATGATGATTCTCGGAAGATCACAGAAGAGCTAACCGAAGCCGTCATAGCACACAAACGTATATACAAGCTGTGGCGTGGCATTCGAGTACTAGACCGATATGGCTAGTCAACTGTTCAAAGAAAGATATTGAATGCTTGTTTTATAGCAAGATCAGCTTTGAAAATAGAGATAAAGACCAAGCACTCCAGTTTCCGAAGATAGTTAATGTCTGTTTTGCCAACGATGTTCATTCAGGTACGGCATGGAACACTTCGTGGAGGAAACTGGAGGAGATTGAGTAAAGGAAGAAAAGATTGCAGAGCGAGCACGTATTGCGTCGCTAAGAAGTTTTCGGTTTGGCAATACAGTTAACCGACCTCCTCCTACAGATCAAACGCTGATAGCTTTTAAGGGGCGTCGCAAGCCGCCGAAACGTTTCTTTGGGTGTTGAATGTCAGATCTTTTGAAGATTTTTTGAAGACTATCCAAGACTACGACAACATCCAAGGGGGAGTTTGTTGGTGCATAATGTCTATTGCCTACGTCTAGGATATGTTGTTTATATATTAGGGCTTAGAACATCAGTTGTATATGTTAATATATGTTTTATTTAATTAGATGTTGACTCGTACGAGTGAGTCTTGTGACTCGCACGAGTAACACCCAGTTACACACTCTTCTGTGCGAGTCATGTCTACCTATAAATAGAAGAGTGTAGTGTCAGTAACTGGTAATCCTGTTGGTGTGGCGAAGCCCTGCTGAACTGTTTACTTGCACTGTACCCATTCACGTTTATCAATACAAGGCATTTAATCAGTATATCTCACTTGTTTGTTTGTTTGTTTGTCAAGCTCGCTAACAATGAATTCCGCCTCTGTTAGTTGAGTACCGATACGGTACCGATGTTTTTTGGTGAGTACCAATACGGTACCTATGTTTTTTGGTGAGTACCAACTTGATCCGTTTTTTTTAAATGTACGTCGCGTATATGGTTTTTGTAAAAAACTAACAAATGAAAGTTAATACTATTAATTCACATGTTGAAAAATATTAAAAAAAAGAAAGAAAAAACAAAATTCGTTGTTATCGATAGATAATTTGTTTGTGCAATCGTCCTAAAAATAAAATTTACACTTCACAACACTACAATTAAGGATTGTGAAACAAGATTTCAAATATTTACATAGATTTATACCCGAAATTTGAAATATTACATTATTCACCTATTCCTGTATTTCTAAAATAATACATATCAATTTTCCAAATAGTTGATCTAAGATTTCTTTTTCTTCCTCTAATTAAATTGTAGTTTTTAAACTGAATGTATTAAAATGCCTTTTTACTGAGCATAAATGCATTAATCATTCATTTCAAAACTGCATAAGTTTGTTACACAATGCATTTTTCTTTCTCATAAATACCACCCCTCTAATTTAAATTTTGTTTATTTCTTTTTTTATATGGGTTTGTTAACATTTCAACCGAATTTGACTAGTTAACACGTAACAATGTGTATACGTGATTCATCAAACTATTATTTAAATACGTTGAGAATAAATATTTAAACTATTATTTTAAGTGGGTTGAACCACTTAAAACTACTGTTAACAAACTTTGTTAATTGTTATATTACTAACTAATACTATTATTTAAATACGTTGAGAATAAATATTTAAAAAAAAAGTAAGTAAAGTGGGCTGAACCACTTAAAACTACTGTTAAAGATATTCATCAAACTATTATTTAAATACGTTAAGAATAAATATTTAAACTATTATTTTTTTCTTAATATTTTATTTTAGCTATTCCATACATTTCACTAGGAAAAAAATAAACAGGAATTTGCTAA
Source organism: Scalesia atractyloides (assembly GCA_947069175.1). Lineage (NCBI taxonomy): Eukaryota > Viridiplantae > Streptophyta > Magnoliopsida > Asterales > Asteraceae > Scalesia > Scalesia atractyloides. The sequence goes on from CAMTDV010000012.1 coordinate 94,119,321, forward strand.
ATTTGAAAGAAAAAATAGAAAGTCATCAACGGAAACGGAAAGAGAGGGATTCGAGATCCTCTTTTCTTCTGAAAATCTTCAGAAATATAATAACCATTTCAATAATATAATAATAATAATAATAATAATAATAATCACCTTATTTGTCACTGATTAATACACAATCATGCTTACGTGGAAGATCCTCAACGGCTACTTCCTTTAATATCCCGACCGTTGATTTAAAATTTTAAAGCGCACAAAGACCAATGTGTCCCCACGCCTCCAGATCAACCCTTAGATCAAAACACATCAACAGCCACGATCACTCGACCGTTTATTAATAATTTTTAAAAACCCTTTCTCGTTGTAACAACAGCACACTCAAAATTTCAAAATAAAAACCCCTCGAGCGTTCATTTTTATTCATCCGTCTTCATAATATTTCTAATGAAACCTTCTGATTCACTTGTGATTATTCAATAATCTTGAATACCCTTTTTTATTTTCATTTGATTGAGTTATGGATCGTGATTCTCCGGTGAGAATTACGGTATCTTCCTCCGGCGGGCTTCCGTTATCAAGTCCGGTGAGACGGTTATCCATTTCCAATTCCCCGCTTAGCGGGGGAGAAATCCGGCGACGTTCAGCCGTTGGCAGCAGTGGTGTTGAATACGTCGCCTACACCGTCCAAATCCCTCCCACACCCGACCACCCGTTGGTATCCGATTCCCAAACCAGCCCCGAATGTCGAAAACCCCACGGAAACCCTAACGAGAATCGAATAAAAGACACGGTATTCACCGGAGGGTTTAACTCAGAAACCCGAGCTCACGCGAAAAGAATGAAATCAGTCGAAGAAATGGTGGTCCCTAAATCAAAACTGCTCTGTCAAGTCGACGGATGCGACGAGAAACTACTCGAAAATCATCGAAATCGCGTTGTGAATGCGGGTTTAAAACATGTGACGATTGTTACGTGGAGTACTGTTCGAATGGAACCGGGGTCTGTCCAGGGTGTAAAGAGCCGTTTCATGAAAGTTTTGAAGAAGAAGAAGAAGATGTTGTTGGGTTAATTAATCCGATGTTGTCTGAGGAAAAGGATACGGTGAACCCGTTGTTGTTACGGAGGAAGCAGCAGCGGGGTGGGTGAGGATGGAGAGTAATTTCTCGTTGGTGCGTTCGTTTAAGGCACCGAACCAGGAGTTTGATCATAACCGGTGGTTGTTTGAGACGAATGGGACTTATGGGTTCGGGAATGCTGTGTGGCCCAGAGAAGGGAGTTATGAGTATGAGAAGCCCCCGCCCATGTTTAATGACCGGAGGAATAGACCCTTGACTAGAAAACTTGGGGTTTCTGCTGCTATTATTAGTCCTTACAGGTTTGTCTGTCTGTCTTACTTGTTGTTATGATTTATCGATTATTATATTACATTATATTATATATATATTATGTTGATATGTAGATGGTTTTGAAGCCTACAAAAAGGATAAGTTTTTAGGGAAATCACATAAATGAAATAACTATATATGTTGACATGAAATTCTTTTTAATAAGTTTCATCTAGTCAGTAGTCAAAATACTACAACTTCTGTGCAACATCAGCTAAGGATTAGTGATTCTGGTGCCAATTAACGGAAGATACATTTAACTTATTTTTTCCTATGTGGGATAAATTATTATTGCTCTTATTCACGGCTCAATGTGAAATGAGATAATTGGTGTTGACTCAATTAATAAAGAAACCTTATGATAACTACTCTATTGGCTGATTTTTCCTATCCTTCAATCGGTGTATATGAAAGTTCTAATATTTGGTTTTGACTGCTGACCAAAACACAGGTTACTGATTGCAATCCGGCTAGCAGCACTAGCTCTATTCCTAACATGGCGCATTTCACACCCCAACCACGACGCAGTCTGGCTATGGCTGATGTCCGTAATCTGCGAAGTATGGTTCGCATTCTCATGGCTCCTAGACCAGCTTCCCAAGCTCTGTCCAGTCACCCGTACCACAGATCTCTCCGTCCTAAAGGAACGCTTCGAACCCACCCAGAACAACCCGAAAAACCTCTCTGATCTCCCCGGAATCGACATATTCGTCTCCACAGCCGACGCCGAAAAAGAACCACCACTTGTCACAGCCAACACCATTCTCCATCCTGGCTGTTGATTATCCGGTCGATAAGATCGCCTGTTACTTATCCGATGACGGCGGTTCGTTAGTCACGTTTGAAGCTCTTGCTGAAGTTGCTAGCTTCGCTAGAACCTGGGTCCCATTTTGTCGGAAACACGAAATTGAACCGCGGAACCCCGAACCGTACTTTTCACAGAAAGGCGACCCGTTGAAGAACAAACGACGGGTCGATTTCGTGCGAGAAAGGCGGAAGGTGAAACGTGAGTATGATGAGTTTAAGGTTAGGATCAATGCATTGCCTGAAACTATTAGAAGAAGATCTGATGCGTGCAATGCACGTGAGGAGTTATTAGCCAAAAAGAAACAATTGGAGATTGGTGGACCAATGAAAGTTCCTAAAGCCACGTGGATGTCGGATGGGAACACGTGGCATGGGACATGGTTTTCCAATGAGGAAGATCACTCGAGGGGAGACCACGCTGGGATCATTCAGCTTATGTTAGCACCACCCGGCCCCGAATGCGCCTACAAAACCGAGGAAGATCCCGAGGATTTGATCGATACTCAAAATGTGGATACGCGGCTGCCAATGCTGGTTTATGTGTCGCGTGAAAAGCGGCCCGGGTTTGATCATAACAAGAAGGCAGGGGCCATGAATGCGTTGGTCCGAGCTAGTGCGATTATGTCGAATGGTTCGTTTATACTCAACTTGGATTGTGATCATTATATTTACAACTCGTTGGCACTAAGAGAGGGGATGTGTTTCATGCTTGACCGTGGAGGTGACAAGATTTGTTATGTTCAGTTTCCGCAGCGGTTTGAAGGGATTGACCCGAGTGATCGGTATGCGAATCATAATACGGTGTTTTTTGATGTGAGTATGCGGGCGCTTGATGGGTTGCAAGGTCCGATGTATGTTGGGACCGGGTGTATTTTTAGGCGGATCGCGCTTTATGGTTTAGCCCGCCTCGGGCCACCGAGCACCATGGGTGGTTTGGTGGGAAGAAGATCAAGTTTTCGTTGAAAAGAATGAAAAAGAACAAAAGTGAAGATGACACTGAAATGATCTTGCCAATTGTAGATGATCAGAACAATAATGAAGAAGGGGATGAACTCAAACAAGCTTTGATTCCAGAACGGTTTGGTGATTCGACCTATTTGATTGACTCGATTGCTGTGGCGGAGTTTGGAGGGCGATTGATTCATGAGTTACGAGGAAAAGACAGCCACGGAAGGCCATCCGGCTCTCTAGCAGTTCAACGTGAACCTATCGACCGCGCTGCTATCGAAGAAGCGATTAAAGTCGTGACATGTTTCTATGAGGATAAAACAGAATGGGGTAAACGGGTCGGGTGGATCTACGGGTCGATAACTGAAGATGTTGTGACGGGTTATCGGATGCATAACAGGGGGTGGAGATCGGTGTACTGTGTAACAAAAAGGGATGCTTTTCGTGGTACAGCCCCGATTAACTTGACAGATCGGTTGATTCAAGTTCTCCGGTGGGCTACCGGGTCAGTTGAGATCTTTTTCTCAAGAAACAATGCTCTTTTCGCCAGCCGGAGGATGAAATTTCTACAGCGAATCGCATATTTCAACGTTGGAATGTACCCGTTTACCTCGATCTTCTTACTAGCCTACTGTGTTCTCCCAGCGCTTTCTCTATTTTCGGGCAAGTTCATCGTCCAATCACTAAACGTAACGTTCCTCATCCTGCTTCTAGCCATCACGGTTACACTAAACATGCTCGCCCTTCTTGAAATCCGATGGTCGAGAATCACGCTCCACGATTGGTGGAGAAACGAGCAGTTTTGGTTAATTGGTGGCACAAGTGCACATCCGGTGGCGGTCATTCAAGGTCTGTTAAAAGTTATAGCTGGAATCGACATCTCATTCACATTAACATCAAAACCAGCAGGAGCAGACGATGGTGAAGATGAGTTTGCTGAGCTGTACGAGTTCCGGTTCACAATGCTGATGATTCCTCCGGTTACCATAATCTTGATGAACGTTGCAGCGATCGCAGTGGGCGTTTTTAGGACCGTGTACAGCCCGTTCCCGGAGTGGAGCAAGCTTCTAGGAGGCGTGTTCTTTAGCTTCTGGGTGCTGTCACATCTTTATCCATTCGCAAAGGGGCTAATGGGACGAAGAGGGAAAATATCAACGATCGTGTACTTATGGTCGATGTTGATTTGCATCGTCGTGTCGCTCATTTTCCTCTATGTTCATCCGCCCGATGGTAGCCGGAGGCAGAGTTTCATGATGAGGTCTCAGTTTCCTTGAACTATGTATTGTTAGGTATGAAGCCAATTGACACTTTGGCTGTCTCGTAATTGTAAACTGTTGGTTCATTTTGTTGTATACATACATTGCAATGTGGTGTGGTTAAAACTATATAAGCAGTATGGGTGTCATTTGTAAAGTGTAATATCCCACATCGGAACTTTAAGAAATTAAGGGTTTGTTTAATTAGTTGACGATCCTTGACAGGGTTGATCTGGTTTGTTAAGGCTAATCACCTTTGTTGATCTTTAACCCAGTTTTCTTTATTTAGTTATTTTTTAAAGAAAATTAAAAAGTATTCTATTTATCTGTCTATAACGTATTATGAAGATCAGAAAGTAAAAAATTATTTGATTAGAGTTTGAAACCTGTCTGATTAGGATTATAAGTGTATATATTGAGTTGACGATCCTTGACAGGGTTGATCTGGTTTGTTAAGGCTAATCACCTTTGTTGATCTTTAACCCAGTTTTCTTTATTTAGTTATTTTTTAAAGAAAATTAAAAAGTATTCTATTTATCTGTCTATAACGTATTATGAAGATCAGAAAGTAAAAAATTATTTGATTAGAGTTTGAAACCTGTCTGATTAGGATTATAAGTGTATATATTGAGTTGCGGTGCTGAACTAAGAAGATGCAGATATAATGTAGAGAACATATTGAAACATTTTTAACAAAATTAGGTAGTTTTGGGCTTATTATCGATTCCTAAAAAAACAAATATAAGGCTTCACTACTTACGTTACCAAACTACACCAATAATTTATGTTCCATCATAGAAAAATACTCCGTCACCTGGTCTTTATCGCACCCCGAACTGTTCGCAGAACACGGACAAACTCAAAGAACATCGAGAAGTCCAAACCTGCAAAGCTTTCCGTTTCTGCAGCAGCCATAGACACGCTTCTAGGAGAGTAGTTATATGGATTTTGACATATGATGAAATCAAAAACACCCAACTTGTTCATCAGACTCTCGAGCTTACTACTTGATAACTTTTGAATGGTTGCAATCTGAACCAACTCCCCTGTCTGGTCTGACTTATCCCACCACCGCTTCAAGATCCCACGTTTCACTTCCGACGGCTCAATTGAAACAACCACCTTTAACCGAATCCCAAGCCGGTTCAAAGTGATTTCCGCCCCTCCCACTCCACTGTAGATTGAAAGCACAGATATTCCTTCAGGATACATAGACTTTAAAACAGATAAGTGATACCCTAAAGTGTCCGTTTGAAAAGAGTGTTTCAGAGATTGCAGCCTTTCTCCCACGCTCATCCCATCCGCCTCGGTGTGATGCAATGGGTACCCAAGAATCCTTTCCACCGACTCAGGTCCAAGTGGTGCTAATCGGTTGCAGCCCACCCACATAAGATTCAACGTCCTGCATTGCTGAAGAAGATTGTTTTGCTGTTCAGCAGAAAGTTGCCCGTTTGAGTTTATCAACAGATTTCTGAGCCTGTCACAGAGTTGGGAAATTCCAAGAGTTTCAGAACTAATACAAGTCAACTGTTTTCGTGTATCCCATGAAGGCCAATACTTCTTCTTAAGTGGTATCGCGTCTTCTAAGGTCAAAGGTGCTTTTGGCAGGATGTGAAACCGGTTTTCGGTTGGCAGATTATGTAGATACCCTTCTTTCCTACTCAAGGCTGAGAAAAGCTCAGTGTTGACGAACTCAGGCTCAATTGCATACAAAAACTTAGAGATTTTGATCCATGAATCATGAGATAAGTTCATAACATTCCCGTAAAAGAATAATGGAGCTTTGGCTACCATTTGGTCCACACTGCTACATGAAGCAGGCTGGATGAGTTTTGGCACTGCCATTGCCGCCATACGCTTAGCCCTATACTTCTGTTGTCTCTGTAAAACCTTGGAACTAACCGGGGGTTTTGGTACAGTGTGTGCTGGTCCAGGATAGCTGCTCAAATCGTCAAACTCTGGTTTTGGTCTTTGTAAACTAACCGGTTCATCTGGCGTTTCATCTTCTTTTGGTTGTTTCCCTTTAAAGATGTCCAAGGCCTTCCTCTGAGAAGCTGCAGCCTGAATACTTTCTTCAGTTCTTAATGCTAATTTACTATAAAAACTGGCATCTAACACTTTTTCCGCCCCCATAGCTGTAGACTTGAATTTATTTCCAACCATCCATGAATCCTGTGAAGTCGAGATAATTCGTCAGAGCCATGCTCAATAAACCAAACAGAAAAGGTAAAAAGAATACCTCTTCGGTTTTAACACCAGGGCCAGCCATCCTATCACAAACAATCGACTCTGCAAGCTCTGATATGGAAACTTCCGAACCTGATACAAGATTTATCAAACTGCAGTATTGTTTTACAAAGTGTATATTGATTGTATGTATAATAGGCGTACATATGCTCTATATATAGAAAATAATATTACATTTGGATGCTTCTAGACTACGATAATTACATAACTAGTCTAATAGAAGAAAACATGAAGATTTACTCACCATATCTCTCAATGGCTGCAGAAATTTCTTGTTCTGAGAAGCCTATTTCAAGCAACCTAAGAGTCTTGTCCATGGTCCCAAACAAGGTCTCGGTGTTGGCATCCTGCTAATGTTAACCGAAGTAGTATTACAGCAAATAATATGACTTGTAATGGATATTAATATTCTAGAAAAACATGAGAGAACGTTTGTCCCATAAACAAGTGAAATACTGAAATATGATGTATACATCGGTGCGTGAACAATACATGTTTAATAGTTAATTTCACAACTTTTTGCAGGCGGTATTAACTACCACAAAAATAGCTCTTTTTGTTATAACTAATATGTAATATCATTTTTTAAACAATGGAAAGTGATTGGTTCTGATTTACCACCGGCAAGTTAGCAAAATAAACTCTCTTTGAACACAAGAAGATGAGAGGAAAATCATAGGTTTCATGATTGATGTTAAGAATGAGACCAAACTTATAGTTGATATCAATGGACATTGGCATAAAATGACAACCAATAAGTAATTGGCAACAAAATGTATTAAAAAAATCAATAAGTAGCTTGATAAGTAATCGTATTGACTGTCTAAATTCAAGTGTGACGTGTTTTGGTAAGATCTAGAGGGGCAATTCTGACCCAAAAACTATTATATGGGTCAGTTTTAACCATTTAGAAACTACAATGGGTTGTTTTGGGTCAAATAAACTAGACAAGGGGTCAAAATGGGTCACTTAAAAAGTAGAAGCTTTTATCTATGGGTCAAATTGGATGTATTAAATTAAAACTACGGGTCAATACAGGTCATTAGGTTTCAAATAGAAAACCACAGGTGAAGACTGAAGAACATGAACGTCTGAACTCTGAACTTTCTGAAGACTGAACATCATCATCAAGGCCCCAATCTCCACCGTCTCTGTCGTCTCCCCCGCCACCAAACCCCCTCAACCCTCCCGATTGATTGTCAACTGCTCATACAACAACAAGATTGATTATCATTCTCTAGAATTTTCATTCTTCAATTGCCGATTATTGCAACTGTTAATTCGTTCAGTACTCTCTCAACTTCTGTTTTGATTATTCTCGTAACTTTAGGTTTTAGTGCTGCAAATTTGGCTTAAATTCTGTTGAATTTACGGTGCATTTGGTTGTTATTATGTGTGCCTCATATTGATTATTGTGTATTCTGATGGAGCCGAGTCCCATCACAACTTAATGTATTATCATCAAGAACGTAATGTTCAGTTCCATGATGGTGAATTTGTTGGGGAATTTTTAGAAACCAGATGATCAGAGAGGCGTGTAGTCACTCTCAAATCAAATTATTTCAGTGGTTCTACCGAATAGTTCAATCAGATACAACTCTGATTTTTGAAGAATGAACAGCAGTATGCATTTCTGTGTGTGATTCGTATGAGCCAGATCTTGACCAAAAAAACACACAGCGACTTTTTGGGGATAACTGCTACTTGGCAGTTATTGGCAGTTGGATTTCAAATTTTGAATTTAATTAAATTGTCGCCTTAATTTTTATCTACAAAATTGGGACGATTTTTATAAAAATAATTTCTAAGGCATTTTCCATAAAGCAAGTTAATTAAAATAAAATTTTTCCAAGCTGACCTCCGCCAGGGCTCTACCCCTTGGACCCAGCCAGGGTTGCCGCCCCTTGGACCTTGCCCCCGGACCCCCACCAAGGGGGCGCTGCCCCCTTGGAACCCCCTTTTCGGGGCTTAGCCTGAATACTTGGAATTGCAACTACTCAAACAAGCGTGCCTCCTGCACCTCCAAACTTGTTCGATGTGAATCATAATTCCCTTTGGTCACCAAGTTAATCCCGATTACACTAAAATTTCTAACATACCTCCCCCATTTTGGCGTAATCCTTGATTAACTTAAACAAATTCACAACAATCAAACTTATGCATAAATGAAATGTCGCGACGATTGAATTTCACAATAGTATATTACACATTCCAAATATTCGAATATAGGGGTCTCTCTAAGAATGAACCCTTTCTATTCAGTGAATACATGAAGATAATATACACACAAGTGTACATACTTTTATGTTCTCTATTGACACTATTTTTACTAGCCTATGTCCCATCCTTCAATGAACATATCAAAGCCAAGTCCTAGCTTCTTGAAGCGGCTAAACTTTACGCTCATATAGGTAGCTCTTTATTCTTGCACCTGCATATGCAATTTTTCAAATAACTATTAAGAAGAAAGTCTTCAACCTCCTTTAACTTGCAGGTCTGAACACATACTTTGGGATGAAGCTACTAATGTGTTCCAATTTCTAGATGTTAAGCTTTCCACATTGAATTCAGCACCTAAAGTCATATTAGGTGGGAATTGGGTATCTTAACACAAGAAATCTCATGTGGACTTTAATCCCATCCCTACAGCCGCCTTGTGCACAAGATCTTTACATAACTCTTCTGTAAAATGGTCGGCAAAATTATGTTGAGTTCTCACAAACTCCACCAATATCACCCCATGCATGATGAGCTCACGAATCATGATGTGTCTAACACCTAAGTGTCTAGACTTCCCATTATACACTTGGCTATAGGCCTTAGCCAAGGTAGCAGCACTATCACATCTAATAGACATTGGTGATATAGGTTTAGGCCACAATGGAATCTCATTAATCAAGTTTCTTAGCCACTCAGCTTCTTTGCCAGTTGCGGCTAATGCTACAAACTCATACTCCATTGTTGAATCAGTTATGCAAGTCTGTTCTTAGATGCCCAAGATATGGCACCTCATCCAAGCAGAAAGGTCCATCAACTCGTGGAAGAATGATCTTCCTTGTTGTTAATCCAGCTTGCATCCGAATAACCTTCTAAAACTGAAGGAAATCCATTCATGGTTCCTTTCAAATACCTAAATACTTGATTCATAGCTTGCCAATGACTTACACCTGGATTGCTAGTATACATGAGAGATCCAATGGCCCTTGAACATTCAAGTTGGCTTATCGCTACACCTTCGTTAGGTGAGCGCTTAAAAGCAGGATCCATCGGAGTGCTAACCGGAGAACTATCATGAAAACTAAACTTTTTTAATATCTTCTCAATATAGTGAGATTGAGAGATCGATATGCCATTGTTCTCCCTTTTGATCCTTATACCAAGGATCACTTCCGCGTCCCCCATATCTTTCATGTCAAAACAAGATGACAAAAATTTCTTTGTTTTATCAACTTGATCTTGGTCAGTACCAAAGATCAACATGTCATCTACATATAGACAAATTATGACTCCTTTCCTGGAATCATCAAATTTGCTATATACACACTTGTCCGCTTGGTTTAATACAAAACCATTAGACAAAACCACATCATCAAACTTTTGATGCCACTGTTTTGGTGCTTACTTTAAGCCATAAAATGACTTAACTAGCTTACACACCTTATGCTCATTGTCAGGCATAACAAAACCCTCGGGTTGTTTCATATATATTTTCTCGTCCAAATCACCATTCAAGAAAGCGGTTTTCACATCCATTTGGTGAATCACGAGATTGTGTATTGCAGCTAAGGGAACCAACAATCGCATAGTGGATATTCTTGCTACAGGAGCATATGTATCAAAGTAGTCTATTCCTTCCTTTTGTCTAAAGCCTTGAATAACCAATCGGGCTTTAAACTTATCAATTGAACCATCTACTTTCATCTTCTTCTTGAAGATCCACTTACAACCAAGTGGTTTACAACCAGGGTAGGTCAGCCAATTTCCAAGTGTCATTCTGCATAATAGAGTCCATCTCATCATTTATAGCTTCTTTCCAGAAGGCTACATCCCGAGATGCAATGGCTTCACTATAGGTTTTAGGATCTTCCTCGATATTGAAACAATATTGATATTGAATTTTAACTTCATCTCTAGATCCTTCAACCAAATATAGTAGAAACTCATCACCAAATGATTTAGCTTTTCTTGCTCTACTACTCTTCTTGGGTTCCGGAGGAGTATCAATCACACTTGATCAGCCATTTGAGGGTTACTAGAGCTTGAAACCATGTCCCTACGCCTAGGTATTGAAGAGAATCTATTTTCATCATAGTCTGCAGTTCTTGCCTCAGTTATTGTATGCACCGACACGTAGTCATTTGGTTCTAACAGAGAACCTGTGAGCAAATAAATGCTCAGCATACCCAATGAAATGCAGTCTATATCTCTTTCCCCTATGTTCCTTATCTTAGGGTCATTGAGCCTTACCTCGGCCCTACAGCCCCAAACTCTCAGTTTATGCATCTCAGGTGGTTTTTTATACCAAAGCTCATAAGGGGTGGTCTTATCCCTTTTAGTTGGAATCCTATTTAGCAAATAGAAGGCTGTCAACATAGCCTCACCCCAAAAACTTTCACTTAGGCCTGACTAGGTTCATTCTCCAAAAATCAGAGTTGTATCCGGTTAAATTATTCGGTAGAACCACCGAAATAATTTGATCTGAGAGTGACTACACGCCACTCTGATCATCCGGTTTCTAAAAATTCCCCAACAGAATTAACTGTAAGTTGGTTTAAATCTAGATTAGTTTAGCAGCTAAACTCAATTCGAAAAACCAACTTAAAAAATTAATATATAGTTGTTTCAAAACAAATAGTTTGTTTGATTGAGTTTTGGGTTCTTCGAGTTCGGTTTGGGTAATGTATCAGATCATCTAGATTAATATATTTGTTTAATGAGACAATAATATATTACCACAAGAATAAATAGTATATTGTTTGGGTGGATTTGAAGGGCAATTCTGACCCAAAAGCTTGTGCTTGATCTAGTAATTATAGAAACGGTACCATTTTGTGGCTTTAGCGGTGAGGAATTTGAAGAAATTAGCTATTAGAGATGTTATTAAACTAGTAACTGGATTTTATATTTTGTTTTCCGATCTTAATGTGTTCTTTAATTTATATATTGCAGGGAGATAGTGTTGAGATAGTTACGAAACAAGCATTCTGAAGATTTGTTAATTTGTTGTTTTGTCGGTCATGCCTGCAATTTCAAGGCTGAACCTGTGCCTACCCTATAAGTTTTGGTAGCACATATGTGTTATTAATCAGATTCTGTGTCATTCAATTGTCGATTGGGAATTTTCATTGTTTGGACTAAGCATTATCAGGCTATGTATGAATGATAGTTCAGCTTTGAGTTCTGTGATGGAATTGAGTCTTCTAAGCATCAGATAATTGTTTCAGTGAGCAGAGGAGGTATAGCTTCCTTATCTTTTACAGTTTTACTGAAATCTTTCCTTTAAGGTTGTTTTATTCAAAAATTCTTGAGGTTCATGTCAACTTTAGTATCACCAGCGATGGCCAGATTAAGGTATGCTTTTATTTACTTCTTTTGTGCATTTTGTTTCTGAAACTAGTGCTACACAACAGAGCAAAATTGATATCAAATTTGCAAAAATATAATGACAAACATGAAACTAGGAGTCTTTTGTTCATTTTCTTTTACTGTGTGGAGTTTTCTGCGTGTTTTGCTTTAATGAAAGCAAATTAAATGATTTTAGAAAAGATATACTTTAGCAGTTTAGCTGGTGTTTTTTAAGGCAGGCGGTAGCTCGTTAAGTTCGTATCAGTTGTTTATTTCACGCAAAATATTACGAGTTGCTTACCCGCTTACAGAGGTTGACTGTGAATCATTATATCATTTAATGTACCTTTAGTGAACTGATGTATTGATATGACCTAACATGATGTTTTTATATCATTTAATGTATCCAATTTTGTGTTAAAAAAAAACCTGACCTGACCGGACCCGAAACCCGTTCTGACCCGGACCCGTTCCGACCCGAACCAAAACAACCCTTCCTTATAATTGACCCGTTTTGACCCGAACCCGTTTTGACCCATGACCCGACCCGACCCAACCCGTTTGCCAGGTCTAGTAAGATCACAGCTTATAGTCTACAACGAGAGATGAATAAAGTAGCAGAAAATAACAAGAAGCAGGGCATTAATGGATTGCACTACGCCCAAAAAAAAAAAGAAATTGAGAAAATATAATGGTAAATGGGAGTTAATAAACCTCATTCCTTGTTGCATGGCTCTTGTTTGAATCATCTGTGGTAGCCATCTGAGCAGCAAATATGAAATCTATGAGTTCGTGTACAGGGGCATCTTCTCCTGTTAAAATCAAGAAAAGGTAGTCTCTAAATTACCAAGTTGTATGCCATGTGAATTTTTTTGCTACATATGTCAAAAAAGCAGCCAAAAGTTCTTATATTCAAACCACCCCTACTAACTGCAGTTGCTAGGCTTGTTCTTGTTCAGACATAGAGAGAAAATAATAAACTGGTATATAGAAGTTACAATACCGAGTTTGTTTATTGCGAACTCAACTTCCTCCATAGTGAAGTTCATCATTAGTAAGGACGCTTTTTTGTCATCAGGGTCCTGCATAGATTGAAGAAAATCACAAACGTGATGTCAGGGAGCACAAGAAATGAAATTAAAAGACCTTAGAAAAGGCAACCTCACTATTGGTGCCAAAAGTGGACAGCCGCAGGTATTAGATGAGACCTATTTTCAACTTTTCACAGGTTTACCGGCAAAAGAAAGGTGACTATTCTTTTAAACTACTAATTTGTTTATTATTGCTTTACTAAAGATATTTACTCCCCCTTATATGCCAGAGACTTAGTTACCTCTTTTAAAGGAATATCTGTAGAGCCAATGCCCCGGCTGCTTACATCCTTCTCATCTTCGAATAAGTCATCCAGAGAATCAGATGATTCTGAATTTGATATAAGAACAGCCTGTTGAATTCACATAAAAAAGTCACTTGCAGTCATCTAAAGCTAAAAAATGGCAACTGAAACATGATCTATAAAGGCATGTCTCGCTAATAGTTAGCAGTCATTATTTTCTTTGAACTAATTATATAGTTTCCTGTCGTTCCACAAGGTAAAATGTTTTTCTTCGATAAAATATATAATACAAACTTGCACCATCAACTAACTGCACGGCTAGGTTGATAAAAGATATTGTGTGGGGATAACAATGTTTTATAAGTTATGGAATAAACTCCAACTGTTAATTACCCTCCCTCCTATGATACCAGGAAAGCATCCTCTAACTACCAAAAAAGTATAGAGGCTAGCTTTTAACAATCATTGTTGGCATAAACAGAATTCAAGAATGCTTCATATTATTATAGAACAATAAGTAGCTGTTACAGATAACTCTTATACGAACCAATCCTGCAGAACAAAATTGCAAGGTCGTGTGGTGGCAATTACCTTCCTTTTTCCACTACTTTGCGCTAAGTCTTTGTCCAAGAAAGACCCATTAGCAGGCTGCAGTGATCTGACCTTTGATGTTTGAAGCGTCTGTTTTGTTAAAAAAATATATATATAATTTGTAACTCCGCTTCATATGTATAAATAATTTATGCAAGCTAATTAAAAATTTCAAATGATATGACTAGCACAAGGGTGACAATACAAGATGGCGTGTAGAAAATAGATAAAGCACACCATACGCAAAACACTACTTCATACTCCCTACCACCCATGTCAATGTTAATTGACTTAGAAAGTTTTTTAACACAAGTGTCGTATTAGTCATTTGTTCAGTTATAGAAAATAGAAGGATCCTAACAGAAACCAATTTGTGAGCAGGTAAATGTTTAATTTAACTTGCAAATTTTCCAAAAAAGAAACACGCACCTTTCATGGGATGCCTTGAAATGAAAATAGTGGTTGTTTTTACTTTTTAAATATGACAGAAGCATTTTTTTAAAACATGAAAGTAAACAAAAGCAAACAACAGTTTGTGCCATATTTGGGCTAAAGTAAAAGACACCCAAAAAAATATAACAAATGTTGAATCGTAGATTATTTACAGCCACTTACAGAATATGCAAATAGAGTCTCCAATAACAAATCCATATTGTCTTCGCCTACATTATAGAAGTGAAATGTCAAATAAAATTCAAACATGTAGGAGCCCTAAGCACACAACCCTGAAAATACTAGAAACCAGAAAGAACTTTACAACAGAAGTAGATACCATCAAATGGACTCAAAGCTTCACTATATTTCCCTACATAAATAGATCCAGTTTGTGCATAACATACCATTTTGTCTGATTGCTTTGTCAACAAGATCCGGAGTAAATCCCATTCCTAGGAGGGATGATCTTACATTGCTTCCGGATGAACTCGCACCATCGTTCTGTGAAAAAGATAACACACGGCACTCCTGATTAAGTGGACTTGTATTTACATTAACATGAGTATCCACTAACTACTATTCTACTAAACAGCTACATAATCAATAAACAAGACTACCTTTCAACCCAACTTGAGCTCAAGTCACTTATTAAAAATAAGAAAGACGATGCTTTACGAGAAAAACAATAACCATAGGCTACAAAACAGGCATACCCTATTAACATGACTCAAGAACATTTCTTCACACGCAAAAGCATTGCAATCTATGGTCTCTACTTTTGTAAGGCTTCTAGGCTCTGGTTTGACCTCATCTTCACTGTCTGATAGATTGGTTATTTTAAACTGCAAAGTTAAAACAGCAAAACTGACATTATCAAACAAAATACTGGATGATGATGTTTCCGACTAACGACTAGGTATACCATCTTGGCATGAAAAGGAACAGGCAGGCTTAGAAGATAGCTTTCGGTATAACAAGTTACATAAACCAAGCCCTTTGTAAATATATATCTGCAAAAACTACAGCTTAATTCATAGTCATATAATTCACTGGTCATGGCACGATTTTCGTTTTGGTTCGTCCGATCCAATTCGCGGTATGAACACGATCAGGGATCGCGTCTCCGACGACCATAATGGCGTTCCGAAAAAAACAATTCAAATGTAATAGAGAAGAAATGGTGGCTAATCGGAGTTGCTGAATCGAAGCTTACCTGCTGATTGAACCTTACCTTCCCTGCAATGCAAGAAGATCTGTCGGCTGTTTTTTAGGTTTAGAAGATGGAGCGAACAGGGGAGAGAGGACGGCTGCTTTAGTTTGGTTCAGAGAAAGTGAGATTCCTTCTCAACCTAAGTCTTGTATTAATTTTCATTATTTTCAGTTAAATTAATATGTGCCCCTCACTTGAGGGACAAAACTGTTTTATTATCATTTTCAATATGAAATTTTATAATTACACATATGTAAACTAGTTTTTATATATATGTAATTACTTATTACGGTTATAAAATAATTTAGAGTAAATTACAAGTTTTGTCCTTTATGTTAGTACTAATTACAAGCGATGTTCTTTGCCTTTAAAATTGATAAGTTTTGTATTTATTATTCAAAATCTATACATTATGTTCCTTTAGCTAACCTAGTTAAATTTTTTTTGTCAACTCTAATCATGTGCAAGGCACATGAGGGTATTTTTTTAATTTCGTCTTTTAGGGAGATTTGTGTAATTAACTTAAAATAAATACCCAACCATCATCAAACCATTTTACACCCAAGCTTATAAACCCTCGAGAAAAAGATCATCCAAGCAACGGTACTGCAACCTTGATACCAGCAGGTTGCCTAACAAACCTTGCGCGTAACGCGCAACGGTAATGCAACCTTGATACTAGCAGGTTGCACAATAAACCTTGCGCATATTGCGCAACGACAAGTTAAACCTGGAAGCGCAGGACCTTGACCCTGCGCGGATTAAACAATCCTCTAGCCGCGAAGTCTTAAAACCTTGCACAAGGCCAAGACCAACATGAGACCAACTCATAGTCTTGAGAAAAGGACTTAATCCCTACAACTCCGCGCTGGCCAGAAAGCACTGATAAAGCCACGCGGAAGGGAAAAGCGCAAAGAGGTATTGACCAAGTACAAGGGTATAAAGTGGCAGAGTTGTGACCCAATAACCGCTCGGCAAGTTGTGCCAGACTGTGTCGCATGATGAACAGTCATGCAGAGAGCAGACTATATGCAAGGACGAACACGTGGCACTAACCAAACTCACGCTAGCGACTGCCACACGATCTTCACTACAGGCTGATGATAGGTCCGACACCAAGGACAACTGCCATGACACATGGCTCCATTCACCATGCGCCAAGCACACCTCATGCCAAAGACCATTAATGGTCAATGCAGAGTAGACAAAATGGATACTCCTGGTCATCAGGTCCAGGCCCAAGGCCCATCAGCCCATTTCCTACACACCTCTTTTCGGCTATAAAACAAGGATCACACCACAAGGTAAACCACTTACGATCATACGCTATCACACATTACTACTCACTACTTGCTTATCACTTACAATCCTCGATACTTATTCTCACGCCGGAGTGTGGTCACGGAAGAAAACTCTCCCCCTTTCTCTCGTGACGAGACTAACGGCGTTTCTAGTTTTGCAGTGAGCTTGAAGTGAGATCACCCCGAAGAGCAAACGAGAGATAACCTTTTATGCAGATACGTTGAACTGTAACTAAGATATCTCCGAATACCTCTCGGTTCAGCTAGTGTTTCTTCATTAGCACCATCCGATTTTTTCACTCACATATATATGTATATATATGTGTATATATATAAAACAATTATAGGAAGAAATCCCATATTAGTTAAGAAAACTAAGAAACCCAAATGAATGGCCCTCCTTTTGCCACGTGTTACACCTTTTTACAGACTGTTTTACATGTAATAACCAAAGACTGCCACGTGTTACGTAACAACTTTTACTTTTTCAGAAAAAGTTGAAAGTCTGCAAAAGCTGTTACATATAAAATGTGACAGCCTTTAGTTGTTACACGTAACACAGTCTGCAAAAAGGTGTAACTCATAACTAAAAAATGTCCATTCATTTAGGTTTCTTAGTTTTCTTAACTAATATGATACCCTTGTATTGTACGGATTGAGAAATATAAATTATAATTTATAACTCTACAAATAACTGAAATATTAATGAAATTACAGGAAAAAAGATCAAAATTACAATTATAGTTCACAAACCTAGATTTTGAATATCTAAAGATGGAAAACGATATAATTATTAATAAACCTAAAAGAATTAACCTCTATGACATGATTACATATAGTAGATACATCATATGTGACCAAAAGGAACCTCCATCATATCAAATAGATGAGAAGTATCTATTGAGGTTGAAGGCAAAGAGTAGAAGTCTTCACTTCTGGAATCCCTCTTAAAAGAACGAAATTGCTCCCACAAATGATGGCCTCGTCTTTTTCTAACGGAACAGCCTTTATAGTGAAGCGTATCATCTAGAAAATACGCCAAGATCGAGGCTACAAACACTTCTGCTGAGATAATAAAATATGTCATGATTAAAGGTAAAAACAAATGCTACATTCTTGATTACACAAACAAAAATAAGGTATCACTTGACTTTTGAGGTCAAAACTATGAATATTCAAGCTTAAATGTCTATAGGTTGATAATCTGACATCAACCCATAAGTACTATAATTAAAACAACCTTAAAGTTGTTTTTACATAAAAGTACAATAATTAAATCGTCAACATCACTAAAGAAAATCGTTATTAAATACCGTATTTTGTTTACATTTGAATTCTGACAATAATGGTTTATCTAAAATATTCACAATTTTATAAAACAAAATATGAATTACAACATTTATGGAAACAATACGAAGGAGCACAAAAGCTCTCATGAAAGTACTAAGATGAACATAAAAACCCAAAATAGATTAAAATAGAAAAGACCGCAATTGAGAAAAAGGCTAAGACGGATTGGGTGGGTTGAAGAGAGTTTCGTAAGTAAAACCGATGACCATTACGCCTGAGGCGCTCCAGGCACGATTTTAGAAAACCAAGCATACTCAGAGCTAACAAATGCTTACCTTCAAATTCAAACCCTCAAACTAAATACCCCCTTAGAAGACTAAATAAACTTCAAACGAAGATAGACAACAAAAATATTATGTTAATAGGAAAAAAAAAACAAAAAGAGGCTGATAATTTCAATGTGACTCACATCTTGTAGTAAAAACAGTCCTTTTAATCTCTTGGTTGCGATCACAGACTCTTGTGTCCTACAATGATGAACCATGGTATAAAAGAAAAAAATAATTAATCGGATATTATTTAAATGTAATACTATTAAAATATTGAAGAAACCATCATAAAATTTAGTAAAATAAAGAAGAAACACAAGGAATGTCTACTCAACAATAGTTTTTGGACAAAGATTCGCAGTTTCGCACACAGTAGATTGAATGTTAGCCACCGTCCAATTCCATGATCTTTTCAAATTTTAATCTCACGTCTTACTTTCTCGGTCTAAATAAATCAACGGCACAATACTACAATTCAGAAAAAAAAACACGTTCAACAAACAATAAATTTACAAAATGTAACTCCACATATGACCCTTATTAATGGATAGTTAGCATATTATTATAAAGATCCAAATTAGAAATTACCGGTTTCATACTTGTCCAGGTTCACATCAACACCTATGATCCTCTTAGCTCTATACAATCTTGCTCATCCGGCTACCCGTAGAAACAATCATGGCTATTGTTATTGGTCATTAAGCTCACACCAAAACATATATTAACCTAACACTAAGCTTTAAAACCAAATATGTCACAAACCTTAGTTTCAAAGGACAATAACAGCTTTAAAACCAAATATGTCACAAACCTTATCTACAACTTTCTTTTTCTAATGACAACGGAAAAAAATCGATTAAGTTTAATTTTGTGTTGAATTATCGATCGTTTGTGATTAATAAGATAATACTCACCTCTTGATCATCCATGAGTCTAAGTGGAGACGTAGGGTACCCTCTACAATGAACTCTTCCATTGAAAATCTCAACGGCAGAAAAATTCAGCATAAATTTTCTATCAATTTGCTGCAAACAAAAGCATATATAAGTTTTTAAGTTCCGAATGGAATGACCCATTAAAAGTTACACTTTCATTCACTTAGTATACCTTGTTTATGTGTTCAAATAAATATGATAATGCATACCGAGTGATGCCAGTCATGGTGTATGATTGTATGTCTTCTCACCGCTTGTCTACTAACATGTAAATATACTTGTTGTAAATTGTTTAATTCACTAAAACGCTGTAATGTTCGGACTCGCATCATCTTCCCTGCCCCTATAACAGCATAAAGCATACCATCATGCTCGTAAATTTAACAACTCCGTGCTTATCAATCTATATTGTTAATGTATGAATACGTTCTAATTTGTAAGAGACGGAACGCTTACCTGGATCTGTTAAACTTCATATGTGTAATCTTTCTTCCTTCACCATTTGATTTCCTAAAGTCATTATCTCAGTCTTTATTTTCTTATGAAATATACTTGAATTTACTTAATCTTTTAAAAATTCAACCTCTATCTCGATCTTTATTTTTCATTTTCTTCCTACCCAAAACTGGTTATGATATAGTTCACCCAGTAATCCCTAACTTAGCTGACTTAGGTTAAATTCTACCAGGACTCATCAACCTTTTCTCCAAATTATAGATCTAAGAAAAATAGGTTGCAAGACCCCAAATCTGTTCAAAAATCCCTAAAATTGATTTTCACCAAAAGTTATGATGGAATCTTTTGCAACCAAAAATGAAGAAGGGTGAGGAAAATCATGCGTACCAAAGTTTGTTGATGAATCCAAAATATAATGGGTAATGAAATAAGTGATGATGATAATCTGAAATCTGAATTGTTTCTTCTGGTACCTTTTGTGTCCATCGAAATCACCTAGCGATGGTGTCTTTGGGGGAAAAGGCGAGGTGTGATTCAGATTTTGAATACTCAGGGATGTTTTATTTGGTTGTATGGCTGACTTTTTCTTTTGAACCATGGACAGTCTAATTGAACTCGTTCTTCCGGTTGGTATAATAAAATTAGTATTTTATTGTTTATATTATAAAAAATATTATTTGTTTAAAATAAAAAATTGTGTATAATTTTTAATCCAGAGTGTTTTGTATGCTATGTCTTAAAAAACATAACAAAGTAAGGTTATTAACAATTTCAATATGAATTAAGTTTTTAAATTAACCACTGACTACTAAAACATAAAAAATAGACAGGAAGGTGAACAGACAATGTTAGTAACAATCATGTAAGCTAAATAACAACTTTTGTTAAAGTATCATGAAACATACATGTACTCTACGAAGTAATTTTTTTTGGCTTTCGAAGTGATTTCCTAGGCCTTAGTCTCTCATGGGAGTCAGCTGCAACACGTTCATTAGTCGATGAGGTGGGAATGCTGGCATCATCAGTATTCACCTTGCATGTAGAGGTAGCAGAATTTAGTTTATCGTCAGTAGACACAATAGCCTGCATTTATCACAAAAACATTAGAATGAAAAAAAATCAATAATAGAGTCGTTGCCGAAACTTAACAAAATATACCGATGATATCGTCGTAATAGATGAGACTAATGAAACTCGTAGTCCCCATGACGCTTCCTCTGCCATTTCCCACTCATCAGTTGTGATCCTTGCTATAAACGTAGCATCGTCAGCTTCAATATCTTCGGTAGTCTCTTCTGTATGATGTGTACTTGTACCAACAGTAGATGTAATAGTATCTTCGGTTACCAATGTCAAATTCTCACCAATGTATTTTAACGTTGTAAAGCGTTGAGAACAGTGAGGTGCCGCATTATATCTATCGACCTTAATCCTAAAAATGACACTTCTAGCACATAAAGCGTCAAGCAAATAATACTGAGCCCAAAAGGGATCATCAACACCCTATACAAAACACATAAATATTAGTATATTAGTATTAATATTAGTATGCACAAACACGCACATGAGCAAATAAAAATAGAGACATGCAAGAAAGCGCGCACACACACAATAAATAACACACCGACACACATATATATAATATACACACACATACACGTATACTTAGGTATACATATATAATCAAATGTTTGAATTAAATCTTAATAGATAACCTCTGATAAACTCCTAACAACCAACTCTTTTGCGTTATGTCAAGAAGAGCAACAGCAACATCGTCGAACAGAACACATGTCATCTCAGCACCATTATCAAGCACACGAACAGCCAATTTGTAACTGTGCAAACATCATTGTCAGAATGTTAGCAATATAAAAAAATAAGGAGAGTAACGTATAAAAACTTACGCCTAGTGTGGGTTGGCAACATCTTTTTTACACGCTGGACAATAATAAGCAGCATCAACGAATTGGGTCTTCTTACGACGCGTAGAGCATCTAATATACT
This sequence comes from Scalesia atractyloides, assembly GCA_947069175.1. Taxonomy (NCBI): domain Eukaryota; kingdom Viridiplantae; phylum Streptophyta; class Magnoliopsida; order Asterales; family Asteraceae; genus Scalesia; species Scalesia atractyloides. Next base: position 94,141,404 of record CAMTDV010000012.1, read on the forward strand.
TCCAGTTGTCCGTAAAATCAATATTAGTTATTGTTGCAGCGATAGTATACATTGTTCCCTACGATTAAAAAAATTAAAAAATCCAAGAAATGAAATACAATAACAATTAGTTGAATATATAGTTACAAAAAGAATACCTCGGGAACCTCCTCTTCACGTAAATAGCGATAAACATCAGAAACACTATTGACATGAAAGCCTTGTTTCATTTGTACGTTTGATTTGAACAAAACAGGCACCGGCAACCTAAAAAGGCATCATTTAAGTTTGGTCACAACATAATAGTTTTTTCAGTCATAAATGAGCATTAAGGTAATGAAGACTGTACATATTCTTGAATACGTCACAAATTGGAAGTGGCAGGTTAATATATAAATGAGAAGAGATTGTTGACGTCAAGCATGGAGAACCTAGTAGAATAACAAACATACTATATGAAGTATACATATAAGAAAAAAACTATATACGCGTATTTTATTTTGTTAGATAAACATACCTTAAAACACTCTAACTTTACAAGAGGTCAAAACGATGACAACTGTATTAGCGGCATGACGCCTCATGTCTTCTTTCACTATACTTAAGTGCGAGTTTGCCCCATAGAGATACGGTGAGATCCTTGCCACTATATATTATTAAAACATAACCATGGGGAAAATGAGAAACCATACATCAGTGGTACATACATGAATAAATGTGTAAAGAACTTACAATTCATCACATAGAACGATTTTCGTACTTCCCGGTTACATGATTGCACTTCTTCCAACCATTGTCAACATAACCCCACTCGCGGAGAACACCGATCACATCTGCTTATAACGCATATTTAGATAGAACTATGTAAAGTGAAGAAAAAACAAGGTAAATTACCTATTAAATATGTGTCGCTGTAAGCACGTGATCTAAGGACATTGAATGGAGTCAGCTCAAAAATATAACGTCTAAATGAACACGGTTGCACCATGGAAGGACTAATTGATGTATTTCTTGTAAACTCAACATGGCAATCCGTCGCAATGGCCGATACCCCTTATTATATGCTTTAACAACAAATCGATGCAACCGATATGTCACACTCCGACCCGCAGCGGAATAAGAGTCGGGGCATAATTGGGTTATCACCAAAGCTCATGATATTTACTAATATGTTTCATATTTATTAAAGTCAAAGTTACATTTCCAAATATCCAAACATGTCCATACAATACAAAGTAAATAAACCAAACATAACAATCCCAAACTCTAAATCATTTTATTCTTCTAGTCCAATCCTATGTGTTTCTGGCTGCTCCTGGTTCACCTGTATCATGTGTAAAAATGGGGGTTTTTGGGTCAACATAAGTTGGCGAGTGAACCTTATTAGATAAACATTTATTAATGATTTACTTGTTAGTTTATCAATGAAAAATTGTGCATAATCATAAATGAGCAAATGTAAATAATCAAGCAGTGGCAAATAGCAATCACAACTATAACATACAATAACATATGATAGCATACATGAACATACCAACATCATACGATAAATAACATAAATGAAACTGTGCGATCAAGGCTCAATCAAACGGAGCCGATCGTATTGTATGTACTGAAAATGAAAATGTCTGTGCGATCAAGGCTCAATCAAACGGAGCCGATCGTAGGGCACGCCAGGTTCACGCTCATAATGAAATGGGGAACATGCTCAACGCTCAGAATGTAATGGGGAGCGGCGGCCTATAAAATTGCATGTACTGAAAATAATAAATTGCATCTAACAATAACTACACAACAGTTGAAACAATCGAATACACATGTTCATGATATGATGTATGCACAATGGTTTAAATATAATATATATAACAAGACACATGAATACACCCCAAAACGTGATTAAAACGGGGAATTTGTAAAGATTCACTCACATTGGGTGCGTTGGATTGGAGATGGTGAGATGCGCACGAATTGGATGAGCGGAACAACGAGAAATAACTAACCTAAATAATAGCGAAAAAAAATATAGTAAATGAGTGGATTTTATTAAGGATTTTAATTGAATTTTTAGATATATTATTGTGAGTTTAAGGCTATTTTCTATCTTTAAAAATGTTATTTTTAAGTATTCTTAATTGATTTTTAAATTAAATTAAATAAATAAATAAAAATTGTTTATTTTGCGTTGACCGTTGACCGTTGAACGTTGACCTGTTGACCGGTTCGGTCAGGGTGCAAGGATACGCTGGGTGAGACTCGAACCCGAGACCTCCCGTACGCGTGCACGCAGCTCTACCAACTGAGCTACGTGTCTAACCCGAAATAATCTTGTTTTTAATTATATTTATATACTGATTCGATTTAACCAAAATTCTTTTAAATTTCAAAAACATTTTAATTCAACTAACCGGTGCCAGTAACAAGTTTCGAACGCGTGACGTGTGACTTAGTGTTGCACACAGTCCACCGCTGGACTGTGTGTCTAACCTGGTTAATATCTCGGTTTTTATTATACTTAACAACTAACGGAGTTAACCCGGTTTAGTTTTAAACAAAAAGGCATTTTATTACATAAGGAGTGCGTGTATCAGGGATCGAAACTCGTGACATGCGACTATGTTTTGCACACAGTCCACCGCTGGACTGTGTGTCTAACCCGTTCATATTACTGATTTTAAATAAACTTATAACTTAACTAACTTCGTCTTCTTCGTTCAAATTACAGTCGACAGAATTTCTAATCCGTTTTCTTGTTTTTACGATTAACAATCATTCTTAAGGCTAAAATGAAATGGCAGAGACGGTGTTAGAGGTAACATACCGTAGGAATGATTTATCACAGAGTTTCCGGCAATTCGTCGGCTCTGTTTTTGTGCATCTCAACTGAACCAAACAATTAACCATTTTGATTAGTCAATCGTGGAATTGAAGTGATAAAAAAACGTTAATAGTGCGATTGAAGGTCCTTACCGTTTCACAGACAGGATTAAAGATTTCCAGAAATTCTCCGGCGAACTGGAATTATCTGATAACGGTGCCTGAATTCGATCTCAAGTGGAAGATTTGAGTTAGAAACAGCTTAACAACTGATAGACTATGATGGTATTGAAGAACTTACCGATTTGAGGACAAATACGGTTTTCCGGCGAACCTTACAGAATTTTCCGGCGAGTTGATTTAAGCGTTCTGATGGACTGAAAGTGTGAAGAAAGTGAAATAGAATGTTTGTCTGATGTCTCTGAGTCGCGAGAAGGGTTTTGATTGAAGTAAATTGGACTTTTGATTATTCTCGGTTATAAAAACTGATGATGATGACAATTGATGTTCATTCAATCTGAATTGATGAGAAATCGTCGGTGCATTGGTTATAACCTGAATATGCGAGTAATCAAACGATTTGACGATTGAATTGCCGATTTCCGTTTCTCAGTTGGCGCAACCGGTTTAACTGAGTTTGTGTATAAATGTTATTTGTTTCCTAGGGATAACAGACAACAACAAGTGGCGGAGTGGTGATGTGTGTGTGTGTTAAGACTTTGAAGTTATAGACCAGCTGACCCGGGTTCGAGTCCTGTTTCAACATTTCTTTTTTAATTATTTGTTTTCATTTTTATCAAATTAATTTTATAGTTTGTTGTTTATTAATTATGTATCATTAAAAACCAAAATAACCATAAATACACAACGTGATATTTATAACTTGATATTCGATTACAAAACGGAGCGGGTTTGGAAACCCGTTTTTTTGACAAATGTTACAGTATCCCCTACTTTTAGGAATTTCGTCCCGAAATTTAAGTAGTAGAAGTAGTAGGAAAAAGATGCGGGTATTTTTCGCGCATTGAGTCTTCACGTTCCCAAGTAAACTCAGGTCCCCGTTTCGACTCCCAGAGTACCCTAACAACTGGAATGCGACTTCGTCGTAAACGTTTCTCCCCGAAGTCCATGATTTCTATTGGTCTTTCAATAAAATGCATAGATTCATCAATCTGAATATCTTCCAGAGGAATGTGGAGGTTTTCATCAGCGAGGCACTTCTTCAAGTTCGACACGTGGAATGTGGGATGAATCCTGTTGAGTTCTTCTGGTAAATCAAGCTTGTATGCTACAGGTCCTACTCTTTCGAGTATCTTGAAAGGTTCTACGTAGCGTGGTGCTAGCTTGCCTTTTTGACCAAAACGAACTACTCCCTTCCACGGTGACACTTTTAGAAGTACATGATCACCAATGTTAAACTCTAAAGGCTTCCGTCGTTTATCTGCATAACTCTTTTGACGACTCTGAGCCGCTAGGAGATTGTTTCGGATTTGATGGATCTTGTCTGTGGTTTCTTGGATCAATTCTGGACCAGTGATTTGAGCTTCCCCAATTTCGTGCCAACATACAGGAGATCGGCACTTACGACCATATAAGCTTCGAAAGGTGCCATGCCGATACTTGAATGATAGCTGTTGTTGTACGAAAATTTAACTAATGGTAGGTGGGCGTCCCAATTTCCCTTGAAGTCTATGACACATGCTCGAAGCATATCTTCAAGAGTTTGAATGGTGCGCTCAGATTGTCCATCAGTTTGAGGATGATATGCGGTACTGAGATCTAATCGCGTACCCATAGCGGATTGTACTGCTTGCCATGTTCGTGAAGTGAAACGACCATCACGATCAGAAATAATGCTTAACGGTACTCCATGTCGGCTTACGCTTTCGCTGATATAAATACGAGCAAGCTTTTCGTTCTTGAAATCTTCGCGGATAGGAATAAAGTGAGCTGATTTTGTAAGTCGGTCTATAATTACCCATATAGTGTCATACCCACCAGAAGTGCGAGGTAACCCGGTAATGAAGTCCATGGTTATATTTTCCCACTTCCAAACAGGTATTTCAGGTTGGACCAGAAGTCCTGAGGGTCTTTGGTGTTCAGCTTTCACCTTGGAACATGTAAGGCACTTAGAAACAAAACAGCAATATCCTTCTTCATTCCAGGCCACCAATAGGTATATCGTAGGTCTTGATACATCTTATCGGCTCCTGGGTGTATAGAATATCGCGTTTTGTGAGCTTCATTCATAAGAATTTCACGAAGGTTGTTGTGGTTAGGAATCCAGATACGATCTAGGTAGTACAGAATACCGTCAGATTTAGTTTCAATTTTTAGCTCAGCTCCACAGGACATCTCCTTTCGTACATCATCTTCCGTTATTGAAACGTGTTGGGCTTCTCGAATTTGATCTTTAATGTCAGTTATGATTTGCGAACATAGAAGAAGAATGGAGTTCGCATAACCTTTTCGACTAAGTGCATCAGCCACCACATTTGCTTTGCCAGGGTGGTACCGAATTTCACAGTCGTAGTCATTTAGAAGTTCGATCCATCTTCGTTGCCTCATGTTTAACTCTTTTTGATTGAAGATATGTTGAAGACTCTTGTGGTCAGTGTATATTTCACACTTAGTACCATAGAGATAATGTCTCCATATCTTAAGAGCGAACACAACGGCTCCAAGTTCTAGGTCATGAGTGGTGTAGTTCTTCTCATGCGTCTTGAGTTGTCTCGAAGCATAAGCTATAACTTTTCCTCTTTGCATTAGAACGCAACCCAATCCTTGCCCTGACCGTCGCAATAGACCACAAAATCATCACAACCTTCAGGAAGAGTGAGGATTGGTGCATCACAAAGTTTTTGTTTAAGGGTTTGGAAGGCTTCTTCTTGCTTGGGTCCCCATATGAAAGGTTTCCCTTATGAGTTAAAGCCGTGAGTGGTACAGCAATGCGAGAGAAGTTTGAGATGAAACGACGATAATAGCCAGCTAGACCAAGAAAAGATCTTACTTCAGTTGGTTACGTGGAGCTTGCCATTCTTGTACCGCTTTGATCTTTGAAGGGTCGACATGTATTCCCTTGTCATTGACTACATGCCCGAGGAATTGCACCTCTTTTAACCAGAATTCGCATTTGGAGAATTTAGCGTAAAGCTTTTCATTCTCTAAAAGTGTAAGGATGAGTCGAAGATGACGCTCATGATCAGATTTAGACTTTGAATAAATAAGAATGTCGTCGATGAAGACTATCACAAATCGATCAAGATAAGGTTTGCAGGCTCTGTTCATTAGGTCCATGAAGACAGCTGGTGCGTTGGTTAAACCAAATGGCATGACAATGAATTCATAATGGCCATAACGAGTTCGGAAAGCAGTCTTTGGGACGTCTTCTTCATGTACTCTAAGTTGATGATAGCCAGATCGAAGGTCGATTTTTGAAAAGCAATTGGCACCTTGAAGTTGGTCAAGAAGATCATCAATGCGTGGTAAAGGATAGCGATTCTTGATTGTTAATTTGTTGAGCTCTCTGTAGTCGATGCACATACGAAACGATCCATCTTTCTTCTTTACAAAAAGGACAGGTGCACCCCAAGGCGATGAGCTAGGACGTATGAATCCCTTGTCGGTCAACTCTTGTAATTGACTGGCTAGCTCTTGCATTTCAGAGGGGGCTAACCTATAAGGAGACTTTGCTACTGGTGTAGCACCAGGTATAAGATCAATACGGAATTCGACATCTCTAACTGGAGGAAGTCCTGAAATGTCGTCAGGAAAAACTTGCGGAAAGTCTCTTACTATCGGGATGTCTTCAAGCTTCTTCTCCATTGTTCCCTTGTTGATGATATGAGCTAAAAACGCGACATAATTTTTGCGAAGATATTTTTGGGCTTGAAGACGAGACATTAAGCTGAGCCCCTTCGACGAGGTTTCTCCAAGGATTCGAAGAGTCTGACCGTTTGAAAGAGGAATACGTATAAATTTTTCGCGACATACAACTTCTGCCTGATGTTGACTGAGCTAATCCATACCAATTATGATATCAAAACTTCCCAGCTTCATAGGAATAAGGTCGACTGAGAAATCGTGGTCGTTTAAGGTGAGTGTACAGTTGCGTATAATAGAGTTTAATGAAACTGGCTTCCTGTCAGCAACTTCTACCGTTATGGATTCCATGAGCTTATCCCGATTTTGGTTTAAGATAGGTTCAAATTCTAAGGACAAAAACTTCTATCCGCACCAGTATCAAATAACATAGATGCATATCTACCATTTATAAGGAACGTACCGTTAACCACATTGTCGTCAGCTCTAGCCTGATTAGCGTTAATAGAAAGCTCTTCCTCTTGCAGGTGGAGGAGCTTGGTTTGCTTGATTCACCGGGTTGGCTTGGGCCTGAGCATGAATAATGTTTACCAACCTTGGACAAGTGTTTCTGAAATGGCTTGGGTCTCCGCAATTGTAGCAAGCCCGCATTGGTTGACTCATAGGATAATTGGGTTGGTAATATGTTTGGGCTAAATGTTGGGTGGGTGGTAATAGTAGGGGTTGTTGGGCTTGACCCATTATTTGTTGGTGTGTTTGGGTTGAAGGTTGGTGGCGGTTCGTTCGCTGAGGCATGCGGCAGGTTTGAACAGTATGACCTGCGCGACCGCAGCCGGTGCAATATTGGCAAGGATGATCAGGAGAATGGTGATATTGGCAACGGTTGCATTTTGGTAACGGGCCAGTGTAAGGTCTTCTGTATGGTGCGGGTGAAGGGGCAACCTGGGTGATGGGTGTAGCAGGAATAGGGGAGTTGGTTTGAGTAACAGCGAAGTTCTGGTATTGCGCTTCCTCTTGTTAGCAAACTTAGAGGAAGAGATGGGGTGGTTTGAAGTTTGACCCTCAATAGGGGCTTTCTTTTTCTCTTCTTTGAACTTCCCGTTGCGAATTCGGTTCTCGGTCAGTTCATTTGCTAGCTCCATAGCAGCTTCAAGTGTTATTGGTGAGATGCTGAGAACTGAATCTTGAATTTTCGAGGGAAGTCCTCGAATATAATGCTCGATCAGACGATAAGTTGGGGTGAACAAATTTGGAACCATTTGGTTCAACTCCAAGAACCTCTTGTTATAGGTGGTGTGATCACCCTCCTTTTGCTTTAAAGAATGAAATTCGTCCTCCAACTTTTTAATTTCACTCCTAGGACAGAAACGCCTAGTCATGATTTCCCTTAACTCCTCCAAAGTTAAGGCCATTGCATCATCAGTTCCCCTCTTCCCTTTTCAGTATTCCACCAAGTGAGAGCTACCCCAAATAGTCTCCCGGTGGCGTATCGAACCTTGCGATCCTCAGGACCATCGCAGTTGAGAAAGGTGTTTTCCATCTCCTCGAACCAATGTAGGAGAGCAGTGACACCCTCGGTCCCCTCAAATTTAGGAGGATCACAAGATTTGAAATGTTTGTATGAGCACTTGCTGGTAGGAGGGTTGTCGATGTTCTGGTCATGTTGTTGGGGAGGGTTAGTAGGATTTATGGCGAGGGCTTGTTGCACTTGGACCACAATGTCAGGCAGTATCGTGGCCATTTGTTTCGCGATTTGTGTGGCCAAGCGTTCCTGAGACCTTCCTGATCTTTTACCCCTTCGTTGTTGTCTGGACGACATCTACAGGAACATACATAAGAAGATTGTGAGTTTATGGTGTCTTTTTAGGTGTCATGTGTCTTTAAGAAAATGAAAATAACATAAATATCAATAATGCAACTACATCCATAGGATGTCTTGGGTTTGCTCATGTTGGGCCTCAAATGTCCCCCATACCTTCACCTATATAGTCATGTGGGCCCCCATGGCTATTGGCTTGGTAGGATTCACACTAGTATTGGCGATTTAACACTTGCATCACCCGAATGCAAACCACAAAATATGTTTACGAGATGTATGGTCGGAATGTGTCCAGGTGTAGACACAATGACAACTCAAAGTGGGATTAGCTCACACGACGTTTGGTATAGCATGCTTTGGCCTAATAGGTATTTCGTACTCTCATCGTTAGTCCCCAGGTAGGCAAACTGGTCCTTTATTTTGGATTTATACGAATGCCAGCCTCTACAGGACGTTCCGACTACCGGTACTGGTACCCTTCCAGTTACTACATGCCCGTCATGAGAACTCACTTTGATGAGATTTGAAAACACAAAAATCATTGTAAAAGCAATCATGATGTGGTGTTGCTTTCATGGATGTGATATGTTATGAGTATATGATTCATAATAGGCATTTATGATAATATATACTTATGAACATGCTTGCATAACATTGAATATAACATTTAACATAAAACATATAAACATCATGAAATTTGGCATGTAACACACAAAAATCTTATAAGTTTCTAATCAACTATAGTATAGGCTCTAAGGTCTAATAACCTATCCTATATCCCTATAGTCATGGCCCTGATACCAATCTGTCACACCCCGACCCGCAGCGGAATAAGAGTCGGGGCATAATTGGGTTATCATCAAAGCTCATGATATTTACTAATATGTTTCATATTTATTAAAGTCAAAGTTACATTTCCAAATATCCAAACATGTCCATACAATACAAAGTAAATAAACCAAACATAACAATCCCAAACTCTAAATCATTTTATTCTTCTAGTCCAATCCTATGTGTTTCTGGCTGCTCCTGGTTCACCTTATCATGTGTAAAAATGGGGGGTTTTTGGGTCAACATAAGTTGGCGAGTGAACCTTATTAGATAAACATTTATTAATGATTTACTTGTTAGTTTATCAATGAAAAATTGTGCATAATCATAAATGAGCAAATGTAAATAATCAAGCAGTGACAAATAGCAATCACAACTATGACATACAATAACATATGATAGCATACATGAACATACCAACATCATACGATAAATAACATAAATGAAACTGTGCGATCAAGGCTCAATCAAACGGAGCCGATCGTATTGTATGTACTGAAAATGAAAATGTCTGTGCGATCAAGGCTCAATCAAACGGAGCCGATCGTATGGGGCACGCCAGGTTCACGCTCATAATGAAATGGGGAACATGCTCAACGCTCATAATGTAATGGGGAGCGGCGGCCTATAAAATTGCATGTACTGAAAATAATAAATTGCATCTAACAATAACTACACAACAGTTGAAACAATCTGAATACACATGTTCATGATATGATGTATGCACAATGGTTTAAATATAATATATATAACAAGACACATGATACACCCCAAAACGTGATTAAAACGGGGAATTTGTAAAGATTCACTCACATTGGGTGCGTTGGATTGGAGATGGTGAGATGCGCACGAATTGGATGAGCGGAACAACGAGAAATAACTAACCTAAATAATAGCGAAAAAAAATATAGTAAATGAGTGGATTTTATTAAGGATTTTAATTGAATTTTTAGATATATTATTGTGAGTTTAAGGCTATTTTCTATCTTTAAAAATGTTATTTTTAAGTATTTTTAATTGATTTTTAAATTAAATTAAATAAATAAATAAAAATTGTTTATTTTGCGTTTGACCGTTGAACGTTGACCTGTTGACCGGTTCGGTCAGGGTGCAAGGATGCGCTGGGTGAGACTCGAACCCGAGACCTCCCGTACGCGTGCACGCAGCTCTACCAACTGAGCTACGTGTCTAACCCGAAATAATCTTGTTTTTAATTATATTTATATACTGATTCGATTTAACCAAAATTCTTTTAAATTTCAAAAACATTTTAATTCAACTAACCGGTGCCAGTAACAAGTTTCGAACGCGTGACGTGTGACTTAGTGTTGCACACAGTCCACCGCTGGACTGTGTGTCTAACCTGGTTAATATCTCGGTTTTTATTATACTTAACAACTAACGGAGTTAACCCGGTTTAGTTTTAAACAAAAAGGCATTTTATTACATAAGGAGTGCGTGTATCTGGGATCGAACTCGTGACATGCGACTATGTTTTGCACACAGTCCACCGCTGGACTGTGTGTCTAACCCGTTCATACTACTGATTTTAAATAAACTTATAACTTAACTAACTTCGTCTTCTTCGTTCAAATTACAGTCGACAGAATTTCTAATCCGTTTTCTTGTTTTTACGATTAACAATCATTCTTAAGGCTAAAATGAAATGGCAGAGACGATGTTAGAGTAACATACCGTAGGAATGATTTATCACAGAGTTTCCGGCAATTCGTCGGCTCTGTTTTTGTGCATCTCAACTGAACCAAACAATTAACCATTTTGATTAGTCAATCGTGGAATTGAAGTGATAAACAAACGTTAATAGTGCGATTGAAGGTCCTTACCGTTTCACAGACAGGATTAAAGATTTCCAGAAATTCTCTGGCGAACTGGAATTATCTGATAACGGTGCCTGAATTCGATCTCAAGTGGAAGATTTGAGTTAGAAACAGCTTAACAACTGATAGACTACGATGGTATTGAAGAACTTACCGATTTGAGGACAAATACGGTTTTTCGGCGAACCTTACAGAATTTTCCGGCGAGTTGATTTAAGCGTTCTGATGGACTGAAAGTGTGATGAAAGTTAAATAGAATGTTTGTCTGATGTCTCTGAGTCGCGAGAAGGGTTTTGATTGAAGTAAATTGGACTTTTGATTATTCTCGGTTATAAAAACCGATGATGATGACAATTGATGTTCATTCAATCTGAATTGATGAGAAATCGTCGGTGCATCGGTTATAACCTGAATATGCGAGTAATCAAACGATTTGACGATTGAATTGCCGATTTCCGTTTCTTAGTTGGCGCAACCGGTTTAACTGAGTTTGTGTATAAATGTTATTTGTTTCCTAGGGATAACAGACAACAACAAGTGGCGGAGTGGTGATGTGTGTGTGTGTTAAGACTTTGAAGTTATAGACCAGCTGACCCGGGTTCGAGTTTTGTTTTCACTTTTTATCAAATATAATTTTTATAGTTTAGTTTGTTTATTAATTATGTATCATTAAAAACCAAAATAACCATAAATACACAACGTGATATTTATAACTTGATATTCGATTACAAAACGGAGCGGGTTTGGAAACCCGTTTTTTTGACAAATGTTACACGATATACACAACCTTCATCCAAACGGTTACTAAAAAGATGCATCAGATGATAAGGAACTCTTACATGAATTGAGCAAACCTGAAAGAAAACAGCTTGCATTATCTAAAAAGAAATTGGTGTGAAGTATTTACATGACAATGAAAATGTTCACTTACACGCTCATTTGAAAGAATGAGATGAAGTGACAAAATGCGATTTGTTTTAGGATTGTACGATTTCCAAGAACGTGAGACCATTACAGAGACTTGCCACCTATCAGTCTCATCAGGCATCAACTCTGAAATATAACGATAGCCCATTTGTAGACGATGTGAACCTAAAACATGTGAGTACAACAAATGGCTTTGATAAGTTTATAATTATAACAACTAAGTACATGTAATAAAAGATAAAGAATTTTTTTTAAACATATAAATTTAGCACACAACATAATATTTACAACATTTGGAATAGCGAATTATGCAAAGCATTAAATAATAGATGTTCACAAAAAAGGAATGTAATTTGGTACCTTTTCGAAATGTGAGTATTAGGAATTTCGTGTTTCACTGAAGATCAATATTCAGAAAATTACTCACACCGACTCATCTCTTGACATGAGAGGTAAGTTGTAAAATACTTCTTTGTGCACGACATTTCTTGTTAGATTGTTAGTGCACTTGCCACTATTGTCAATATAAAAGCGCAGTCCATCACGAGATGTAACTCGAGAGGCAACAACATAAAATTGGCCATGTGTAAATATGGGTTTTACCAAGTAAGCACAAACATGATTGAATGTTTGCCCTTGACTTTTATTGATAGTCATGGCAAAGCAAAGTTTGAAAGGAAAATGCCTTCTTCTAATATGAAAGGGCCAACATGTTTCTGTTGGAGTCATATTAATTCTTCCAATAAAAGCTTTTTCTCCAACATGCGTACCTGTAATAATAATTGCCTCAATAACACGACGACTTACTTGACTAACCACCAATCGAGTACCATTACACAATCCTTTTTTCAAATTCAAGTTACGTAGTAAGATGATTGGTGCACCAACCTTTAACTTTAGTACATGATTCCGAATACCGGAAAATTGCAAAGTGTTAAGAAACTCGACCGGATACATAGCCTGAATTTCCTCAAAGTTATTCGTACTTGGACAAATGGCATCAGCACTTAACAACTCGTGAATCTCACCTGTCAACTTATCAAGAACATGTAGATTGATCTTATCCACCTGATCGTTAGTAGAAGACAAAAACAACACTCTTGTAGGTAGTCAATATCATTAAATGTTTGTGATATGTCAGGGAAAGTATTAGATACTACTGTTTCCATCGGATTATTTGAAATGAGGATCAAAAGATCACGAGGTATACGAATCCAAGTGCTCTCATCTTCCCCGTCAACAGATTCTGTACGAAGATGACCGGCCCCCATATCTAAAATCCATTTATTGAATTGTTGTTGTTGTTGTATTAGAGCATCACTACTAACACTTGGATGTCACAAGCGCATATTAATTGTTAGACAAAACACCTTACACGCACCCCATATAATTGACGACTTATTTACAGATGAAGCGACAATCTCACTACGTGTAGCATGAGGAATTACCGGAAGAATTTGTCGAAAATCACCTCCAAGAACCACACATTTACCGCCAAAAACTCGACGGTCTACATCATGGGTGTGATGCCGACAAATATCTCTAAAAGTGCGTTCAACAGCTTCAAACGCATACCGGTGTTGTAACGGTGCCTCATCCCATATGATGAGTGCAGCATCATTAATAAGCTTGGCTAAATCAGACTCAACATCTATCAAGCAACAAGAATCCTTATCAATGTCTAAATGAATTTTAAATCGAGAGTGCGCGGTACGACCACCTGGTAGTAAAAGAGAAGCAATCCCAGAAGAGGCAACAGACAAAATGATCTCGCGACGTGCATGGATGCAGGAAATGAGTGTCTTCCATAAATATTTTTCCACGTCCCTCCACTTCCAAAAACAAAGACAACGCCACCTATCGCACTATTGACAGAATCAACTACATAATCAAATATCTCTTCTGTTATGCGTTCAATCCATGAAGTAGATCAGAGAAAATTGTTTCTTCTTATTGCATGTCGTATGTAAGCTCAGCTGCCATCAATCGACTAACAACTCTATTTGTTAAACGAACTTGAGGTAAATTAGGAAAGTCAGCTAGACATTTATCATGACCAACTAAAATTTTGTCAATCTTAATTAAAGTGTCGTTGCAAATTTCCGTGTCCGTGAATACTATATTATCATTACCTAGTACTGTACGACGCTTGTAAGGAATATCTCTGATAAGTAAGGTAAGCAATCCAAAAAAAATTGTCGTTGATCGCTAACAATACAAAAAACAGAATTGAGACGAACAAATCACGAAGTTGATCCCCGTACTGCCACTGGTAAGCTTCACGTATTGAATTAAGCCACTCAACATCATCTCCCAATAAGCCTAACGCCTTGCAAGCAAATATATAAGTCGGATGCTCAACACCATCAACAGTACGGATTTCTTTAAAGCTTAATGGTCCAGCACAACATTTAATAATATACGTAGGTAATATTTTTCACCCATAGAAAGACTCACATAATAAATGCAACCAATACACTTCCCACTATGTCGTGGCATCCATTTCTTGTCCTTTTCATGCCATGTAAAATGTGTTGGAAACTCCACGTATGTGAGTGAACGACCCCATGGGAACTTCTCATTTGCACACATCCATTCAGTAAACTTTGACATGGCAGCCGTAGGACGTTATGCAACATCCTCAAGCTGGTCATTATCACGAAAATAGACTCTTTGACATCCTTCGTCATGAAAAGGTAACCGTTCAACAGGAATGTCGCGGTACCTCATATTAAACTGAAAGAGCTTCCAACACGCTTCAGAGGAGGAAATATATCGACAATTTAGATATTCCTCGATCTCGTTTTCATTATGTAATAAGGATTCAAATGATGTTCTACTTTGAGCACCTTCCAAAACCGCAGTTACACGATCAGGGCCTTTATTTATGTAACCAAAAAGGTATTTGACTAACATACCTTGATTACACCACTCAACGTTAATGTGGCAACCATATTTTACCAACAGGTCACGGTTATAAGGGACCACAAACCGATTATCAAGCTTAATATATTGAGATCCAACTTTAAGCACTCTTGAATTGTTAGGCCTTTTATAACATGGCCATCCATCATTTCTGATGAATGTTTGGTCACAATAATTCTTTACGTACTCTTTATCACATATACCATTATGCATACAAGAACTGGAAGGATTAAGCGCACCACATGGTCCGTGCATCATTTGTTTACGAACAACATCAAAGGCCACTGGGTCATCCGATTCCGAGGGAAGCTCAGCAGAAATGTATTTATCAATATGTTGTACTGTACTAATCTTATCTTCGGGTTGTAGGAAAAGCAAAATGTGACAATTCGGAAGTCCTCGTTTCTGAAACTCAATTTGGTATAAAACTACAAAAACACACACACACAAAAAATCTTACATTTAGGAAAGGAATATTGACTAAATTTGACATATATAAAATTCAAATGGCAGTAACGAACCTGCTTTTGCTCGACCGAAAATATTCCTTTTCTTTATGTCCCTAATAAGTTCATCGAGTTTTATTTTAAAAACACGTGAAACAATGTCAGGTCGATCGGATGGTGACATGCCAGATGTTGTTGCATTAATGTGTCGCGTAATTTCTGGCCATTTTGGATTGCATGTCATGTTGATGAATAGATCTGGAGCCCCGCCCAACAACAAACTGCCATAGCATCTTAATATTGTTGGATCATGTATCTAGGCCCACAAGTGAATGTCGCTGGTAGGATAACACGTCGCCCAATTGACTCACAAGTTGATTCACCTTCAGCAACACGATCACATATACCGCTATACAAATCCGAACGGATGGTATTTTGGTTTCTTCTATACCAATTTAAATAATTTTCAAGAACTTGAGCATAAGCATCCACTACATATGTCAGAAATAAACGACCACCTTTGTGCAATGTCCTAGCCTCATACATCCTAACATGTAAACAGTAACCGTATAATTCTCTTGACGAAACAGTTTTTCGCCTACTTGTCTCCATTGTATTGCTTAGAGGAATATTGAGATGGAACCCATCTTCTCCATATGGAAATAGCAAAGGATACTGCAGTGGATAAACTTGGGTGCAGTTCGGATATACGCTTTGCAGTGCAGCCTTCACGTTCTTCGACAATAATATCACGTGAGTCTGTAGGATTTTCATCACCTGGGATCAATGCAGCTACTTCGCAAGCAGTAGGCAAGCCATATTGTCTTTGTCCTCTGTTTCATGTGCTAATCAGACGAAGTCTTAGAGGTTGCATTGATGCATCATTAAACCTTTCTCTCGCCATCCTAAACGCTTGTACTAATGCATTACTCTCATCAAGCATCTTTAATAGGTCGTTCACTAAGGTACGAAGTACTGCTTGGTCAGAATTTGCCGAAATACAATTTCGTAAAGCAAAAAAAACGATTGTCAATCTCATTTTCCGTGTCATAAATATACAATTGTGCGAATCTAGGACGAGAATCGGGATGTGTAGGTAACAAAGTCCCAATTCTATGGTGGTTGTGTCCATTTAAACGATAGGTATAAGGCCCACGTCCATCATTTAATTCCGTAGATATTTTCCCACCAGTGGAGGTAAATGAAAAAATTGAATTTAGAAGCTTGATATTTTCTCTAAACACCCTAGACCGTGGTTCACCGTTGTAATCAAAAAGGCTACACAAAGTTTCAGGAGGATGTCGCATGAGTGGTAATTTGACATTTCCTTCTCCACAACATAACAAAAAACATGGAATTGGTGGAGATAGAGATTTAATAGTTCGTTCCTCATACCAAACCATAGCTCCACAATGCACACATATATGGTCTGCATTGTCGCAATCCCAATATGATCGAATTTGTCCTATAAAAGAGTCAAGAGTAAGTAAACAATCTCAATCTCATGTTACATTTCATATATAAAATATGGTGTGCAATGACATGATACGTACGGGGTCTATTCTCATCTTGATGGTCGTATGATCGGGAAGTCACATTTTGTTGAGGATGACGTATTCGTGTAGATGGCTGCAAAACCTAGAAGTGCCGGAAGATTGTACAAGTGCATTTGTGGTACTAAAATAATGTACCACATTTCTGTTGGTACTATCATCTGCACATGAATCAAATGTAACTTGAGGGGGATTTCAATGCAAAAGGGTTACATGTTCGTTATTATCATGCAAACCCCAATTACTATAAAATGAAGGTCAGAAGTAAAGCCCACCGTAGCGACGTTGTTTTGTAGCTGTAACCACAGGGGTCAGATTGGGAGGTCGTCCACGTAATCCAGGACGACCCCTACAAGCCTACTTGTATTGGCTTCTCCACGAGCAAATGAAGTTGTAACGTGAGAAGGTGTTGGTGAGACTATATCAGAACCACTAGACATAGGATGATCTCCATCAACACCGTCCATTACAAAATTCTAGTTTGGAGAAATAATCACAAGAATTAGTTATAATATGACTTGCTTTCTTCTATGTTTCCTATAATTTAGGGTTTTGCATTTGTATAATGGTTTCTTCTATGTTTCCTATAATTTAGGGTTTTGCACAATGATTTTTTAGAATGGTAAGAAGTATTAATTATACTTGTATTATTAGTATTTTTTTGGTGGACAATTACATTTTGTTACACGGCTGGTGCCTTTACACATGTATTACGGGGAACATAAGAATATATCAATTTTTTTCAAGATTATAAATTCCAAGGTGGACGGGTGTTTGGAAGCCACTTATCAACAAAATCTCAATCAAGAATTTCTAAATCTTGATTGCATAAATCTTTACTAAAAAACAACATTTACATGAATATACGTATTATTATATATAAAATATGGACGACACATTAAAATTGCTTTTTATAGGATACTTATTAATTTAATACCGCCATAGACATATGTGTATAACTATAATAATAGAATATTGTTCGAGATATTTATATAATTATGATTGGTAAATGTAAAATTGTTTATGAAATACCGTAAAAAAACAATTAAGGCAAATTTTCATTTTGTTGTAAATTATCAAATATGGTATGTTTAAATAAATAAAAAAGCAATCTAAATACAAATAGTAAGTTATAATGGAAATGTGTAAAGTAATGGTTGATAATGGAAATGGGTAAAGCAATGGGTATTGGAAACGGATCTAAAAAACAAAGGGGTTCTCATCTAATTATGTGTCAAGAATGTGAAACAGGTGAAAGTATAAGGGGTAAAAAGGTATAATCAGAAGGGTTGCAATCAGTTTGTGGGATTCTTGTGGACTGGAGTGTAAAATTGTTGTGACTGCATATAAAAGAGCTCATTCAGTCACTTAGGGTTTCATTCTCTCATTCACTTGCACACCTACCTCTTAGTATCTCTCTGGATTCGTTCAAAGTTGTTACGACATGATGGAGATCCGTTATGGATCTTGTTTAGTTGTTGATCCGGTTGTGGATCAGTATTGTTATTGATCTAGTAGTTCTCTCTATATTTGTTGTTCTTCAGTCTCATTGGGCTGGTTGTTTTTGTTGTTGTTGATCCAGTGTTGGATCTTGTAGTTTGATGTTTTTCTTTCTATGGTTAACATATTTTCTATAATCAGAAGGGTTGCAATCAGTTTGTGGGATTCTTGTGGACTGGAGTGTAAAATTATTTTGACTGCATATAAAAGAGCTCATCAGTCACTTAGGGTTTCATTCTCTCGTTCACTTGCACACCTACCTCTCAGAATCTCTCTGGATTCGTTCAAAGTTTTTATGACTTGATGGAGATCCGTTGTGGATCTTGTTTAGTTGTTGATCCGGTTGTGGATCAGTATTGTTATTGGTCTGGTAGTTCTCTCTATATTTGTTGTTCTTTAGTCCCATTGGGCTGTAGTTTGATATTTTATCAATTGATCCTGTATTTTTTATATGTGTTGATTTAGGTCTTGCATAAGTAAGATCTAGGGTTTGGGGAGTGTTTTCTGTTGAGTGTTTCTGGTTTGGGAAATCAATAAAAATTTTGTCACCGTTTTGTTCCTTCTCTGTTGTTCTGCGTTGTTTCTTTAAGTTGTTTGTTATTCATCTTGATTCTTCATACCATTTGACATGAGTTCAGAGCTATGGGATAGCTCTTGAGTCTGATTCTGGGGTTTCCACTGTGAGATCTTGGGTTTAGATCTATTTATGTTTATTTTTATTTTTTTTTGTTCTGGTTTGATCTTTTCTTGGAGTGCGTACAGAAATACTGGCATGTAAACCATCAGCAAGGGTGACCCTGTCGCCTATGCGCGCGACAAGGTTTTATGTCTGGTTCAGTTTGCCTTGCTGCAGCCAAGGTGGTTTGGCTAAGCGGCCCTCGCCTAGGCACGTGCGCTTTTGTCGCCTTTAACTACATAGATGCGTTAATTATTTTAGTACAAAATAAACAATTTTAATCAATTTATAAATTTGCAGTAGTATTTAGTATGTAATACGGGTTTGAAGAGGCTGCTTTTGTTGACATTGTTTTATTGATTATACATAACTTTTTTGTTGTCATTTTGTTGCACATTCAGGTTCTTATTATTGACTGCAGGAATAATGAGAAGCTTCTAGGCCGTGTTAGGGCATTTGACCGACACTGCAATATGGTGCTGCAAAAATGTTAGAGAGATGTGGGCTGAGTTGGTTTTGTCGTGAAAATAACTTATGTGGCAGTTCTTCAATTCCATTTCTTATTATGACAAATTGGGCGCTTATTATTTTGTGTCTTTTGTTTGTGAGGTGTCCCAAGACAGGAAAAGGAAAGAAAAAACTCTTCCGGTTAAAAAAGATAGATTTATGCAGCAAGATGTTTTTTGGAGGCGATTAGGTCACCACTGAGCTTAAAAACCCCATGTGAAAGGTATCAGTACATACTACATTGTGATACTTTGCTTCTCGAATAGAACTTTTGGAGTGCGGTATGTCTCATAGTTTCTAAACATATGTGTCAAGATTTTTGTGATTATAGCCGATAGATGTATATGTTTAAGAGTGGCTGGGTTGGGCATATAAACTCTCCACCGGGTAATTGATATCATTTATATCAAATGTTCATCAACAAAATCAATTTTTTTCTTCGTATGATAAATACTTTCTATTTGGAGTGGATGGGATCCTTGCATGTGCTTCTAATGTTGTTTGATAACTACAGGAGCTGTAACTACTCTTTAATCGACATTCATGGGTTCACTTTTGCCTCATGTACTTGAACACATTTCCTTGATTATGAAACTAATCGATCATTTAGGCATAGTTCTTTTATATAATTAGATGTCAATTAACTCAAACTATTTGCAATTATGGATTGTTTTCTATCCTGAAGCCAAGAATCCCAAAGGTAGTGGTTAAGAGCAAAATTTTTATCGGTTTAATTGCTTCCAACCTAGCATTTTGCATGGATGTTGAGCAGTTCATAGGGATGGTATGTATCATCTTTATCTTTAAACCTATTTATTCAAAGATTTATATTTAATTTGTAATCATAAATAGCAGTTTAGTTATTTATAAGAAGTGAACACAAAGCGTTTTGTGGGTTAATCCAAACTGGCCCATCCTATTTCGGCATGGACTTCTTTCGACCATTACACATTCAACCTGGCTCATCCATATTGTTACCTTCAATCATTTCCAAGATATTTAATAGTTGCTTTGTCATGCAGGTTACTGTATAAAGAAGTTTGCAGGTTACTTCATAAAGAAGTTCTAAGTTTGAACGTTAGTCTTGACATGGTTAGTGGGAAGATCCTTTTTTTGCTGATGGTTTACATGCCAGTATTTCAAATGGATACTGGGAGATTAGTGTCAATTCGTTCAACATTATGAGAAAACATTTCTATCCTCTATTTGGTCTGTTGGCAAATGTTGCTCTGATCTTCTCGGGCCGTACGGTGAAATATTTTTCAAACATGAGAAAACATTTGGGCCCCGGGGTCGATGGATGGGCCATTTCGTTAAAATTTATGATGAGCATTGTTGAGTTTAGCTATGAACTTTAAAGTACTTGCTCGAGTGTATTCTTTTTAGAATTTAATTTATGTTTAGTTTCTTAGTGCATAAACTTATCTTTTAGTGTACTTTCGCTATTGATAACTGATTGGGCTTGTAAAGAACTGAGATAATGCAAGTTCACTAGAATCTTATGGCAGGGTATGTGTTTTAAGTGTGCATTATGGTTTTCAAAAAAAGTAAAGATACCAATATTTAAAAACAAACATTGTTACTTTTACTTGAAGATCTTTATTTAACGGAAGTAATTTTTTTTATATTTAGGTGATAAGCGAATGGGCTGGATAATGCACTTTGGACTACTAATAAGCGAATGGGCTGGATTTGACACTGTAAAAGGATTGGTCTATCAAGCCAGATATGAACCTTTCATTTGTTATTTATTTATAACTTGATTTGTACTTTGTTTACAGGTCTAAAAGGTTGGATTGAGCCTAAAACAATTTAAAATTGAACCAAAAATTTGTTTTCTCATTAGAGTCTTATGGTGTAGTATTATTTAACAAAGTAGGATTTTTCATAAACATGTTTAATGATTAGGAATTATTTAAAATAACTATTGAGCTTTGAAGAAGTATGATTTTTTTATAATCATATACAAATAAGTATTAACATACCTAATGGCAGGTTGCTAGAATAATTAAGTTAATGTCTATGAAGGTTAAAACAAAAATAATTAAAAAAGGAATAGTACCTTAAAACTTGAAAGAGAATAGGCTGAGAATCCTACAGAGCTTCAAATCCGTGTAATTCTTCCAACATATTTAAAAAAACATTAAAACTTGAAAGAGAATAGGCTCAGAATCCTGCAGGTTTTGATAGCAGAAAGGAGTGGCCTTATTTGGGTGTGTCCGAGAGAGAAGGTAATTTTTTTAACCTCTATTAAGCTTTAATACATGTTTACATGCAGCAAAATGCTGCCATGTTGAATAACTGCTTATGACAGCTTCCATTTTTTGAGATTTTTTAACTCGTCGGGAGGGAAATTAAAAATTTTAGAATGGTGTCTTTACGGAAATTATTATTCACGTTGAATAACTGCCTGTGACAGCTTCCATTTTTTTTGGAGATTTTTTAACTGGTAGGGAGGGAAATTAAAAATTTTAAAATGGCGTCTTTACGAAATTATTATTTGTTATTTCTAATAGCTAAATGCACAGATGATTATTTTTCTATTAATATATTTCATACAACAGTATTATTACATTTTAAAAATAATTATGTATGTATTACAAAAGTATTGTTTTAGTTGTAAACCAAAGCATTATTATTAATTTTTTTTTATAAATATGCTATTTTATAAAACTTATTATTTAAGAAATGATTTTAACCCTTTAATATAGTTACGAGGACATGCTGCCACGTGCCCACGTTGAATAACTGCTTATAACAGCTTCCATTTTTTTGGAGATTTTTTAACTGGTCGGGAGGGAATTAAAAATTTTAAAATGGTGTCTTTACGGAAATTGTTATTCACGTTGAATAACTGCCTTGACAGCTTCCATTTTTTGGAGATTTTTTAACTGGACGGGAAGGAAATTAAAAATTTTAGAATGGCGTCTTTACAGAAATTATTATTTATTATTTCTAATAGCTAAATGCACTTACATATCATTTTTTATGTAAAATGGTAGTCGTTAATTATACAACATATCTCGAAAACTATAAATTAGATCAAAATGATGATTATCTTTTTATTAATATATTTCATACAACAGTATTATTACATTTTAAAAATAATTATGTATGTATTACAAAAGTCTTTTTTTAGTTGTAAACCAAAGCATTATTGTTAATTTTTTATAAATATGATATTTTATAAAACTTATTATTTAAGAAATGTTTTTAACCCTTTGATTTATTTACATAAACCGAGTGCATTTTCTTTTATTATAAAAGTATTCCTCACTTGCGTGCCACCTGTATTTAGTTACTTTCAACACATCAAATATTAAATTAACTTTTTTGACATGTGTTCTGCCAATTAGACAACATGAATTGCACTAAATCTTTATAAATGTTTATATATCTTGAGCTCAAATCTTTTGAATCGGTACCGGTCTTTTTTTCAGTTTTATTCCTTACACAATATTTCAAAGATTGTTATTGTTATTTGCATCCCGAGGTGTTATTTTTCTGTAATTAAGAATCAACGATGTTGTTTTGCTCTTACTAACTCATGTATTCAAGTTGTATTGGGCAGGCTGTGGCTATCAAACAGAGAGTAACGGTAACAGGCGACTAAGTTTAATTTGTTGATGTTAGGCTGTGATCTCTCCAAGTTTTGTTGTCGCTACTATAGGATAACAATTAATATATATTAGTATGTAACATAAACAAAGGCAGATACGTTGATTAAGTTAAAAAGTTACATTATTTAAACAAACCATGACATTTCAGAATATAGTGAACTTTTAAGCATCAAACGCAAGAATAATTGCTGTTTGCACAAATTTCTGTTTCTAGGGTTTTAATTCGTTGACTCTGATTAGCAATTTGTTATTGATATTGTTTATAGTGAAGTTAGGTATATCGGAGTTTATGCACGAAACCGGGAACGGAATGGAGACGTAAAGCTTGAATCCGAATATGGAGATTTAAAGAAGTTGTTGCTTTGCTCGATCTATGAAGCTGAATAAGCTCAATGTTGGAGCCGAACCGAATGTTTGCAAACATGTAAATGAATATGTTGTCAATTTTATAATTTGAAGTATCGATAGATTTGATTTTAGTTATTTAAAAGAATAAATGATATGACAATTAAAAAATATTAGCATACTATAGGATAACAATTAATAAATATTAGTATGTAACACAAACAAAGGACAGCTACGTTGATTAACTTAAATAGTTATGTTATTTAAACAAACCATGACATTTCTGAATATAATAATTAGTATACCGCACTCTTCTAGTCTCCCACTTCCTAAAAGTTTAGGTTTAAAAAACTTTGGATAATTTAATTTGATTTCCGGTTTTTTCCTTCTTTCTGAACTCGACTTAGACATATCTATAATAAATATATTTTTCATAACAGAAACCGTTATATAACATATACATTAATAATATGATAGTTAGGTAATTACTAATATCAATAATTATTAACATATTCATTTGTAGGATTCTATGTTATATAGTTTAGACAACAATAATAATAATATGATACATGATAAGTAATTATTTATTAATATCAATATCGTACAAATATCATTAATAATATATTAGTATTACTATTATACTAAGGCAACTTATATAAAGCAAAGATGTAAAATAAAATTTAAGTCATCTGGATAAATTAAAAACTCACTAAACATGGTTCAAAGTAAAGCTAAAAACAAAAAAAAAACATAGCAAATACTTATCAAAACTAAAGCTTTAAACGGACTCCACTTGAACAACTCGTTCACGGGAACGTATTTCAATTCGTGGAATTTTAGATTTCTTCCAAAAACTCTCCATTGAATCTGCAGTATCAACCATCTGATCGTCGGGCTGTGGATCATCTTCGGAAGCTCCATGATCACTGCTGCTGTCGTTAATAACCTCTTTCCAATTCCAGGTGGCATTAGACTCCAACCTTTTGTTTAGCTTGTCACACTTCTGTTTCTAAGATAATAACAATTTAAAAAGTTAATGTGGATAGAAGAAATAAAATATATAACACCAATGTAATTCAGATTTACATGCTCACTGATTTAATGGAGAATTTTGGAAGCGGGGGGCGTTGACTCTCCATCACATTGTATTATCTCAACACTTTTTACAGGTTTCTACAAAATCAATGTGCATCATTAGGTACCGCTTTTACAGGTTTCTACAAATAAACATAAATTTTAAGTATGTTTACTTACAGGTGATTCAAGGTGTTGCTGCTCTTTGTCTTCTTCGGTTTTGCTCATCATACTTTTCAACTCGGTAAGTTGGCTCCGGCTTAAAATAGAAAAGATAAAAACATTATGAAGTATAATGGTAGGTAAATGTGTAGAGCACGAAGAATTTACGTTTAAATATATTTACTTACAGGTAATTCAAGGTGTTGTTGCTCATTCTCTTCTTCGGTTTTTGGATCATATTTGTCAACTCGGTAAGTCGGCTCCACCTTAAAATACAAAAGATAAAAATATTGTAAGGTATAAATAGTAGTAGCTAAATGTGCAGAACTTAAAAACAAAAATTTTTATATAATGAAAATTAAAATACCTCGGAATTTAGATCTGTTGCATTCGTCTTTCTCTGCTCCATTTGCTTAAACTTTGATAACCTGTTTTATTCTAGAAAAAGTAATTGTGGTGCTTCTTATATAAAGGCTGCAATTGGCAGTTTCAACATACCCCACTTGCCCACTACATGATAGTTTCTTCGTCTATCAACTGAAAACTGGTGAGAATTTAAATCAACCGCTGCAAACGTGGTAAAATATCTAATATTTCGCTAACTGCATATTATTTTTTTTTTTAATTTTATATTTTGATCACATGATAAACAATGCAGGTACAAAAGTGGAGATTCAATTGTTAATATCTAAATGCAAGTTAACAAATGAAATTATATATCAAAGGTAAACTATCTAATTATTCATTTATATTTTATAATGACTCTTTATAATTAATTAAATAATGCACACTGTTCTATTTACAGATTTGAATTGATACAACCAAGTATGTAATTTAATGAAAACATAGTATTTGTATACTGTGGGAGGTTA
Source organism: Scalesia atractyloides (assembly GCA_947069175.1). Lineage (NCBI taxonomy): Eukaryota > Viridiplantae > Streptophyta > Magnoliopsida > Asterales > Asteraceae > Scalesia > Scalesia atractyloides. Next base: position 94,167,114 of record CAMTDV010000012.1, read on the forward strand.
CGAGCGAATAATAGGGTAGGAGAGACGCGGTTGAGATTAAAAATTGAAGACTCTAATGGATAGATCATCCCAAAAATCAGTTGAGATTTGTGAGAATTTAAATCAACAGCTGCACTAAAAATCAGTTGAGATTGGTGAGAATTTAAATCAACAGCTACATACGTGGTAAAATACCTAATATTTCGCTAACTGCATATTATTTTTTTTTTAAATTTTATAATTTGATCACATGGTAAACAATGCAGGTACAAAAGTGGAGATTCAATTGTTAATATCTAAATGCAAGTTAACCAAATGAAAGTATATATCATAGGTAAACTACCTAATTATACATTTATATTTTATAATGACTCTTTACAGTTAATTAAATAATGTACAATGTTCTATTTACTGTGGGAGGTTACCAGCGAATAATGTGGGTAGTTGTTTACAGATTTAAATTAAAATTGCTACTAAATGCTTTTTAATGTCAATCCGCACATGTTTTTTTAACAAGTTTAAAATAGTAGTTTGTAATTCCCACTCTTTTAGCTAATTTATTCTATAGAAGCAGGACGTGGGAGTGGAATTAGGAAGAGAAATCCGCTGCAAACCGTAAAACTTCTCGAAAGAAATTGCTGGAATTCAGGAATCATGGCCTAATTTTTAGCTATTTAAGAGAGAGTCCGAACTGCCACAACACGTTTTCAGTGTGCAAAAGTCAACATCCCAAAATTTTGTAATTGCTCCTTCTAGAAGGAATTTCTGATTTTGAATGGCTGTGATTTTATTTGAGGTTGATCTGAAGGTTGAGATTTCTTGTTGTTCCCCTTGACTTTTAGGGGAACATAAGAATATATTGTAACATTTGTGTAAATCGGGTTTCGAAAACCCGCACCATTTTCATTAATCAATGTGTATTTTTTTTGTTCCATATTTTTTTTCTTTTCTAGCATTTTTATTATTATTATGATCTATTTAATAAGAATATCAAAATTTGTAAATAACAACATTAAATTAAAATAGACTTAAAGAAATAGCAAATAAATAAAAAGTTAAATTAAACTTTATAAATATTTAATAAAAAATTTAAATAAAAAGAAAAACTGGGATCGAACCCGGGTCTTCCGGGTAAACACACACACTCAGCACCACTGCACCACACATACCACATGTGCTAGAATCCAAAAATCATTACATTATCTTCATGCCGAGTTGAAACCGGCAACTGCAACAAATCTCCTCACCGGAGATTTCGCAGTCATCGCGGTTTCCTCTAAAAACCGACAACTGGTTCAACGGCTATTTTTGGCAAACTTCAATCAAAACGCGCTGTCATTAATCCCCGAAATCTTAGTCGTGGTAATTGAAATCGCAAATCCTCTATAAATATGTCACACCCCGGATTTCCAACCACGAAATCCAAACACCAGTGGGCCCGGGTGGTGACTATCGTGACAACAGTTGATAACATCATAGTCAATTAAACATGGCACAACGGAAGTCTTGGAGTAAAATTACTATTACAAACCGAATGTTCGAAAATACAAAATAATATACAAGCTTATAATAGAAGATCCACAGGCGGATCATAAATTGAACAAGGAAAGAATATAAAACAGACTTTGGGCAGATTTAGGATTTGCAAGATCCTCTATCACTACCGAGCACTTCCGGCCTATTATCGTATTGTACCTGCAGATTAGTCTTTTGAAAATACGTCAGCTTTCGCTGGTAAATACACCCAACTGACTCATTTTGAAAACATTTCAAAAATGTTTTAGGTGTGTATCAGCACAAAATCTTTTTATAATTTGGGTTAATTGACCGTCCAACCTTATTAACAGGTTTACATGTTTGTCATACATACGGGGCTCGGTATGAAAGCCGAGTCACAATTAACGTACACACCACTTTGGATTCACGAATGAGTCAATTCCTTCCAACCTTGTGGGAATGCATAATTGAGGGTCTATCGGGTGTATGCCTACACCCGCGCTAAGGTCGTGGCCATTTCGAATGTAATGAGCCGAGGATATCCAGGACACGGTAGTTAACCGCCGATGTTAATTTATCAAACAAAACTGATTAAAACAGAATATGCGGATCTCTATTTCGAATCGGCGTTCGATTAATCCCATTTCCGACCAAGCGGTAATAATTTACCGTAACCCAAGCCCGTATAGGGGAATAAGTCGAGAGTATTTACCTGAGTTTTTCTTCTTTTATTTTAATAACTCAGCCGTATTGAAACTGAGCTAAGTGCAGATAGCATTTACTGGAAAGTCTATAGTCTGGATTATGGCATAAACTAACCAATTAAATACTAACAGTCTTATTTAAGTCATAGACTTAGACCGACTAGCGTAGTTGATCAAAACGTATGACGTTAGATTAGGCGATGATTGGATAGAATGTAGTTTAAACCCTACAAGTACCTTGACTTGTATAATATAAGTAAACTATAAACATTCTGGATTTTGAGACTTAAATGACAAGGTTAAACCTGTTTCAGTTAATTTTCGTAAAATAGTTACATATACGTAACTATGCGCTCAATAACGATATCGGGTAACCGGATGAGTCATGGACAAGTTCTATATGCCATTATACTTTAAATAAGTTAAGATATCAATAGGATATCAACTTGTATGCCCGTTAAGGTTTTAAAACGAAATTATGCCTTATAGGGGCATTTTGGTAATTATATACATAGTTTATAAATTATTTGGGATTCTGAGTTTATAACATGTACCAACTGTAAATATGTTTAAAATAAGTTTTAAAATAAGTAGGTATCAAGTTTTAGTCAATAATATGGTTTAAAACCATATTATGCGCCGAAACGGTGCTTATGTCGTAAAATGACGTTTTTAAATGATGTTTACGAAAATTAACATTTGGATCAGATTAAAATGTTTAAAATATGTTATTTAATATAACATATCAGTAGATAAATGATTTACCTTGAAAAGATTTGATTAAAACTATTTTATAAGCCATAGGGGCTAAAACCGTCATTTATCGACATAGTTTGAGAACTTGCTTGAAAACTCAGTTTATAACTTGGTTTAACATCCCAAATAATCCTACTTATAATATTACATCAGTAGGAAACTCATTTTCAAGTTTATTATCATTAAAACCTTGTTTTGTTCGAAAAGGCATTTTGGTCAAAAATAGCATAATTATGGAACTTGTGCATAAACTTGGATTCTGATTATGATCATGTAATATAACCTCAGAGGGTTATGCTACATAACATTATGATCATAATACAACTTTAGATCAGTATCTAACTATTCTAAATCGGGTCAGAATCTAAAGTTAAAGCAGAAGTCAAACTTTGCGACTTTCGGTTGCGAACCGACCCTAGAACTGAAATTGACGAGCCGAACATGTTCATACATGTTCTAATAATTATTACCAACTTGTTTAAGTTTCAAAACAGGTTTCATAACGTATATAATATCAATTTATGATTTTTCCGAAAAATGACCTGTTTGACTTTTTAATAACTTAACTTTGACCCGTCAATTGGTCTAGTAAACGTGATCTTCAGGAGGTGCCCTTTATAGGGACTAACACCTACCTTACTATGATCACTTAGCCATGTTCATTTCGAACAATGGCTGGACCATAATGGTCTTAACCGAAAGTCAAAGGGGTTTTACGTAAAACGCTTGACTTTTGGCTATAAAAGCCTATAAACGAAAATGCACAAGGAAGGAATACTTACCAGTGATTCCTAGATGCAAAAGAACTTTGTGGATTGCTCCTTTTAGTTAGGAACTTCCAGAGGAGGGAGAAGAGATGAAATGAGAAGGTGCAAGTTGGAATGGTGAACTAATGCACCTATTTATAGTTGGAGAGTTCAAAGGAGGTGAAGCCAGGTGTTTAGGGGTGTAAGAAGAAGCTTACAAGTGTCCCAAAATGTGGCATAGCAGTTTAGGGAAGCCATGGTTTCGATTTAATGGTTTTGGAGTTTTGCTTGGAGACCAAACAAAACTTTCTGCTGCAGGTCTCTTCTCGCGGGACGCGAGAGACACAGGCCGGGTCTCTCGCGGCCCGCGACCGCCCTTAATTCAGTTTCAAAATTTGACACTTGACCCTTAACTTTAAAAAGATTATAGAAATCATTTTAAACACCTTTTTGGCACTTTTAGCCCTCCGTAGCCAATGTTTGGCATACTCGGGATTAGGCCCGGACATTGTCGAGCTCTCGGTTCGTTAAAAGGTCACTCAGAGGTATAAATTAACATGTTGACACTTTTAATCCATCCATTATCCAACTTTCACATATTCACATAAAGTCTCTCGTCCAACAAACGACACGTATGAGAGTTAGGACTTCACGAAGGATCACTCAGAGGCTTATTACAAGCATGTTGATTCCGATGTCACTCAGAGGCTGGGCATGTTGACATATCAGTCACTCAGAGGCCAAATTTCAAGCATGTTGACGTATCAGTCACTCAGAGGCTAATGATTTAAGCATGTTGACATCGGTTCGTCACTCAGAGGCTCAACTTGAGCATGTTGACGCCTTTAGCCCTTATTGGTCTTTAATAGACTATATTAAAAATACAACACGTGTCACTATATTAGTGGACACGATTTTACAGGGTGTTACAAAATACCCCCCCACTGCTGGTCATTTCAAACTCGCACCTTCACCTCTCAATTAAAATCACCCTGTTTTCACCATCGCAAGACCGCTGATCACCTTGGAGTTCAGTTCTTTTCCGCTGGAATTAACTCACCGGAGATCCGTCATTGTTTGGTAGCGACTTCCTTATCTCCTGTTTTCCTTCCTAATTAACATTTCAAGTATTAGTGCAACTGTATATAAGAATGGAGAATAGGCAAGTGTTCAAAATCAGAACAATGTTCTGGGTTTATTTTTTTTATCAAGAAGATGACCTTCAAACTGTTTATTAATATATTTAAATCCTAAGTTATGACCGGGTTAGACACACGGTCCAGTGGTGGACTGTGTGCAAAGCAAGTTAAGTTGTTCGAGTTCGATCCTTGTATACGCGACCGGTTCCTGTTTTATCCCAAAAGTTTTTTTATGAGTTATACATACTAACCCTCAGTTAGTATATAAAACTATTTTATTTGACAGTTTCCCCGGGTTAGCCACACAGCCCAGATGGTAGGGTTGTGTGCAACGGAGGGTGAGTGTGCGAGTTCGATTCCGGCTCAGTAACGGGTTTTGCATATATATAATTAATATTTTTAAAAGAAGAAAGGCAGTGGTATAATCAATGTATAAAATTAATTAAAAACATTATTCAAACGGGCTAGACACGTAGCTCAGTTGGAAGAGCTGCGTCCACGCAACCGAAAGGTCACGGGTTCGAGTCTCATCACACGCATCCAATACTCATGATTGAACCGGTCAGATCCGCGATGGGCCTAGCAAGGCCCAAAAATTTTTAATATTTTACGCCCAAGCCCAAAACATTTTTTTACGCCTTTAATTACTCTTGTTTTTCTTTTTCTTTTTCTTTCTATTATCAATTACTTGATTTATTTAATAAGAAAACCCTCAAATATAACTTGATTAAAGGATAGGAAAATCCATTTAATGTCACAAAATTTATTTAAACCAAATTAAAATAAAATATTAACTAGTTATAGTTATCGAATTATCGTATTTTAGGTTAAGGATTCGTTTGTCGTCCAACTCCTCAATTCATGCGCATCTTTCACCGATCTAGGAAACACACCCACTGTGCAAACCCTATCTCGACCGTTTTGTCATAGTTTTCATTGATGATATTCTTATCTACTCCAAGACCAAATTCGATCATGAGCGACATCTTCGAATTATTCTTACACTCTTGAGGACTGAAAAGCTTTATGCTAAGTTCTCGAAATGTGAGTTCTAGTTAAAAGAGGTACAATTTCTTGGTCATGTCGTTAATGACAAAGGATTTATGTCGACCCTTCAAAAATCAAGGCAGTACAGGAATGGCAAGCGCCACGTACTCCTACCAAAGTTAGGTCATTTATTGGCTTGGCTGGCTATTGTCGACGCTTCATTGCAAATTTTTCTCGTATCGCCGTTCCACTCACAGCCTTAACTCACAAGGGAAAACCCTTTATTTGGGGACCCAAGCAAGATGAGGCTTTCCAAATTTTGAAGCAAAAGCTTTGTGATGCACCTATCCTTACACTTCTTGATGGTTGCGAAGGCTTTGTGGTTTATTGCGACGCGTCAGGCAAGGGTTAGGTTGTGTACTGATGCAAAGAGGAAAGGTGATAGCCTATGCCTCTAGGCAACTCAAAGTGCATGAGAAGAACTATACCACTCATGACCTAGAACTTGGAGCAGTCGTGTTCGCTCTAAAGATATGGAAGCACTATCTCTATGGCACCAAGTGTGAAATTTACATTGACCACAAGAGTCTTCAACATATCTTCAATCAAAAAAGAGTTGAACATGAGGCAACGATGATGGGTCGAACTCTTAAATGATTATGATTGTGAAATACGATATCATCTGGCAAAGCAAACATTGTGGCTGATGCACTCAGTCGAAGGGAATATGCTAATTTGTTCATCTTCTATGTTCTCAAATTTTAACCGACCTCAAAGATCGAATTCGGGCAGCTCAACATACTTCGGTAACGGAAAATGACGTACGCGATGAGCTTCTTTTGGAGCCGAACTCAAAATAGAAACCAAATCCGACGGTATTCTTTACTACTTAAACCGTATTTGGATACCCGATCGTGATAATCTTCGTGCCTTTCTCATGAATGAGGCGCGATACTCCATACATCCAGGAGCCGATAAGATGTATCAGGACTTACGATACACCTACTGATGGCCTGGCATGAAGAAAGATATCGCTATCTTTGTTTCCAAGTGCCTTACATGCTCCAAGGTGAAAGCTGAACATCAAAGACCTTCAGGGCTTCTTGTCCAACCCGAAATACCTGTATGGAAGTGGGAAAATATAACCATGGATTTCATTACCGGGTTACCTCGCACCTCCAGTGGGTATGACACCATATGGGTAATCAATGATCGTCTTACTAAATCAGCTCATTTCATTCCAATTCGCAAGGACTTCAAGAATGAGAAGTTAGCTCGTATCTATATCAATGAGATCGTAAGCCGTCATGGTGTACCTTTAAGTATCATTTCAGATCGAGATGGCCGCTTCACTTCACGAACATGGCAAGCCGTACAATCCGCTTTGGGTACACGTTTAGACCTCAGCACTGCCTTTCACCTTCAAACTGATGGTCAATCTGAGCGTACCATACAAACCCTTGAAGACATGTTGCGAGCATGTGTCATAGACTTCAAAGGTAATTGGGATACTCACCTACCGTTAGTTGAATTCTCGTACAACAATAGCTATCATTCAAGCATCGGTATGGCTCCTTTTGAAGCTTTATATGGTCGTAAATGCCGATCTCCAATATTGGCACGAAATTGGGGAAGCGCAAATCACGGGACCTGACTGATTCAAGAAACGACTGACAAAATTCTTCAAATTCAAAATAATCTTCTAGCAGCTCAAAGTCGTCAAAAGAGTTACGCCGATAAACGACGAAAGCCTTTGGAGTTTTGTGTTAGTGATAAAGTACTTTTGAAAGTATCACCGTGGAAGGGAGTGGTTCGTTTTGGTCAGAAGGGCAAGCTAGCACCACGCTATGTGGGACCATTCAAGATACTCAAGAGAGTAGGTCCTGTAGCATACAAGCTTGACCTACCAGAAGAACTCAACAGAATTCATCCCACGTTTCACGTATCAAACTTGAAAAAGTGCCTCGCCGACGAAAATCTCTATATACCTTTGAAAGATATTCAAGTTGATGAATCAATGCACTTCGTTGAAAGACCAGTAGAAATCATGGATTTCGGTGAGAAGCGCTTGAGACGAATTCGTATTCCAATCGTCAGGGTGCGTTAGGAGTTAAAACGAGGACCCGAGTTTACTTGGGAACATGAAGATTTAATACGCAAAAAATACCCGCATCTTTTTCCGGTTACAACTACTACTTAAATTTCGGGATGAAATTTCTAAAAGTAGAGGATACTGTAACATATGTGTAAATCGGGTTTCGAAAACCCGCATCATTTTCAATAATCAAGGGTGTATTTTTATTGTTGCATATTTTTTTTCTTTTCTAGCATTATTATTATTATTATGATCTATTTAATAAGAATATTAAAATTTGTAAATAACATCAATAAAATTAAAATAGACTTAAAGAAATAGCAAATAAATAAAAAGTTAAATTAAACTTTATAAATAATTAATCAAAAATTTAAATAAAAAGAAATGCGGGAAACCGAGATCGAACCCAGGTCTCCCGGGTAAACACACACACTCCGCACCACTGCACCACACATACCACATGTGCTAGAATCCAAAAATCATTACATATATCTTCATGCCGAGTTGAAACCGGCAACTGCAACAAATCTACTCACCAGAGATTTTGCAGTCAACGCGGTTTCCTCTATAAATCGACAACTGGTTAAACGACTATTTTTGGCAAACTTCAATCAAGACGCGCTGTCATAATCCCCGAAATCTTAGTCGTGGTAACTGAAATCGCAAATCCTCTATAAATACTCCCCCACTGCTGGTCATTTCAAACTCGCACCTTCACCTCTCAATTGAAATTACCCTATTTTCACCATCGCAAGACCGCTGTCACCTTGGAGTTCAGTTCTTTTCCGCCGGAATTAACTCACCGGAGATCCGTCATTGTTTGGTAACGACTTCCTTATCTCCTGTTTTCCTTCCTAATTAACATTTCAAGTATTAGTGCAAATGTATATAAGAATGGAGAATAGGCAAGTGTTCAAAATCAGAACAATGTTCTGGGTTTATTTATTTAATGAAGAAGATGACCTTCAAATTGTTTATTAATATATTTAAATCCTAAGTTATGACCGGGTTAGACACACAGTCCAGTGGTGGACTGTGTGCAAAGCAAGTTAAGTTGTTCGAGTTCGATCCTTGTATACGCGACCGGTTCCTGTTTTATCCCAAAAGTTATTTTATGAGTTATACATACTAACCCTCAGTTAGTATATAAAATTATTTTATTTGACAGTTTCCCCGGGTTAGCCACACAGCCCAGATGGTAGGGCTGTGTGCAACGGACGGTGAGTGTGCGAGTTCGATCCCGGCTCAGTAACCGGTTTTGCATATATATAATTAATATTTTTAAAAGAAGAAAATAATCAATGCATAAAATTAATTAAAAACGTTATTCAAACGGGTTAGACACGTAGCTCAGTTGGAAGAGCTGCGTGCACGCAACCGAGAGGTCACGGGTTCGAGTCTCATCACACGCATCCAATACTCATGATTGAACTGGTCAGATCCGCCGATGGGCCTGGCAAGCCCAAAATTTTTTAATATTTTACGCCCAGTCACAAAACATTTTTTTACGCCTTTAATTACTGTTGTTTTTCTTTTTCTTTCTATTATCAATTACTTAATTTATTTAATAAGAAAACCCTCAAATATAACTTGATTAAAGGATACGAAAATCCATTTAATGTCACAAAATTTATGTAAACCAAATTAAAATAAAATATTAACTAGTTATAGTTATCGAATTATCGTATTTTAGGTTAAGGATTCGTTTGTCGTCCAACTCCTCAATTCATGCGTATCTTTCACCAATCTAGGAAATGCACCCACTGTGTTGAATCTCTACGAATTCCCCTTTTTAATCATGTTTTGGGGTGTATTATGTGTCGTATATTTTTATTATTTATTTAAACACTTATGCTAACTTCGTTTCGTGATCAAATGTGTATAGTTGTTGTGTGATTATGTGTGGTTACGTTGTATCATTTCAATGCAATCATTTCATTAGGCCATCAGTTCCTCATGGGATACAGGTTGAGCATCAGGTGCCTCATTTGATCGGCTCCGTTTGATTGAGCCTTGATCTCAAGTACATCATTCATCATGTCATGTGTTCATTGTGGATATAATGTGGTTTGTGATTAGTTATTTATATACATATGCTCACATGTGATTTATGCACAATTTTTAATTAACAACAATGAATTCAACCATTTAAATGTTTTACTAAGGTTCACTCGCCAACTTTTGTTGACCAAAATCTTTTGTTTTACGCATGAAACAGGTGAACAAGCTGAAGAAAGGAACACATAGGAATGGCTTTAGAAGATTAAACAAAGTTGTTGCGCACTGCACAATGTTTTGGTTTTGTTTGTGTTTGTATGAATTCTTGTGTTTGAATACTTGAAGTTTTAATTCAAATTTAATAAATATGAAACTTATTAGTAAATATCATGAGCTTTGGTGATAACCCAATCATACCCCGACTCTTATTTCCGCTGCGAGTCAGGGTGTGACATATATAATGTTTAGGGTAATCTCAGAAAATTCAGATGCAACATGAAAAGGGTTTCTAAAGGATGTGAATACAATTGTTGTAAATTAAGCTTAGTTACTTGTAAAATATTATATAATAGTATAGATAAAAATGAAAAAGCTAACAAATTACATGTAGGATTAGTAGAACATGGGTGGGCTAGAATTTTGACATCAGAGTGAACCTTATATATATATATATATATATATATATATAATATATATATGGTAGGGTTATAGAGTGAATACTAGGTTGAGAGTGAATTGTGTAAACTAATCTGAGCCATTGGATTATATCATCTAGAGATTTTTAAACAATGACAAGATTGTAATTATAATGTTGTAACTTTCCTTTAAATTAATTGACATAAGGGTATTTGCGTCTTTTGTAAATTGCATTTATTAAACAATATAATAAAATTCCTAAAATCTTGCTAGTTTCCGTATATACAAGATACACAGTAGTTAGTGTATACATATGTGTACAGTCTCGATAGTATCAGTTTATACAAGATACACTGATGTTAGTTTATACACATGTGTATAGTCTCGCTAACTGTCAATTTATACAAGATACACAGCTGTTAGTTTATACACATGTGTACAGTCTCGCTAACTATCAGTTTATACAAGATACACAGTTGTTAGTTTATACACATGTGTACAGACTTTTGATACATCTGTGTATTTTGTAGTCCACGACCTAGTTCCGTTAGGAGTTTCATATACGTTATTAGCATCTAATTCTACTCGAGTTTAAAATAATGGAGAAATAATTAAAAATGTGAGAGAGAGAAAGAGAGAATTAATAGATGAGAAAATTAAGAGATTTTAATTAAGAGAGAGAGAGGTCTAATGTCAATCTTACCCTTTTAATCTAGAAAAATAATCAATGGTCAAGATTAGTTCACTCAGTTCATTTTCAAAAAGTTGTTCACAAATGATCCTAATCCTATATATATAGGGTTAAGTTCATTTGTTAACAACCCCCTTAATAGTGAACTATGTGAACTAATCCTAGCCCTTGATTATCAATACACAAGTGTAAATCAATGACCAGGATTCGATGATGAAAATACACTAGTGTATCACGATTTGATAATATAAATCAATGGACATGATTTGTTCATTCAGTTTACAAATACACTAGTGTTCACTATAAAACCTCACCCTATATATAAGTCTAAAGAGGCATAGTAAAAATATGCCATATTAGTTGTCATAGATTGGTTTCTGGCTTCTGGTTTACACTTTTAGACTGGTTTTTGGCTTGTTTAGACTGTTATAAACTACTTTAGGTCGGTTCAGACATTTTTTTTTGGAGGTTCAGACTTGTTTTTTTTGAAGTTTTTTGCATCTTGCTACACGCAAGGTGGTATTATTGTGTCTTTGCCTCTCCTGGGTGCCTAGGCATGCAACTTTGGCGCTTTTGACTACCACTACAAATAAAAAGCCATTTAGTGGCACACATTTTAGTGACATTAAGATTTTATGCCACTACTTTATGCTTTTAGTGGCACTTTACGTATGATGTTTCCTTAATACACGATTTGTATGGCTTTTAGCTTTTATGCCACTAATATAGGTTTTTAATGGCACATTTAGACCATGTGTTATCCTAACGGCCTAACTGCTGGAAGAAAGTCACATCAGCAAATAACGCCCTTGCACACCATCATACGTCGGCGTAATCACGGGCGTGGGTGGAGGATGGTTATAAAAGCGTGTGAGAGTTTGATTGGGGGGGGGGAGGGTTAAACTTACAGAATAATTTAGAAAGAGAATTGATTTGCAAAGGTTGCTAACAAACACCTCGCTTCCAACTTCGTCGGAGCACCACCATCATTAACCACTGTCACCGCCACAACCACATCTCCACCAACCAACGTCACCGCAACCAAAACCTATCAACGCCACCACAACCACAACCAATCGCCAGTGGAGTTAACTCCTACCACCATGGCACCATCGTCATGGGAGGACAAAAGAAAGTTAAAGGAATGATATTTCGATACAGCTGGTGCAAAGATATTACTATATTCCCCAAAAGTTGATTTTGATAGTTTAGTGTAATATAGTTGTTTTTATGATCTTTAAATACATTTAATATATATAAATAACTGCAACTAAATAATAAATACTTCAAAAATAATGATAGAAACAAAGAAAAAGAATATTTGATATTTTTTAAACATACCGGTGTAAATCCGAAACTTACAATTTTTTATATATAAAGTAACACAAAATAATAATAATAATAATAAATAAAATAATGGTTGTCTAATCATCAATCAAGCTCTAAATCAAGCCCATCCCATTACATCCCTTTTAAGCATCTTTCGGATGAGTAAAAAGTATGCATACGTATCGCCTACATGGCAATACTTTTTCTTCACTCAAGCCCCATAACTCATAACGTTAAGAGTGTCACTAAAACTTCTAAATGCTTGCTCTAAGCATTTTGCTCTTAAAACCCTCTAAAAAGTGTTTATATTTTGCTCCGCTACGTATCAAAATTTTTGATTCCCTCCCAAGTCTCAAAATGTTGGTTCTCAATCTATTCATACACCCTGCTGCCTATTTGGATACCCTTGGCCTTGGACGGGTCGTCTAGGGCTAGACGCCCCGTATAGCACTGATTTTTAAGAGTCAGCAGGTACCTGGCATGGCGCATAAATTTGAGTGTTTAGACGGGACGTCTGACCTAGACGACCCGTCTAGGAACTTGTTTTCTTCTTGGAAAATGGGTGTTTTGGTGGGTAGATTGGTTGTTGTTGGAGTTTGAAAAAATAGTGTTTTGGTGGGGTAAATTGGTTGTTGTTGGAGGTTGATTTTTTGTGGTGTAATTTTAGATTTTTAAAAAGTTTTGTTTATTATATAAAAAGTGAGTTATCTTTTTCAATCGTTTATATATTTAATTGTTTTTACATTATATTTTTTAATAAAATATAATATTAAAATTTAATACTGTTTTCAACATTTTGAGATGAATGCAAGAAGTATATGTTGTTTCCGTATTACATTTCAACGTTGATTTAACACAAACAATCATTAAGTAATCGAATAACTGAAAACAAAGTTAAATATAACAGATATAACATAACTTTGTACAACCATAACAATATGTATCTGTACAACTGACTATTAAATACAAAACGTCTATGCATTCGAGTCGGCCTCGAAGTCGGGATCGGGTTCTGGCTGCTGCTACTGATGTGGTGCTCGAGGTGGTGGGAGCGGTATGGCAGGTAACCCCCCTCTCTCGTCTATCCTGTGCCTCCCGAACCAGCCAGCCAACGAGATCCATAAGCCTGTCGACGTCGACTCGTAAGCGCGGGTACGCCGCACCCCCGGGGCATGACCTGGAAGGACGTGCTGCGGAAACTGAGGCCCCCCGTCAGGTGGTGGTGGCGGTGGCGGTGCCGGTCCGTCAAAATCAATCGGAGGGTCCTGGACTACCGCTGCCTCATCTGCCGGCGGATAGACTGGATCGAACTGATCTGGTAGCAGCTCCGGAATCCATGGCTCACCTTCACGGGTTTTAAACCGCTCTTCTAGCATGCCGAACCTCTTCACCAGCGGGTCGGCAACGTGAGAAATCCTCCCCTTCGCCCTGACATGCTCCCAAGTGTCATGGCCTGCGACCACCTCTCAAAATCCCAAAAGAGTGGGTCTATCCACCACCACTAGCCCCTCCGTATAAACATCCATAGCAATCTCCTCCTGCAGGTATATGCCGCTATGAACGCAAACTCAGCAAGCGTCATCGAACGCCACACACCGGCAAGCCTAAATGAAACCTCAGGCGGAGGGGGAGGACCCTGTGGTTGGGGAGGCGGCTGGTCGACCCGTGGAAGGTGGAACGCGAAGGTCGACAGGAACTCGATGAGCAGCTCCCTATAACTCGGCGTGCTGGCCAAATCAAACAGACGGTGCCACGGGGAATCAACGGGAATGAAAAAATGCAGTCTCGGCGTCTCACCAATCGCCTCGATCGCATTCCAGTCGACCGCCGAGTGTGATCCGACCTGCATCCGGCGTAGCTTCCCGCAAAAACGGGCGGCCTCAGTGTCGGGCGGGAACTCAAGATAGGGGTGGCCATGGAGCGGATCCACCGGCGCTGACGGGGCCCGTCGCGGACCATGCGGATGTGGGTCCCCGTGTATCGGATCTCCAATCTCGTCCATAACTAATCTGCGATTGTATTAGCAATTTAACACAAATAAAACAATAAATTATATAAGTTAAAAAAAATATTTAACAGGTCGTCTAGAGCTAGACGCCCCGTCTTGTTCAACAAAAAACCCAAATACTTCAAGATCACAGCCCTTAAACCCTAAAAATTATCAAATTCACAAACACCTTACGTTCTAAATGCATAATACATTAAAGTTTATTGAAGTATAGGTGAAAATACGTACCAGAGATGCTTGATTTCACAAAAATACGATCCGGAATACGGTAGAATACGTATGTGTGTGTGTGTTTGAGTGTGTTTTGTTGGGTGCCGTCTGTGTCTGATCGTCTAGGCTGCCAGTCATATACGACTCGTAGACGGGTCGTCTAGGCTGCCAGTCATATTCGACTCGTAGACGGGTCGTCTAGGCCTAGACGTGTCGTATGGAATAAACGACGAATTACCATTTTACCCCTGAGTTGCCGCCCGTCTAGGCCTAATTCAGGGGCAAAATGGTAATTAACCATGCTGAGCTGTAAAACACTCAAGTGGTTAATTACGATTTTACCCCTGAATTAGGCCCAGACGGGTGACAGTTCAGGGGTAAAATGGTAATTTACATTTTAAATTTTAAATTCAAAATTTACCAGGGATAAAAGATCCCGCTCAAACTGTACGTTGCGTCTAGGTCTAGACGACCCGTCTAGGCCTTGATAGTATGACCATTTTGCCCATGAGTTTGGCCTAGACGGCCAACAAACTATGGGTAGAATGGTCTTCTTTCTAGACCAAGACGGGGCGTATAGGTCTAGACGACTCTTATATTCACACTAAATTTTTTTTGGGTATAACTAATAGTATTTTATTACTTAGTTTAAACTTTGATATAAGCCGACACTCCACCAGTACACCCAAGGCACAAACTCCGGGTATTGACAAACAGACGGTAATCATACTCTCCGAGCTCTCACGTCCTACCGTCGCCACCGGTAGTATTGACATTTCGTCATCTGCCGGTGCTGACGGTTGGACGTGAGAGCTCGAAGAGTATAATTGCTGATGTTTGTCAATACCCGGAGTTTGTTGGTTTTTAGATGGGTGTACTGAAGGAATGTCGGCTTATATGAAAGTTCAAATTAAGTAAATAAAATCCTATTAGTTATACCAAAAGTTTTTTTATTGTATTAAAAAAATCTTTGTATTAATTATACAAATAAATCGTATTAAACATAAAAAAATCAGACGATGTTCTTGCTTTGTTGACCGTGGTTGACCAAAACTGATCGTCAGACGATGACTGAGAATCGTTAGGTGTTGTAGAAACAGCTGAAATAAGTTCAACAACATATCACTATGTTAAACCACAAGACATTTTATTACGCAAACAAAAAACATATATATTTTAAAAAGGACAGTATTTCTCATTTACCTGCATTTACTCCTTGAGTTTCCCTTCGTTTACAGTCTTCGATTGAGCACAAGACGCTCTTTGACTGTAGTCGATTGAGATACAAATTTGCACGCTGGAAACCGTCCCTCCAATAGTTTTTTCCAAAATATATAAGGCTGATCTCCATCGGGTAAATATGTTTTTATCTCACTATGTAACGGGTTGCTTTTCAAACCATCTCTGTGAGGTACGGATTGCGCGCATGGGGGTGCCTCACCACCATATCCTCCACCATCACGAATAATGTCTTGTACACTAGACACAACCTCCTCTTGCTCGTTAGAATTGGGAACACCGCTCTCCCCCTAACAACGATATCACCATTAGTAAATAATTAAAACAACAACTAGTTTAACCTAATAATTGTTACCGTATTGGCTTCAGGCACCCATGAGTCTCCTGAAATACGCCCCAAAGAAATAGTTGTCGTCCAGTTTGATAACATTTCACCACCTTTGAATAATATCAGATGAAGTAATATAACAAAATTTCATGACAAAGAGAATTCCAACAACGAATAAGTTTTATGCGACATCACTTTACTACTTTACTGACATGCATTAAACGATATCAGATGAAGTAATATAAGCCAAAGTTCATTACATAGAGAATTCCGACGACGAATTGAAAGTTTTCTGTGACATCAAATGCTCGGTACGGGTCTATTTAACAACGACACATACGCCCCGTCTAGGCCTAGACGGCGCATATCACTTTATTACTTTACTGACATGCATGCAGAGCACAACCTTCAAGACGGCTCGTCTAGGCCTAGACGCCCCGTCTTGGGCTGGTCGTCTTCAACAACCGTCTACGGCTAGATGCTCCATCTGATGTGACTGATTTGACGTTGTATTGGCCAAGAATATGGTCGGAGGAAAGAAAACTAAAACTTAGACAATCCGTCTAAAGGGTGTTTAAATAGGCAAACGGCCCTTCCCTTTCCCACCCCCAAACCAATCTATCTGTCTGCTCTCCGCGCTCTCTCTCTCTCTCTCTCTCTCAATCCCCATATATTCTTACATATTGGATCACTACCGCACCACTGTGAATGGCCGAGCACCACCATAGAACTATTGCACAAGCACAGCACCTAGTTAGAAGGCCCCTTGATCCTAGGCATTCACCCTCGTTCAGTAATGAATCATGCGCGTTCAAAGCCCCTATGGTTGTTAGGTTGAAGACTGTTCTACACAGGTAAAAGAAACTTCGTGATTATACATCTTTTTATTATTGTTCTTATTTGGTGCCCTAATTCTTATAGTTTCAATTTTTTTTTGTAACCGTTAATTTATAACTTTAGCTAGTCTCTCATTTGAATTGAAACAATAGTCAATAATTGGTACCAATAGCTAGTTTTGCTGATTAAACTAATCCCCCTGTGTGAATTGTCAACTTTAAATGTATAGCACATGTTGGCTGCTTTAGGATCACAAGAGTTTATATTAATTTATACAAACCAAGTGTGTATGATGCACGTCTCAAACCTAGTTGTGAAACTCAAACCAAATGTGTATGGTGTGAATCAATAGAAAAGGAATGGACACCATAGATGATAACAAAGAGATAAGGATCAATTAAAGATGAGCTTTATGAGGTGTGAAGTGAATTTGATTACTATATGTGGTGTGCTAAATATGACGAATGCGGTGGTTGATATAATGAGTAAGTGATATAACTTCGGGTCTATAAAAGATAAGGGTGTTTACGATTTAGTTTAAACTGCGAAGTCGTCTAAATTGGTAATCGGTTTGATATCACGGTTGTTTTTTTTTTCTTACCTATTGGTCGGTTGGTTTTGAAAATTCCAAACTGTAGTAAACGGTTTGGTTTGTTGTTTACACTGAGAACCGGCTTTGGTTTGGCCAGATGCCGGTCGAATTTCGACCAAACCTTATAAATTCCTTCTAATTACTTAAAAAATGGGCCACCAAGGGGTTAAAACATGTCTACTTTAAAAAACTACATATAAAAACGTGTGTGTATATATGTAACTAAAAATTACATATAAAAATCTCAATCCGATTTATTCCGGTTAATCCCTATTAATCCCGATTAATCGCTAGTCGGTACCCCACCGCCCGACTAGCGCCTAGCGATTCTTACAACACTGCAGTTTTGTTTTTCATCTAGGTTGTTTAATTTAACATCAAATCAGTACATAAGTGTGTTTGGGTTTAACGCTTTTATACATAGGAAGTCTAAATCATTGGAATTGAATACACAACATGCAGAGGAAAAGGTATGTTCAATGGTTTTTAAGGTTTTAATTTAATGCATGATTATATAGTCTTCAAGCCACATTGGGTATGTTGCTTTTATATTTGTTATCGTTAGCGTTTGAGAACGTTCGAGAGATCGATACCATCACATATGAAACTGAAGCCACAAACTTGAAAAAGATGATGCCATTCATTTGAAAACTGGTCCCTTATGAACTGGCCTAAACCAATCATTACCTTGCCTGCTCGTAGGAGGAATAATTTTGGAAGTTGATGTAGTTTGATAACAATCAACAAACGCTATTTTTTACAATCGAAAAATTCAGTGATTAGTTGACATTTGTACGTTTTGAACTTTAGTAATAGATATACCACAGATGGAGGCACCGGAGATACTCTCGCAAAAGGAACTATACAAGGAGATGCTCTATTTTCAGGTAAGAATAAGGCTGTAGTACACATTCATTTATTAGTAAAGAGTTTACAGCATATGCTTTAATTTTTCAAAGTTTTCCATTACGGTTCAATAAGGTTGATTGAGGAGCCTTGCATATCAGCACATTTTGAAGCAATGGAGGTTGCGAAAGATGCATGTGCATTTAATTTAATCTGATTTTTGTGTAAAAGTTATGTAAAATATATCTTTTGATCTGTTTGTTTGTATTAACTTCAACCCATTTATGCATTTTTTCTAGGTTGCCTTTTGTTACCAAACAAGATATTGGGAGCCAACCCTATTTAAAGGTATGTGTATGTTCTATTACTTGATCTAGGGGCGTAACTTCTAGTTAGTGGGTTATACTTGACCAAAAAACTAAAGCAGTACAAAGTACAAAAAAAAGATATTGCATGTTCAAAGAATATATACTTTGGGCATGTTTGGACCCTATCGACCCATTCACCACATTTTTAGTTCACCAATTGACCCATCTAAGATAGAAGATAACTCAATTCGACCCATTATAAACAACTAACAGGTAAAAATTCTCATCATGAACTCTTTTGCCATCAGGTGATGGCAATTATGATAACCAGAGTACTGAAAAAACCACCTAATCTTTGGCTGACTAGCTTAAAGTGATGCCAAAAGAAGTGAGTTTCCCTTTTATTAATTGCTATGACATCTTTGATAGCTATGGTAATGAGATCTAATCAATTTATCATGAATTGTGAAATTTTAGGTTGAATGCGACGGCAATAAGTAGTAAGGGCAGCGAACAACCATAAAGTGGGAAACATGATTGCTAAGAAAGAGTTAACTAGATTACTATTTTACTCGCATGAAGATTGTGAAAGAGATTCATGAACGCAATAAAGTTTTGCGTTTTTGTTCTTACATTTATGAGTTATTGGTTTTATATGTTTGATCTTTAGGCTTGGGTTGGCACTTATTAGACATTTGTTTGCAAACATTTGAAATCATTGGAAGATGATTGATTAAACTTTTAAATTAAGTGATTATACTATGATTTCTACATTTTATAGTTTTATTTTTATTTTTTAATGTAAATAAATAGTATTTGTAATTAAAAATTTATTGTGATAAAACATTAATGGCATTAAATCTCATGTGTTTTTGTGGCAAAAAATTGTCACAAGCTCAAAAGTTTGTAGTGTCACATGAAAAAGTGCCACTAAAAGTCAAAAAACTTTGTGCGGCTAATTGAAAAGTGCCGCTAAAAGGCTTTATAGCTTTAGCGCTTCTAGTTGCACTTTTTTTTGTGTCCCACCCATTCCTACATGAGTCTTTAGTGGCACTTTTTTGTTTTTTTGTGTCACTTTTTGTATGTTGCTAAATGACATTTTTTTGTAGTGTACATAGCTTTCAAGCAAAATCTCAACACCCGTGAAGTTTAGCACTTGTGTCCACACAACTGATTGTGAAGCAAACAACGAATAGATCAAGAATTCATCCAAACACAGTCTATCTTCAACTGAAACCATGATATTTGTGTTTTCAGTGTGAGAAAGCCATGAGATACGATTAAGTTTTGTGTGATTGACACTACATGTTTCTTAATGCATCATGTGGATATATGTTTACAAATCAATAACAGGAATTTATGCGTGTGTTAGTGAAATGAGAACTAAACAAGTAGAGTAAATTGCACAAAACATTCTTTATGTTTCCTCAAACTTGCAGGTTCCAGCCTTAATGTTTAAAAGTAGCTAAAAACAGCCTTTAAGTTTATTTTTGTTGCGGGTCCAATCCTTTACAGCTAACCACGTTATTTTCTTCAGTTAAGTTCCCTCACATGCATAACATGTGAGGGTATATTCGTCATTTTGGTTGATCTTCCATCCACGTCAATTATAAGAAAAAAGAATATTTAAGGTTTAACCTATTTTAAAAAAATTCTAACCGCAAGGACTAATGTGCAATAAAACCAAACTTTTAAAAACCAAACACCCTCTTTTCCGGTCTTCTTCTCCGGCGACTTCGCCGGATTCCGGCGAACCCGGAATTAAGATAGGAATCTTGTTAAGCTAGCCCACTAAGCTGTAAAGATTGACACAGATTTTGATCATGCCAATCAAACTCTTCAGGATTATCATCAGTTGGAAGAATCGGCGCCTTATTCGCATCAGACGGAAACGACAAACGACTCTTCAACCCTAGTACCTCTCACGGAACTCCGATGCCGTCAAATCAGAGAACTTTGTAACACCGTGTTCAGTAGTGGATCCAACAACTGGTGACGCTTAGGACGCCGCAAGTAGACTTAAACACTATCAAACGGTAATCGTGCTCCTCTGTAGTCGCGTACGTTTTACCAAACTTTGTTTAAACTAGGTTAAAACTTAAATATTTTTTTTATAATTGAAGTGGGTGGAAGATCAACCAAAATGACGAATATACCCTCACATGTTATGCATGTAAGGGAACTACTGAAGAAAATAACGTGGTTAGCTGTAAAGGATTGAACCCGCAACAAAAATAAACTTAAAGGCTGTTTTTAGCAACTTTTAAACATTAAGGCTGGAACCTGCAAGTTTGAGGAAACATAAAGGATGTTTTGTGCAATTTACTCAAACAAGTATGATACTTTGACTAACAAGAAGATATATGGTACATGTATATTTTTTTCTATTGCTTAAATAAAGTTGTGCACAAGTAAGGAACAACAAGATTGAGACACAAAAACAACAAAACAGATTGTAAACAACAAATCTAAGTTAGGAGATGGGAAACTTTACATTTCTCCATTGCAACTTCTTCACAATCAAGCACCAAGATAATGCAAGTGTGACTGCCAAAGAGCGTCCTCCAATCAGTCCAACCAGAACAATTAAGCACAGAACCAAAAACCCGGAATTCTGATGTAATTCCCTTCCTAATTCCTTACCATTGCAGTCAATTTCACTTGACAAAGCTGGTGATAAAGATCTCCCTTCTATCTCTACAATCTTGTCCTGATTTTGCTTCAAGATACACAAGGTCTCGCCTTTTGAATCTGAGCATTCACTAGAAAAAACTAACGTCTTGTGATCCTGTGTAGATTTCACGGTTTCTTCTTCAAAACCCGATAAGATATTTCGTCTTTTGTACCCATGGAAGACTTACGAAGCTTCTTGGGTACAAGTTTCTTCATCTTAGATTTCATCACAGCTCTTCGAGAACTCTTGTGCTTAATCTCCATCAAAACTTCACTTCTTGCTTCATCTAATTCTTTTTCCGATCTAACCTCTTGCTTTGATTCTACTTCCTCTTCAATCTCCAACACTTCACTAAAAACACCATGGCTTCTATTCTCTTTTGAACTTTCGATATTCTCGATTTCATGAAAACTCAATTTACTCCATCTCCGCAACAACAATTTCCCCACCAATTCGAGTAACAGCAACAGGAAAGCAGACATTGTAATCCCAATCGTAAACCTCTTCGTTCCTAACACCAACATCACTATAAACAAAACCTTCAACATAACCACCAGCACAGGATTCAGTTTCGCCATTTCAACACTCACTTCTACTTCAGTTTTAGTACAACTTGTAATTTCAGTTTCGCTCACAACCATACTACCTCCAACAACTGCATCCTCTTCGATAATTTCATCAGTTTCCATATGATCCAAACCACCAGACGAAATAATATTCGAATCTACCAACGGATATAACGACAAGGATGAACACATATTATTTGAATATACAATCAAACTTGACGTATGTGATGATGGTGACGACGGTGATGGTGAATCATCATCCCTCTGTTTCTTCACACCTGATTTCCGAAACCTACCGCGATTCCTAACGTAAAGATCAATCAAAGAAGTGGGAAAACCGGTTTCCACCACCAGAGAACCACCGCGTTTCGGTGACTGAAGATGATCAGCCACCAATTGCGAGAATCGATTACGTCTAGTCTTCTTCCAACTAAACGGCATACTGATTGTAAGCGAATCACAAAATATCTTCTATTCCTCACCTAAAGAGTTACGAAAACAGAAAACTCACCGTAATTGACAAACAATCAGATTGTGAAATCACGTGAGTGAATCGGATGTGATAATTTGCGATCTGGATTGTTATGGTTGATGCGAATTAACATGTGTGCAGGTGAAATAGAGGAAGATCAATTGGATCTGCAAAAGTCAAAGTGAGAAAAAAGAATATATTCGTCATTTTGGTTGATCTTCCATCCACGTCAATTATAAGAAAAAAGAATATTTAAGGTTTAACCTATTTTAAAAAAATTCTAACCGCAAGGACTAATGTGCAATAAAACCAAACTTTTAAAAACCAAACACCCTCTTTTCCGGTCTTCTTCTCCGGCGACTTCGCCGGATTCCGGCGAACCCGGAATTAAGATAGGAATCTTGTTAAGCTAGCCCACTAAGCTGTAAAGATTGACACAGATTTTGATCATGCCAATCAAACTCTTCAGGATTATCATCAGTTGGAAGAATCGGCGCCTTATTCGCATCAGACGGAAACGACAAACGACTCTTCAACCCTAGATACCTCTCACGGAACTCCGATGCCGTCAAATCAGAGAACTTTGTAACACCGTGTTCAGTAGTGGGATCCAACAACTGGTGACGCTTAGGACGCCGCAAGTTAGACTTAAACACTATCAAACGGTAATCGTGCTCCTCTGTAGTCGCGTACGTTTTACCAAACTTTGTTTAAACTAGGTTAAAACTTAAATATATTTTTTATAATTGAAGTGGGTGGAAGATCAACCAAAATGACGAATATACCCTCACATGTTATGCATGTAAGGGAACTTAACTGAAGAAAATAACGTGGTTAGCTGTAAAGGATTGAACCCGCAACAAAAATAAACTTAAAGGCTGTTTTTAGCAACTTTTAAACATTAAGGCTGGAACCTGCAAGTTTGAGGAAACATAAAGGATGTTTTGTGCAATTTACTCAAACAAGTATGATACTTTGACTAACAAGAAGATATATGGTACATGTATATTTTTTTCTATTGCTTAAATAAAGTTGTGCACAAGTAAGGAACAACAAGATTGAGACACAAAAACAACAAAACAGATTGTAAACAACAAATCTAAGTTAGGAGATGGGAAACTGTACATTTCTCCATTGCAACTTCTTCACAATCAAGCACCAAGATAATGCAAATGTGACTGCCAAAGAGCGTCCTCCAATCAGTCCAACCAGAACAATTAAGCACAGAACCAAAAACCCGGAATTCTGATGTAATTCCCTTCCTAATTCCTTACCATTGCAGTCAATTTCACTTGACAAAGCTGGTGATAAAGATCTCCCTTCTATCTCTACAATCTTGTCCTGATTTTGCTTCAAGATACACAAGGTCTCGCCTTTTGAATCTGAGCATTCACTAGAAAAAACTAACGTCTTGTGATCCTGTGTAGATTTCACGGTTTCTTCTTCAAAAACCCGATAAGATATTTCGTCTTTTGTACCCATGGAAGACTTACGAAGCTTCTTGGGTACAAGTTTCTTCATCTTAGATTTCATCACAGCTCTTCGAGAACTCTTGTGCTTAATCTCCATCAAAACTTCACTTCTTGCTTCATCTAATTCTTTTTCCGATCTAACCTCTTGCTTTGATTCTACTTCCTCTTCAATCTCCAACACTTCACTAAAAACACCATGGCTTCTATTCTCTTTTGAACTTTCGATATTCTCGATTTCATGAAAACTCAATTTACTCCATCTCCGCAACAACAATTTCCCCACCAATTCGAGTAACAGCAACAGGAAAGCAGACATTGTAATCCCAATCGTAAACCTCTTCGATCCTAACACCAACATCACTATAAACAAAACCTTCAACATAACCACCAGCACAGGATTCAGTTTCGCCATTTCAACACTCACTTCTACTTCAGTTTTAGTACAACTTGTAATTTCAGTTTCGCTCACAACCATACTACCTCCAACAACTGCATCCTCTTCGATAATTTCATCAGTTTCCATATGATCCAAACCACCAGACGAAATAATATTCGAATCTACCAACGGATATAACGACAAGGATGAACACATATTATTTGAATATACAATCAAACTTGACGTATGTGATGATGGTGACGACGGTGATGGTGAATCATCATCCCTCTGTTTCTTCACACCTGATTTCCGAAACCTACCGCGATTCCTAACGTAAAGATCAATCAAAGAAGTGGGAAAACCGGTTTCCACCACCAGAGAACCACCGCGTTTCGGTGACTGAAGATGATCAGCCACCAATTGCGAGAATCGATTACGTCTAGTCTTCTTCCAACTAAACGGCATACTGATTGTAAGCGAATCACAAAATATCTTCTATCCTCACCTAAAGAGTTACGAAAACAGAAAACTCACCGTAATTGACAAACAATCAGATTGTGAAATCACGTGAGTGAATCGGATGTGATAATTTGCGATCTGGATTGTTATGGTTGATGCGAATTAACATGTGTGCAGGTGAAATAGAGGAAGATCAATTGGATCTGCAAAAGTCAAAGTGAGAACAGTATAAACCCTAATTAGAGAAATTGGGGGAACGTGGTTGAGTGCGCGTGATCCGACAACACTCATCACCTTTTCCATTG
Source organism: Scalesia atractyloides (assembly GCA_947069175.1). Taxonomy (NCBI): domain Eukaryota; kingdom Viridiplantae; phylum Streptophyta; class Magnoliopsida; order Asterales; family Asteraceae; genus Scalesia; species Scalesia atractyloides. The sequence continues at coordinate 94,192,363 of CAMTDV010000012.1, forward strand.
CATACTTCATGTCAATAATACTTGAAACTCGTTATGTCAATTATTTTATAAAACAAAAAATATTGTTCTGGAATATCTCACCTAAACAACTAGTGTCCCCTTGGAGTCAATATCATGATTTTGGTGATCAAAAGTTGGATAAGGTATACAAGTTTAGAGTCGTTATCTTGAGTAACAACATACATTTCGTATCATCAAACTTATCTATACCTGTGCTAGCAATCATTATGTTATACTTTGTATGTGCTAATATAAATGTATTTAGGTGGGATGTTTATTGTTTGTTAAGATTTGATAGTCCTTTTGTTCTATTTGTTGTTAGTTTTTCGTAGTTAAAGCTTTCTTAGCTTATTGGTTTAATATAAGGAAATGGTTAACCAACTCAATATAGTGTAGGAAGTTTTTATCTATAACCATGAGCTATGGGTTCAATATACTTGTCATTGTACACATGGTCGACCCACTTACAAGTTTGAATAAGCTAGGAATTTGGATCTCCAAATTATCAAACAATTCTCTTAACATATATACATCACAAGTCTACCCTGTTTGATGATGCTTATGGTTGAATCCTATTTCCCTTTCCCTGCCTATTTAAAAGTTGAAACACCGAAGCAGAAATTGAATGGGCGAGCGACACAAGTAGTATTTTGCCACATATATACAACCAAACAAGCGTAATTTCCAATAAAAGTTGTGAACCCTAATTTTGTGTTTTTTTAAATGGATAAAATTAGTAAAGTCGAAACTAAAAACTTTTTTTTAATAATAATGGGTCGGACGAGCTTTCTGAGTTAAGTAAAGGAGCTTACATGACGAAGATTTAAAAGCTTCTCATCATGGAAGCCATAATGATTTGTTTGTAGATTCATAAAACGAGATGGAAAATAGTTGCCTTAGATTTAAAGGTGTTAAATACAGCTCTTAGAAAAACTAAACTGAACCCTTTGGACTAACCAAAACAACTAAAACAATCGGTTTTGATGGTTCTAAATTAATTGGTCATAGAAAATTGTTATGATCTGCATATCATACGTGAATAACTACATGGGGTACAGATGATACCATCGTCATCCACTGAGATTAAGGGTGGTTATGTCCCTCATGAATGCTTGCTCTTCTTTTATCTTTAGCACCGGAAATTAGTTGGCGGATGAAATACTTCTGGGCATGACTTGCCACTTGACTTGAGTAAATGTTTCTCCCTTTCCCTACTTTTTAGTCCCAACAGAAACAATCTGTCTGTAATTAAACTCCCATGTCAGAATTTTGTACGTATCAATAAGCTTCTCATCCTTCATTTACATTTGCTAAAGTCATGTATGATTGATTGTTTATGTACTAATATAATTATACCTAAACCAACATAATTAAAAAAAATAAAAAAGTAAATAACTAACAAGTGTTTTTGGTATTTTTTTTTATATACCAAAAACGAGGAGTTGTAAGTAGTAATGTATAACTAATCGAAGCACATATGTACATGATACAAACTTACCTCACATTTACTTTTCTTTTTTTGTTATTCTAATACTATAATGTAAAGCATTATAAAATTCCCAATATATTGTTGCTATATAGTTATTTTTATCTACGTTTTTATATAAATTTAGTTCAAAATATGATTGTTCAAACTTCCAAGTCTAAAATGTAACATTCGTCGAAAAACGGGTTTTCCAAACCCGCTTCGTTTAATAATCAAGTATTCAGTTATAAGATTTCGTTGTGTATTTATTGTTCAGATTATTTTAAATAGTACATAATTAATAAACATTTTAGAATTTAAAAACCATAATTGATAAATAATAATAATAAGTGAATAAAAAATAAAATGGAGCTGCTGGGTCTCGAACCCGGGTCTCCCACAAACACAAACACACACCACACCACTCCACCACACACTTCACTTGTGATAAACACTGAATCAAATAACACTTAAAGTAAAACCCGAAATCAAAACCGGAAATCAGCGCGCCTAGAACTCGCAGTCGCCGGAAAAACCGAGATATTCGCAATTTTGGCTATTTCCTTTTGACTAAAACGCGTTAACTGATTTCGAAATCAGTTATAACCGATGTCTAACCATCAATTTCAGTCATAACCGTCGGAGACCTTTGACCGTGAATCATGACCCAAATTCGAACCCAATTCAGCCTGTTCTTCCTTATAAATACCCACTCAAACTTCCTGTAAACCTTTCGCTCAGAACCGCACTCTCTTTCGAAGCTTTATTCCTTCCAAAGCTCGTCGCCGGAGATTTTCATTTTCGCCGGAATATCGCCGGAATCGCTGATCAGAAAACCGCATTCGTCTTCAGACGATATAATTGTCTAAACCTTCTTGCTATCTCTTGATTAATAATCTAATTGCTCAACAATAATCGAAACTGTTAAAACAGTTCACTCAGCCGGAAATCGCAAATCAGAGCCGACGAACACTTGCCGGAAATCTGAAGAAAACTCTCTGTTTGGTATATCTTATTCTTTAATCTTTATTTTTCCTATTCCATTTCAATCGAGTATAATTTTGTTGGTCGATTAAGCAGAAACAGTCGTTTTCACTGTTCTGTGTTCTCTTAGTGAAGAAGACGAAGACAAAATTGTCACACCCCGACCCGCAGCGGAAAAGGTGATCGGGGCATGATTGGGTTATCATCAAAGCTCATGACATTTATTATAACGTTTCATATTCATTAATACAATTTGATGGGAAATTTACAATCATAATTACATCATGTCCTAAACATCAATCTAGGCTTCATTGTTTTCTTCTAAGGCATTTCCTATGTTTTCCTTGCTTCATCCTGTTCACCTGTATCATGTGTAAAAATGGTTTTTGGATCAACAAAAAGTTGGCGAGTGAATCCTATGAAAAACATTTGAACAAGTTTATTTAATTGATTGTAAAATAAAGTGCACAACCACACATGAGTAAAAATAGATGTAAACTTATTCACCAATCAATTAATATTAAATAATGCACACATGAACAATAATGGATCATTTTGAGGCACGCGTTGCTCAACTCGTCTCTCACGAGGAACTGATGGGCCTAATGAATGATTTGCATATACTTGACAATATAAAATACATAACTACAAACGATATAAACTAAATAATACACACACGAACAATAACGGATTTGTTTTGAGGCACGCGTTGCTCAACTCGTATCCCACGAGGAATTGATGGGCCTAATGAATGAATTGCATATAAATTGACAATGTGAAATACATAACTACAAACAATGTATACAATCTAAGTTTAGATCACAATAGGGTATGGCACAAGTTTAAATAAACGAGTTAATTTTGTGACACATGACACACCCAAAACGTGTAATTAAAAAGGGGAGTTGTAAGATTCACTGACATTGGGTGCGTTCGGTTGATGATGTTGAATGCGCACGAAGTTGGTTTTAATCACGAGTGAAACTAACCTAGATAATGGCATAATGGTTCGGTAAGTAAACGGATTTTATTAATCAATTTTAGTAGAATTGTTGGATGTATTTTTGTGAGTTTAAGGCTATTTTCTAACCTTAAAAATGTTATTTTTAAGTATTTTTAATTGATTTTTAAATAAAATAAATAAATAAAAATAATAAAAAATGTGGACTTTTTGACCGTTGACTTGTTGACCATTGACTTTGACTGTTGACCGGTTCGTATGTGTGTATGTATGCGCTGGGTGAGGCTCGAAACCGAGACCTCCCGTACGCGTGCACGCAGCTCTACCAACTGAGCTACGTGTCTAACCCGAAATAATTCTGTTTTTAATTAAATTTATATACTAATTAGATTAATCCGAAAATCATTTATTTTTAAAAAGATTTTAATCATAACGACTCGGTGTGCTCCACAGGTCTCGAACCCGGGACCTGTGGGTTGAGTTAACACACAGTCCACCGCTGGACTGTGTGTCTAACTTGTTAAATAGTCTGATTTTTATTATACATATATACAAACTAAATGGTTTCGTTTCTGTTTTTTTAAAAAGTTTGATAATTGTCCGGACCGGTGCGGTAGTCCGGACTCGAACTCGTGACGTGTGATTAAACGTTCACACAGTCCACCACTAGACTGTGTGTCTATCTTGGTTATTATTCCGGTTTTTATTAAACTTAACATGTATGAGCAGTGAATCCGGTTTGGTAAAAAAAAGAACATTTTTATTAAGGCGAGTATGCGTGGGACATGTATCGAACTCGGGACGTGAGCGTGTTTATGTGCACACAGTCCACCGCTAGACTGTGTGTCTAACCCGAGTTGTATCTTGATTTAAATTAAACTTATAGACTGTAACATCCGTCAAAAACGGATTTTACCAAACTCGCTCCGTTTATTAACCGAACAATCAGTTAAAAATTTCGTTGCGAATTTAATGCCCAAAATAATTTTAAACGATACATAATTAATTATTATATGGGAATATATAATTAGTTTTTGAAAAACTGTTAAAAATAAGAAAATAAAAATGATTTGGCACTGCCGGGTTTCGAACCCGGGTCAGTCGCCGGGTCAAACAACGGACTTAACACTCAACACTTAAACCACTGCGCCACTTGTATTCTTTGTTAAATATTAGAATCATTTAATTCATAACATGTTTTTCCGAATTCAAAACCGGCGCCCAAAATTGCAGTCGTCGGAAATCCCGACTAACTCGCCAAAAATCGACGGTTACTTCAGTTATAACGTAAACCTTAAACACTACATCGGTTATAACCGATGTCTGAGTCCGCGACACAAGTTATAACCGCCGGAGAAATTCTAACCGACGAATCAAGTCGGAAATTGGACCAAGTTCATCGATAACCTGCCCTATAAATACCCCCTCGAACCTCTGCAAACTTTTTCGCTCAAAACCGCACCCTTTCTCGGCGAAAACTCACTCGCCGGAAATCTTCTGCTCGTCGCCGGAAAACCGAACCCTCCACTTCTAAGCCTTACTGAACCCCCTGAGCTTATACCGAAGTCACCCACATCCTTTTCAAGCTTTCTGAAGACTCGCTGCTGCAAGACACACGACGCCGGAACCTGTTGCTGTCGCCGGAGTTCTGCCGGAAAAAACAGAGGAGTCCAGTCGGTATACCATACACCTAATTTCTCTTTCTTTTTATTCATATCTCATCTGTAATTAACCTCAAAACACTAAAGAACACGATTAAAACATCGAACCAGTCGGAATTCCGATTCTGGTTAAAATCAACGAAGAAGACGAAGTTTTCTGTAATGTTTAAGTATAATTAAAATCAAGTTATAACTCGGGTTAGACACACAGTCCAGCGGTGGACTGTGTGCACATTAAACACACAAACGTCTCGAGTTCGAATCTTGTCCCACACACGTTGCCTTAATAAAAATGTCTTTTTTTTAATCGAACCGGAGACACTGCTGTATATGTTAAGTATATTAATAACCGGAATAATAACCAAGTTAGACACACAGTCCAGTGGTGGACTGTGTGTATGTTTAATCACAGGACACGAGTTCGAGTCCGGTCTACTGCACTGATCCGGACAAATATCTAACTTTTTAAATAAGTCAGAAATGAAAATACTTAGTTTGTATTTAAGTATAATAAATATCGGTTTATATAACATGTTAAACACACAGTCCAGCGGTGGACTGTGTGTTAACTCAACCCACAGGTCCCGGGTTCGAGACCTGTGGAGCGCACCGGTCCGATTCAGTTAAATCGTTTTTAAAAATAAATGATTTTCGGTTTAATCTAATTAGTATATAAATATAATTAAAAACAGATATATTTCGGGTTAGACACGTAGCTCAGTTGGTAGAGCTGCGTGCACGCGTACGGGAGGTCTCGGGTTCGAGCCTCACTCAGCGCACATATACACGCATACGAACCGGTCAAAGTCAAAGTCAAAGTCAACGGTCAACTGTAGTAAAAAATCAATTTTTTTATTATTTTTATTTATTTATTTTATTTAAAAATCAATTAAAAATACTTAAAAATAACATTTTTAAGATTAGAAAATAGCCTTAAACTCACAAAAATACACCCAACAATCCTACTAAAATGGATCAATAAAATCCATTTACTTACCGAACCATAATGCTATTTATCTAGGTTAATTTCACTCGTGGTTAAAACCACTTCGCGTGCATTCAACATCATCAACCGAACGCACCCACTGTGAGTGAATCTTACAACTCCCCCTTTTTAATTACACGTTTTGGGGTGTGTCATGTGTCATAAAATAATTAACTCGTTTATTTAAACTTGTGCCATACCATATCGTGATCTAAACTTAGATTGTTTATATTGTTGTGATTATGTATTTCATTTTGTCAACTTGTATGAAATTCATTCATTAAGCCCATCAGTTCCTTGTGGGAGACGAGTGAGCAACGCGTGCCTCAAAACCAATCCATTATTGTTCATGTGTGTATTATTGAGTTTATATTGTTGGTAGTTATGTCTTTCATATTATCATGGTTATGCAATTCATTCATTAGGCCCATCAGTTCCTCGTGAGAGACGAGTTGAGCAACGCGTGCCTCTAAATGATCCTTTATTGTTCATGTGTGTATTGTTTAATATTAAATTAATTTATGAATAAGTTTACATCTATTTTTACTCATGTGTGGTTGTGCACTTTATTTCATAATCAATTAAATAAACTTGTTCAAATGTTTTCCATAGGATTCACTCGCCAACTTTTTGTTGATCCAAAAACCCTTTTACACATGATACAGGTGAACAGGTTGAAGCAAGGAAAACATAGGAACTGCCTTAGAAGAAAACAAAGAAGCTTAGATTGACGTTTAGGTCATTGATGTAATTATGATTGTAAATTTCCCTTAAATTGTATTAATGAATATGAAACGTTAAAATAAATGTCATGAGCTTTGATGATAACCCAATCATGCCCCGATCACCTTTTCCGCTGCGGGTTGGGGTGTGACAGATTGGTATCAGAGCCATGATTATAGGGATATAGGATAGGTTATTAGACCCTTAGAGCCTATACTATAGTCTGCCTAAAATTTAATTGATTAGGTGGTTACATACAAACTTGTGATATTTATTTATTTCATATTTGTTTATACTTACAGTCAAACATACATACTTATATACATATTCATTATACATATATCAATGTTCATATATCCAATTCATTTTCATACTCTCATTATTCGAAGATTTTGTTGCAATTTTCAAATCTCATCAAAGTAAGTTCTGCGACGGGCATGTAGTAACTAGAAGGGTACAAGTACCGGTAGTCGAAACGTCCTGTCTAGGTTGGCATTCGTATAAATCCAATATAACGGACCAGTTTGCCTACCTGGGGACTAACGATGAGAGTACGAAGGACCTATTAGGCCAAAGCATGCCACACCAAATGTCGTTCGAACTAACCCCACTTTGAGGTGTCACCGTGTCTACACCTGGACACATTCCGAATCTCACACGTTGTATACATATTTCTCGATTTTCTCCGGGTTTTAGTGTACGCAACCAGGCAAACCCATGCGAACCATATGAAAAACCCGGTATTCATGGGGCCCACATGATTACAAAGGTGAAGTATGGCGGCATGTAGGGCCTAATGGCGAGCAAAGCCCAAGACATCCTATGGATGTAGTAGATTTATTTTTCTATAATTATTTTATGAATGTTCATTCCTAGTGCGACCCATGAACCCAAAAACATCCAACTCATACTCTGGACATGTATTCCTTGTAGATGTCTTCTAACCTTGCTCGTAGGAAGATGAGAGCAGGAAAAGCCCGCGAGCGCATGGCTGCCCTAATCGCTCAACAAATGGCTGCCGTAATACCCAACATTGTAATCCAAGTACAACAAGCACTTACCGCTAATCCTGCCAATCAAGAAAACCAAAACGTTATCAACTCTTCCCCAAATACCACTAAATGCACCTACAAGCATTTCAAATCATGCGACCCTCCAAAATACAAAGGGACTGAAGGCGTCACCGCTCTCCTCCATTGGTGTGAAGAGATGGAGAACACTTTTCTAAATTGCGATCGCCCCGATGATCGCAAAGTGCGTTATGCTACCGGTCGATTATATGGGATAGCACTTACTTGGTGGAATACAGAGAAGGCCAAACAAGGTGTGGAAGATGCTATGACCTTAACTTGGAACGAATTGAAGGAAATCATGACCAGACGATTTTGCCCAAGGAGCGAAATCAAGAAATTAGAAGATGAATTTTATTCGTTGAAGCAAAAGGAAGGAGACCACATCACGTACAACAAAAGATTCCTCGAATTACATCAAATGGTTCCCAACATGTTCACTCCCCTCTACCGTTTGATCGAGCACTACATTCGTGGTCTTCCGTCAAAGATTCAAGACTCTGTAATAAGTACCAAACCTGCAACTTTGGAAGCAGCAATGGAGTTAGCTACAGAGCTCACCGAGAACCGAATCCGGAACAAAGACTTCAAGGAGGAGAAGAAGAAGGACAAAGCACCGACTGAAACCTCCGACTACACCCAAACCGAATCCCCTTCTCAACCCAACTCTAAGAGAAAAAGAGACGGGCAACTTTTCGCTGCTACCCAACGGAATCAACCAATTTCACACGCCATACCAATCCAAGCTATCCCAATCACTCAAGTGGCACCCAACTCAACCTACCCAAATAAGAAACCATATCTTGGACCTCACCCTCAATGCAACAACTGTTTTTATCACCATCCCCTTACCTTACCTTGTCGACTATGTGCAACTTGTGGATGCTATGGTCATTTGAGCAAGGTTTGCCGCACCTTTCAAAACCAAATCTCTTCCCCTACTCAAACCATGAACCAAACCTATCAACAACCCCAATACCCCATGTCCCCATATGTTCGAGCTTGTTTCAATTGTGGCGACCCTACCCACTTTAGAAACACATGCCCTCAATTGGTTAACGTCATCAACACTCAAGCCCAATCAAACCCAGTTAACCAAGTAAACCAAGAAAACCCAACCGCGAGGCCACCAGTAAGAGGAAGAGTCTTCAACATCAATGCCAATCCTGTCGAAGATAATGACGGCCCAAACGAAGATACCCAACTAGTCCTCTTCACCGAAAATCCAGATTCAACTCCTATCGTTTAGTTTTATGTTTTTCTTTATCACATAGAACCAAACATAACTTAAGGATAAAGCCAATGAAACTTTGACAAGAATATGGTGGATACGCCGCTGGTACTTCCTATATATGAGTATTCTTGTCAAAGGATCAGAAGCATTATCTTTGTTATGAGAGGTTCCATGTGTAAACTGTTAGAGTAACTATTGTTTATTATTTTCAGTACATGCAATTTCATAGGCCGCCGCTCCCCATTACATTATGAGCGTTGAGCATGTTCCCCATTTCATTATGAGGTTGAACCTGGCGTGCCCACATACGATCGGCTCCGTTTGATTGAGCCTTGATCGCACAGACATTTTTCATTTTCAGTACATGCAATACGATCGGCTCCGTTTGATTGAGCCTTGATCGCACAGACATTTTCATTATCAGTATCTTGTGGTTGTTGTGTTTGTTGTAGAGTCGCATAGAATTAATCATAACTTGCGGATAAAGTCAATGAGAATTTGACAAGAATATGGTGGATACGCCGCTGGTACTTCCTATATATAAGTATTCTTGTCAAATGATCGGAGGCATTATCAGGCGGTTATGAGAGGTTCCATGCATAGGCTGTTTGTGTGATTGTTGTTTAGATTAAGTTTATTATTTTCAGTACATGCAATACGATCGGCTCCGTTTGATTGAGCCTTGATCGCACAGACATTTTCATTTTCAGTACATGCAATACGATCGGCTCCGTTTGATTGAGCCTTGATCGCACAGACATTTTCATTATCAGTATTTTGTGGTTGTTGTGTTTGTAGTAGAGTCACATAGAACTAATCATAATTTGTGGATAAAGTCAATGAAAATTTGACGAGAATATGGTGGATACGCCGCTGGTACTTCCTATATATAAGTATTCTTGTCAAATGATCGGAGGCATTATCAGGCGGTTATGAGAGGTTCCATGTATAGGCTGTTTGTGTGATTGTTGTTTAGATTAAGTTTATTATTTTCAGTACATGCAATACGATCGGCTCCGCTTGATTGAGCCTTGATCGCACAGACATTTTCATTTTCAGTACATGCAATACGATCGGCTCCGTTTGATTGAGCCTTGATCGCACAGACATTTTTCATTTCAGTATTTTATGTTTGTTGTATTGGTTGTAGAGTCATATAGGACTAATCATAATTTACTGATAAAACCAATGAAAATTTGACGAGAATATGGTGGATACGCCGCTGGTACTTCCTATATATAAGTATTCTTGTCAAAGGATCAGAGGCATTGTCTGACGGTTTTGAGAATTTCTATGTAGGATTTAGTAGTTTCTTGGTAACCAATCATAATTTGCGGATAAAACCAACGAAAATTTGACAAGAATATGGTGGATACGCCGCTGGTATTTCCTATATATAAGTATTCTTGCCAAAGGATCAGAGGCATTATCAGGCGGTTATGAGAAGTTCCATGTAGGATTTAGTATTGTCTTGATTGAAATTTGTGTTACATTTATATCATCTCGCTATTTAAAGAAATTGGATTGTGATCCATTTCTACATAAACTAACCTCTCCATCGTAACAAACGAGAGAGGAACTGTCACCATTCAAACATATATGCTATCATAATGTGGATTCAAATATTTGCTGTTGTGTTTATTTGTGTAGATTGTAGTATTAGAAGTTTTGCCTTAGGATATAACCCTACCCTTCCAAGCATATCCAAACTTTTATGCATGATATCATAGTTAGCGAATCAATTCTGCTTATCAATACTTCTACAGTAGCAACAAAAAGCGATTCCTGTAATAGGGTACTTAACCCTTACAAGGAACGTTACCGCCTCAAACAAAACTTAAAACTTTACATTTCCTAAGCATGTAATTGTCAAACTAAACACCATAATTCTTTTAGTCAAATATATCACTATTTAAATTTCGGGACGAAATTTCTAAAAAGCAGGGGATACTGTAACATCCGTCAAAAACGGATTTTACCAAACCCGCTCCGTTTATTAACCGAACAATCAGTTAAAAATTTCGCTGCGAATTTAATGCCCAAAATAATTTTAAACGATACATAATTAATTATTATATGGGAATATATAATTAGTTTTTGAAAAACTGTTAAAAATAAGAAAATAAAAATGATTTGACACTGCCGGGTTTCGAACCCGGGTCAGTCGCCGGGTCAAACAACGGACTTAACACTCAACACTTAAACCACTGCGCCACTTGTATTCTTTGTTAAATATTAGAATCATTTAATTCATAACATGTTTTTCCGAATTCAAAACCGGCGCCCAAAATTGCAGTCATCGGAAATCCCGACTAACTCGCCAAAAATCGACGGTTACTTCAGTTATAACGTAAACCTTAAACACTACATCGGTTATAACCGATGTCTGAGTCCGCGACACAAGTTATAACCGCCGGAGAAATTCTAACCGACGAATCAAGTCGGAAATTGGACCAAGTTCATCGATAACCTGCCCTATAAATACCCCCTCGAACCTCTGCAAACTTTTTCGCTCAAAACCGCACCCTTTCTCGGCGAAAACTCACTCGCCGGAAATCTTCTGCTCGTCGCCGGAAAACCGAACCCTCCACTTCTAAGCCTTACTGAACCCCCTGAGCTTATACCGAAGTCACCCACATCCTTTTCAAGCTTTCTGAAGACTCGCTGCTGCAAGACACACGACGCCGGAACCTGTTGCTGTCGCCGGAGTTCTGCCGGAAAAAACAGAGGAGTCCAGTCGGTATACCATACGCCTAATTTCTCTTTCTTTTTATTCATATCTCATCTGTAATTAACCTCAAAACACTAAAGAACACGATTAAAACATCGAACCAGTCGGAATTCCGATTCTGGTTAAAATCAACGAAGAAGACGAAGTTTTCTGTAATGTTTAAGTATAATTAAAATCAAGTTATAACTCGGGTTAGACACACAGTCCAGCGGTGGACTGTGTGCACATTAAACACACAAACGTCTCGAGTTCGAATCTTGTCCCACACACGCTGCCTTAATAAAAATGTCTTTTTTTTAATCGAAACAGAGACACTGCTGTATATGTTAAGTATATTAATAACCGGAATAATAACCAAGTTAGACACACAGTCCAGTGGTGGACTGTGTGTATGTTTAATCACAGGACACGAGTTCGAGTCCGGTCTACTGCACTGATCCGGACAAATATCTAACTTTTTAAATAAGTCAGAAATGAAAATACTTAGTTTGTATTTAAGTATAATAAAAATCGGTTTATATAACATGTTAAACACACAGTCCAGCGGTGGACTGTGTGTTAACTCAACCCACAGGTCCCGGGTTCGAGACCTGTGGAGCGCACCGGTCCGATTCAGTTAAATCGTTTTTAAAAATAAATGATTTTCGGTTTAATCTAATTAGTATATAAATATAATTAAAAACAGATATATTTCGGGTTAGACACGTAGCTCAGTTGGTAGAGCTGCGTGCACGCGTACGGGAGGTCTCGGGTTCGAGCCTCACTCAGCGCACATATACACGCATACGAACCAGTCAAAGTCAAAGTCAACGGTCAACTGTAGTAAAAAATCAATTTTTTTTATTATTTTTATTTATTTATTTTATTTAAAAATCAATTAAAAATACTTAAAAATAACATTTTTAATATTAGAAAATAGCCTTAAACTCACAAAAATACACCCAACAATCCTACTAAAATGGATCAATAAAAACCGTTTACTTACCGAACCATAATGCTATTTATCTAGGTTAATTTCACTCGTGGTTAAAACCACTTCGCGTGCATTCAACATCATCAACCGAACGCACCCACTGTGAGTGCATCTTACAACTCCCCCTTTTTAATTACAGTTTTGGGGTGTGTCATGTGTCATAAAATAATTAACTCGTTTATTTAAACTTGTGCCATACCATATCGTGATCTAAACTTAGATTGTTTATATTGTTGTGATTATGTATTTCATTTTGTCAACTTGTATGAAATTCATTCATTAAGCCCATCAGTTCCTTGTGGGAGACGAGTGAGCAACGCGTGCCTCAAAACCAATCCATTATTGTTCATGTGTGTATTATTGAGTTTATATTGTTGGTAGTTATGTCTTTCATATTATCATGGTTATGCAATTCATTCATTAGGCCCATCAGTTCCTCGTGAGAGACGAGTTGAGCAACGCGTACCTCTAAAGGATCCTTTATTGTTCATGTGTGTATTGTTTAATATTAAATTATTTATGAATAAGTTTACATATATTTTTACTCATGTGTGGTTGTGCACTTTATTTCATAATCAATTAAATAAACTTGTTCAAATGTTTTCCATAGGATTCACTCGCCAACTTTTTGTTGATCCAAAAACCCTTTTACACATGATACAGGTGAACAGGTTGAAGCAAGGAAAACATAGGAAATGCCTTAGAAGAAAACAAAGAAGCTTAGATTGACGTTTAGGTCATTGATGTAATTATGATTGTAAATTTCCATTGAATTGTATTAATGAATATGAAACGTTAAAATAAATGTCATGAGCTTTGATGATAACCCAATCATGCCCCGATCACCTTTTCCGCTGCGGGTCGGGGTGTGACATAGACGACAGAAACTTCGTCTTCTTCGTTGGACTTAACCAGAAACGGAGTCCGACTGGTTCGATGATTTTATCAAGTTTCTTTAGTGTGTTATGATTAATTACAGGTGAGATAAATAAAAAGAATGAAAGATTAAGCGTAAGGTATACCGAACTGGACTTCTCTGTTTCTCCGGCGAAACTCTGGTGATAGCAGATTATTCCGGCGACGTGTATCCTGCGGCAGAGAGTCTTCAGGGAGCTTGAGATGAGTGTGGGTGGCTTCGGTATGAGCTCTGGGGGTTCAGTAAGGCACAGAGGTGAAAGGTTCGGTTTTCCGGCGAGTTGCAGAACTTTTCCGGCGAGTGGAATTACGTCGGGTAAAGGTGTGATTGTGAGCGAAAAAGCTAGCAGAGGTTTGAGGGGGTATTTATAAGGCAGGACATCGATGAATTTGGTTTGATTTCCGTCTTGATTCATCGGTCATTACGTTTTCTGGCGGTTATGACTTGCGTCGCGGGTTCAGGCGTCGGTTATAACCGATGTCATAGTTAAAGTTTACGTTAAAACTGAAGAAACCGTCCAATCTTGGCGAGATAGTCGGGATTTCCGACGACTGCGATTGGGCGCGTCGATTTTGAATTCGATATTCATGTTATGAATTAATTGTCTTCAATATTGAACAAGAAATACAAGTGGCGCAGTGGTTGAGCGCGTGTGTGTTAATGCTTTGTTGACCAGATTGACTCGGCTGACCCGGGTTCGAAACCCGGCAGCCTTCTTTTATTTTTAAACCACTAATTTTAATACTTTTTCAAAAATAAATTATATATTCCAATATACTTATTAATTATGTATCGTTTGAAATTATTTTGGGCATTAAATATGCCACGAAAATTTTTAACTGATTGTTCGGTTATTAAACGGAGCGGGTTTGGTAAATCCGGTTTTTGACGGATGTTACAGTATCCCCTGCTTTTTAGAAATTTCGTCCCGAAATTTAAGTAGTGATATATTGACTAAAAATGATGGTGTTTAGTTTGACAGTTACATGTTTAGAAAAAGAGTAAGAGTTTAAGTTTTTGTTTGAGGCGGTAACGTCCCTTGTAAGGGTTAAGTACCCTTTTACAGGAATCGCTTTTTGTTGCCTACGGTAAAAATATCGATAAGCAGAGTTGATTCGCTAAATATGATATTATGCCTAAGAGTTTTGATATGTTTGGAAGGATATGGTTATATCCTAAAGCCAAAACTTCTAATACTACAACCTACATGGAACTTCTCATAACCGTCTAACAATACCTCTGATCCTTTGACAAGAATACTTATATATAGGAAGTACCAGCGGCGTATCCACCATATTCTTGTCAAATTTTCATTGGTTTTATTAGTAAGTTATGATTGGTTCTATGATATGACTCTAGAACATAAATAAACGCCACAACCATTGTACCAAGAAATTACTAAATCCTACATAGAACTTCTCATAACCGCCTGACAATGCCTCTGATCCTTTGACAAGAATACTTATATATAGGAAGTACCAACGGCGTATCCACCATATTCTTGTCAAATTTTCATTGGTTTTATCAGTAAGTTATGATTGGTCCTATGATGTAACTCTAGAACATAAATAAACACAACAACTAATACTTGAGTCTCAATTCTGATAGCATACATGTTTGATTTGTGACAGTTCCTCTCTCGTTTGTTATGATGGAGAGGTTAGTTTATGTAAAAGTAGAACATAATCCAATCTATTTAAATGGCGAGATGATATGAATGTAACACAAATTTTAACCAAGACAATACTAAATCCTACATGGAACTTCTCATAACCGCCTGATAATGCCTCTGATCCTTTGGCAAGAATACTTATATATAGGAAGTACCAGCGGCGTATCCACCATATTCTTGTCAAATTTTCGTTGGTTTTATCCGCAAGTTATGATTAGTTACCAAGAAATTACTATATCCTACATAGAACTTCTCATAACCGCCTGACAATGCCTCTGATCCTTTGACAAGAATACTTATATATAGGAAGTACCAGTGGCGTATCCACCATATTCATGTCAAATTTTCATTGGTTTTATCAGTGAGTTATGATTGGTTCTATGATGTAACTCTAAAACATAAACAACACAACAACCACAGCTTGAGTCTAAATTCTGATAGTATACATGTTTGAATGATGACAGTACCTCTCTCGTTTGTTATGATGGAGAGGTTAGTCATTGTTGAAAACTCTTCCTCTTGCTGGTGGCCTATCGGTTGGGTTTCCTTGGTTTACTTGGTTATCTGGGTTTGATTGGGCTTGAGTGTTGATGACGTTAACCAATTGAGGGCATGTGTTTCTAAAGTGGGTAGGGTCACCACAATTGAAACAAGCTCGAGCATATGGGAACACGGGGTGATGGGGTTGTTGATAGGTTTGGGCCATGTTTTGAGTAGGGGAAAAGGTTTGGTTTTGAAAGGTGCGACAAACCTTGCTCAAATGACCATAGCGTCCACAAGTTATACATAGCCGACAAGGTAAGGTAAGGGGATGGTGATAAAAAAAAACAGTTGTTGCATTGAGGGTGAGGTCCAAGATATGGTTTCTTATTTGGGTAGGTTGAGTTGGGTGCCACTTGGGTGATTGGGATAGCTTGGATGGGTATGGCGTGTGAAATTGGTTGATTTCGTTGGATAGCAGCGAAAAGTTGCCCGTCTCTTTTTCTCTTAAAATTGGGTTGAGAAGGGGGTTTGGTTTGGGTAGAGTCGGGGGTTTCAGTCGATTCTTTGTCCTTCTTCTTCTCCTCCTTGAAGCCTTTGTTTCGGATTCGGTTCTCGGTAAGCTCTGTTGCTAACTCCATTGCCGCTTCCAAAGTTGCAGGCGAGGTACTTATTACAGGGTCTTGAATCTTTGACGGAAGACCACGAATGTAGTGCTCGATCAAACGGTAGAGGGGAGTGAACATGTTGGGAACCATTTGATGTAACTCGAGGAATGTTTTATTGTATGTGGTGTGGTCTCCTTCCTTTTGCTTCAACAAATAAAATTCATCTTCTAATTTCTTGATTTCGCTCCTTGGGCAAAATCGTCTGGTCATGATTTCCTTCAATACGTTCCAAGTTAAGGTCATAGCATCTTCAACACCTCGTTTGGACTTCTCTGTATTCCACCAAGTAAGTGCTATCCCATATAGTCGACCGGTAGCATAACGCACTTTGCGATCATCAGGGCAATCGCAATTTAGAAAAGTGTTCTCCATCTCTTCAAACCAATGGAGGAGAGCGGTGACGCCTTCAGTCCCTTTGTATTTTGGAGGGTCGCATGATTTGAAATGCTTGTAGGTGCATTTAGCGGTATTTGAGGGAGAGTTAATAATGTTTTGGTTTTCTTGATTGACAAGATTAGCGGTAAGTGCTTATTGAACTTGGATTACAATGTTGGGTATTACGGCAGCCATTTGTTGAGCGATTTGGGTTCATGGGTCGCATTAGGAATGAACATTCATAAAATAATTATAGAAAAATAAATCTACTACATCCATAGGATGTCTTGGGCTTTGCTCGCCATTAGGCCCTACATGCCGCCATACTTTACCTGTGTAATCATGTGGGCCCCCATGAATACCGGTTTTTCATATGGTTCGCACGGGTTTGCCAGGTTGCGTACACTAAAACCCGGAGAAAATCGAGAAATATGTATACAACGTGTGATGTTCGGAATGTGTCCAGGTGTAGACACGGTGACACCTCAAAGTGGGTTAGTTCAAACGACGTTTGGTGTGGCATGCTTTGGCCTAATAGGTCCTTCGTACTCTCATCGTTGGTCCCCAGGTAGGCAAACTGGTCAGTTATATTGGATTTATACGAATGCCAACCTAGACAGGACGTTCCGACTACCGGTACTTGTACCCTTCCAGTTACTACATGCCCGTCGCAGAACTTACTTTGATGAGATTTGAAAATTGTACAAAATCTTTGAATAATGAGAGTATGAAAATAAATTGAATACATGAACATCGATATATGTATAATGAATATGTATATAAGCATGTATGTTTGACTGTAAATGTAAACAAATATGAAACAAATAAATATCACAAGTTTGTATGTAACCACCTAATCAATTAAAATTTAGGCAGACTATAGTATAGGCTCTAAGGGTCTAATAACCTATCCTATATCCTTATAGTCATGGCTCTGATACCAATCTGTCACACCCCGACCCGCAGCGGAAAAAGGTGATCGGGGCATGATTGGGTTATCATCAAAGCTCATGACATTTATTATACGTTTCATATTCATTAATACAATTTAATGGAAGTTTACATTAAGAATTACAACATGTTCTAACTATCAATCTAAGCTTCTTTGTTCTCTTCTAAGGCATTTCCTATGTTTTCCTCGCTTCAACCTGTTCACCTGTATCATGTGTAAAAGGGTTTTTGGATCAACATAAAGTTGGCGAGTGAATCCTATGGAAAACATTTGAACAAGTTTATTTGATTGATTATGAAATGAGTGCACAACCAAACATGAGTAAAAATAGATATAAACTTATTCAACAATCATAAGATATTAAATAAAGCACACATGAACAATAATGGAACATTTAGAGGCACGCGTTGCTCAACTCGTCTCTCACGAGGAACTGAGGGGCCTAATGAATGAATTGCATAAACATGATAATATGAATGACACAACTACAAACAATATAAACTCAATGATACACACATGAACAATAATGAATTTGATTGAGGCACGCGTTGTTCAACTCGTCTCCCACGAGGAACTGATGGGCTTAATGAATGAGTTTCATATAATTTGACAAAATGAAATAAGTAATCACACCAATATAAACAATCTATGTTTAGATCATGACATGGTATGGCACAAGTTTAAATAAACGAGTTAATTATTTTGTGACACATGACACACCCCAAAACGTGTAATTAAAAGGGGGAGTTGTAAGATTCACTCACAGTGGGTGCGTTCGGTTGATGATGTTGAATGCACGCGAAGTGGTTTTAACCACGAGTGAAATTAACCTAGATAAATATCATTATGGTTCAGTAAGTAAACGGATTTTATTAATCTATTTTAGTAGGATTGTTGGGTGTATTTTTGCGAGTTTAAGGCTATTTTCTAACCTTAAAAATGTTATTTTTAAGTATTTTTAATTGATTTTTAATTAAAATAAATAAATAAAAATAATAAAAAAAATTTGATTTTTTTGCTACAGTTGACTTTGACTTTGACCGTTGACTTGACCGCTGACCGGTTCGAATGCGAATATAAGTGCGCTGGGTGAGGCTCGAACCCGAGACCTCCGTACGCGTGCACGCAGCTCTACCAACTGAGCTACGTGTCTAACCCGTCATATATCTGTTTTTAATTATATTTATATATTAATTAATTTAAACAGAAAATCCTTTTATTTAAAAACGATTTAATTTGAATCGGACCGGTGCGCTCCACAGGTCTCGAACCCGGGACCTGTGGGTTGCGTAACACACAGTCCACCGCTGGACTGTGTGTTTAACATGTTATATAATCCAATTTTTATTATACTTAAATACAAACTATTTGTTTTCATTTTGACTTAATTAAAAAAGTAAAATAATTGTCCGGGTCGATGCAGAAGACCGGACTCGAACTCGTGTGCTTTAATTAAACATACACACAGTCCACCACTGGACTGTGTGTCTAACTTGGTTATTATTCCGGTTATTAATATACTTAACATATAACAGTGTGACTTCCGGTTCGGTTAACAAAAAAAGGCGTTTTTTTATTAAGGCGGCGTGTGTGGAACAAGATTCGAACTCGAGACCTTTGTGTGTTTAATGTGCACTAAAAAAATGTTGACTTTTTGACCGTTGACTTGTTGACCATTGACTTTGACTGTTGACCGGTTCGTATGTGTGTATGTATGCGCTGGGTGAGGCTCGAACCCGAGACCTCTCGTACGCGTGCACGCAGCTCTACCAACTGAGCTACGTGTCTAACCCGAAATAATTCTGTTTTTAATTAAATTTATATACTAATTAGATTAATCCGAAAATCATTTATTTTTAAAAAGATTTTAATCATAACGACTCGGTGTGCTCCACAGGTCTCGAACCCGGGACCTGTGGGTTGAGTTAACACACAGTCCACCGCTGGACTGTGTGTCTAACTTGTTAAATAGTCGGATTTTTATTATACATATATACAAACTAAATGGTTTCGTTTCTGTTTTTTTAAAAGTTTGATAATTGTCCGGACCGGTGCGGTAGTCCGGACTCGAACTCGTGATGTGTGATTAAACGTTCACACAGTCCACCACTGGACTGTGTGTCTATCTTGGTTATTATTCCGGTTTTTATTAAACTTAACATGTATGAGCAGTGAATCCGTTTTGGTAAAAAAAGAACATTTTTATTAAGGCGAGTATGCGTGGGACATGTATCGAACTCGGGACGTGAGCGTGTTTATGTGCACACAGTCCACCGCTGGACTGTGTGTCTAACCCGAGTTGTATCTTGATTTAAATTAAACTTATAGACAACAGAAACTTCGTCTTCTTCGTTGGACTCAACCAGAAACGGAGTCCGACTGGTTCGATGATTTTATCAAGTTTCTTTAGTGTGTTATGATTAATTACAGGTGAGATAAATAAAAAGAATGAAAGATTAAGCGTAAGGTATACCGAACTGGACTTCTCTGTTTCTCCGGCGAAACTCCGGTGACAGCAGATTATTCCGGCGACGTGTGTCCTGCGGCAGAGAGTCTTCAGGGAGCTTGAGATGAGTGTGGGTGGCTTCGGTATGAGCTCTGGGGGTTCAGTAAGGCACATAGGTGAAAGGTTCGGTTTTCCGGCGAGTTGCAGAACTTTTCCGGCGAGTGGAATTACGTCGGGTAAAGGTGTGATTGTGAGCGAAAAAGCTAGCAGAGGTTTGAGGGGGTATTTATAAGGCAGGACATCGATGAATTTGGTCCGATTTCCGTCTTGATTCGTCGGTCATTACGTTTTCCGGCAGTTATGACTTGCGTCGCGGGTTCAGGCGTCGGTTATAACCGATGTCATAGTTAAAGTTTACGTTAAAACTGAAGAAACCGTCCAATCTTGGCGAGATAGTCGGGATTTCCGACGACTGCGATTGGGCGCGTCGATTTTGAATTCGATATTCATGTTTTGAATTAATTGTCTTCAATATTGAACAAGAAATACAAGTGGCGCAGTGGTTGAGCGCGTGTGTGTTAATGCTTTGTTGACCAGATTGACTCGGCTGACCCGGGTTCGAAACCCGGCAGCCTTCTTTTATTTTTAAACCACTAATTTTAATACTTTTTCAAAAATAAATTATATATTCCAATATACTTATTAATTATGTATCGTTTAAAATTATTTTGGGCATTAAATACACCACGAAAATTTTTAACTGATTGTTCGGTTATTAAACGGAGCGGGTTTGGTAAATCCGGTTTTTGACGGATGTTACAAAAATGGTATATTAATGTAATTAAAATCGAGTATTTAACCGGGTTAAACACACAGTCCAGCGGTGGACTGTGTGCAAATACAAAACACACGTCCCGGGTTCGAATCGCACATGTTACCGACTTTCAGAAATAAAACCAATATTTTTAAAACCTAATCAGATCAAGTCACGTATATACATAAGAGGAATATAATCCAGTAGTTAAACAGATTAGACACACAGCCCAACTGGTTGGGCTGTGCGCACTCGAACCGAAGGTCCCGAGTTCGACTCCGGGTCTCTACAACCGGTTCGGCCATATTAAATCATTTTTAGTAAAAACTAAATAAGGTTAAAGTTAATTAGTATATATATATATATTTAAAACAGAGAATATTTCAGGTTAGACACGTAGCTCAGTTGGTAGAGCTGCGTGCACGTATACGAGAGGTCCCGAGTTCGAACCTCACTAGCCGCATAGAATAAACACAGTATGACCGGTCAAGACCCGGTCAAACCTGACAAAAGTCAACCCTTTTTATTTCATTTTTATTTATTATTTAATTGGAAAATTAATTAAAAATACTTAAAAATAGGATTTTTAAAGTTAGAAAATTTCCTTAAACTCACAAAAATAAATCTAAAAATCCCATTAAGAGCACTAATTAAAAATATTAATCTCAAATAAAATTTATTTATTTATCGAATCATTTCGTTATTATCTAGGTTAGTTTTTCCCTCGTCGATTGAATCATAAATTCGTACGCATTCATCGTCATCAAAGAACGCACCCACTGTGAGTGAATCTCTATCAATTCCCCGTTTTAATCATGTTTTGGGGTGTATCATGTGTCGTACAATTCCTTTATTTTATTTAAACACTTGTGCATACATCATATCCGTGATCAAATGTGTATCAATTGTTGTGTGAATTATATGTAGATTGGATTTATCATTTTCAGTGCACGCATTTCATTAGGCCCATCAATTCCCCGTGAGATATGGGTTGAGCATCAGGAGCCTCATTAGATCGGCTCCGTTTGATTGAGCCTTGATCTCACATACATCATCATTCATGTCATATACTCATCCAAAGTGGTTTGTGATTGTTTATCTATATATGTTTACTCACATGTGATTATTGCACGAATTTTCTTTATTAAATAAAACAAGAAATTAGTAAAAATGTTTTATCAAGGTTCACTCGCCAACTTCTGTTGACCCAAAATCTCCCCCGTTTTACACATGATACAGGTGATCCAGCTAAGACAGGAAACACTTAGGAAAGCTAGAAGAATAAACAAGTTTATGCTTTGGAATAATTATGTAGTTTCATTTTCTTGTAATTGTATGAATTTTGTTTTGGATATTTAAGTTTGTAATTTGAATTTAATAAATATGAAACATCTTAGTAAACATCATGAGCTTTGGTGATAACCCAATTATGCCCCAACTTTTATTCCGCTGCGGGTCGGGGTGTGAGAGATTGGTATCAAAGCTTGTGACTATAGGGATATAGGATAGGTTATTAGACCCTTAGAGCCTATACTATAGTTGATTAAATTTTAAATTGTTTATGCGTTACATACAAAATTCATGATGTTCATATGTTTTATGTTGATTTTCACACTCAATGTTATGCAAGCACGCTCACAAATGCATGTTATTATGCAATGCTCATCATGAATCATATCCTCATAACATATCATATCCATGAGAACACACACCTCACGATTCCCATGATTTATTGCAATGATTTTTGTATTTTTCAAATCACATCAAAGTGAGTTCTCATGACGAGCATGTAGTAACTGAAAGGGTACGAGCACCGGTAGTCGGAACGTCCTGTCTAGGCTTGGCATTCGTATAAATCCAAAATAAAGGACCAGTTTGCCTACCTGGGGACTAACGATGAGAGTACGAAGGACCTATTAGGCCAAAGCATGCTATACCAAACGTCGCGTGAACTAACCCCACTTTGAGTTGTCATTGTGTCTACACCTGGACACCCTCCTACATACATCTCGCAATCATGTTTTACGATTTTCATTCGGGTGATGCGAGTGTTAACCCGCCGACACCAATGTGAATCCTACCAAGCCCAATAGTCATGGGGGCCCACATGACTACACAGGCAATGGTATGGGGGACATTGGAAGCCCAAACATGAGCAAACCCAAGACATCCTATGGATGTAGTTAAATTATTGCCAATTATGTTGTTTTTCATTCTTTTTACGGCACATGACACCTAGAAAATTCTTAAACTCACAATCTTCCTATGTATGTTCCTGTAGATGTCGGCTAGGCAACTACGTGGAGTTAAAAAGTCAGGAAGATCAAATCAACGCTTGGCCACACAAATTGCTAAACAAATGGCCGCAGTGCTTCCTGACATCGTGATTCAAGTTCAACAAGCTCTCACCGCAAATCCTATCAACCCTCCCAATCAAGAAGACCAGAGCGTCGCCAACCCTCCTTCCAAAAAGTGCTCCTACAAACACTTCAAATCTTGCGATCCCCCAAAGTATGATGGGACCGAAGGTGTTACCGCCCTCCTTCACTGGTTTGAAAAAATGGAGAACACTTTCCTCAATTGCGATTGTCCCGAGGACCGTAAGGTACGTTATGCAACTGGAAGACTGTTTGGGGTAGCCCTTACTTGGTGGAACACGAAAAAGGTAAGGGAGGAGTTGAAGATGCCATGGCCTTAACATGGGAAGAGTTAAGGGAACTCATGACAAGACGCTTCTGTCCAAGAAGCGAAATCAAAAAGCTGAAAGACGAATTCCACTCACTGAAACAAAAGGAAGGAGATCACACTTCCTATAATAAGAGATTTCTCGAGCTGAACCAGATGATCCCTAATTTGTTCACCCCCGTGTACCGCTTGGTTGAACATTACATTCGAGGTCTTCCCTCGAAAATTCAAGATTCAGTTTTAAGCACATCGCCTGCAACACTTGAAGCCGCGATGGAGTTAGCTACAGAACTCACTGAAAATCGCATTCGAAACGGCAAATTCAAAGATGAAAAGAAGAACGCACCCATAGAGACCCCAACTACAAACCACCCAGTCTTATCCTCAAAGTTTGCTGGTAAGAGGAAACGTAATGGCAAGAATTTCGCTGTCACTCAAACCAACCCTCTTATCACTGCTGCACCAATCACCAAAATTGCTCCTCCAGCTGCACCATTCAAAAAGCCATATACCGGCCCACACCCTAAATGCAACCGCTGTCAATACCATCACCCTCCCGAAAATCCCTGCGAACATTGCACGAGTTGTGGCCGTGCGGGTCATACCATCCAAACTTGCCGTACCCTTCAGCGAATGAACCGCAATCAACCTCAAACCCAAACCCAAAATCAGATAATGGGTCAAGCCCAACAACCCTTACTTCTACCACCTGCACAACACGCAACCCAACCTTACTACCAACCCAACTGCCCCATGATGCAACCCATGCGAGCCTGTTACAACTGTGGGGACCCAAACCACTTCAGGAACACTTGTCCACGCCTGGTGAATATTATCCATGCCCAAGCTCACGCAAACCCGGTAAACCAAGCTAATCAAGCTCCCCCACCTGCCAGAGGGAGAGCTTTCAATATCAACGCCAACCAAGCCAGGGCTGACAACAACGTGGTCAACGGTACGTTTCTCGTCAATGGTAGTTATGCATCCATATTATTCGATACTGGTGCGGATAAGAGCTTTGTGTCCTTAGAATTTGAACCTATCCTCGACCAACCTCGTGTTAATCTCATCGAGTCTATAACTGTGGAAGTTGCTGACGGAAAACCCGTTTCACTAGATTCTATTATACGCAATTGTACCCTCACCCTAAACGATCACGATTTTCCAATTGACCTTATTCCTATGAAGTTGGGAAGTTTCGATGTTATAATTGGTACGGACTGGCTCAGCCAGCATCACGCTGAAGTGGTGTGCCACGAAAAGTTCATTCGCATTCCTCTCACAAACGATCAGACACTACGTATTTTTGGGGAAACCCCTTCGAAAGGACTCAAATTAATGTCCTGTCTCCAAGCCCGAAGGTATCTCCGCAAAAAACTATGTCGCATTCCTAACCCACGTCATCAAAAAGGGAAACAAGGAAAGAAAACTTGAAGATATCCCAGTTGTGAAAGAATTCCACAAGTCTTTCCCGACGACATTTCAGGACTTCCTCCGGTGAGAGAAGTCGAATTTCGCATCGATCTTGTACCTGGCGCTACACCAGTAGCAAAATCTCCTTATAGGTTAGCCCCATCCGAAATGCAAGAGCTGGCCAGTCAACTGCAAGAGCTGACTGACAAAGGATTCATACGTCCTAGCTCATCACCCTGGGGTGCACCTGTTCTCTTTGTGAAGAAGAAAGATGGAACGTTTGCATGTGCATTGATTATAGAGAACTTAACAAGTTAACGGTTAAAAAATCGCTATCCACTACCTCGCATTGACGACCTTCTAGATCAACTTCAAGGTGCCACCTGCTTTTCAAAATCAACCTTCGTTCTGGTTATCATCAGCTCAGAGTGCACGAAGAAGATATCCCAAAAACCGCCTTCCGACTCGTTACGGTCATTACAAGTTCATGGTCATGCCATTCGGTTTAACCAACGCCCCCGCTGTCTTCATGGATCTAATGAATAGGGTATGCAAACCCTACCTCGACAGTTTCGTCATAGTCTTCATCGACGATATTCTTATCTACTCCAAGTCTAAATCCAAACATGAGCGACACCTTCGACTCATCCTTACACTCTTAAGGACTGAAAAGCTCTACGCTAAGTTCTCAAAATGTGAATTCTGGTTAGGAGAAGTACAATTCCTTGGACATGTCGTCAACGACAAGGGAATTCATGTTGATCCTTCAAAAATCAAGGCAGTGCAGGAATGGCAAGCGCCACGTACCCCTACCGAAGTTAGGTTATTGGCTGGTTACTATCGACGCTTCATTGCCAATTTTTCCCGTATTGCTGTACCGCTCACGGCCTTGACTCATAAAGGAAAACCCTTCATATGGGGACCTAAGCAAGAGGAGGCCTTCCAAACTCTAAAGCAAAAACTTTGTGACGCACCTATCCTCACACTCCCTGACGGTTGCGATGACTTTGTAGTATATTGCGACGCATCAGGGCAAGGGCTAGGCTGTGTATTAATGCAAAGTGGAAAAGTGATAGCCTATGCCTCTAGGCAACTCAAGGTTCACGAGAAGAATTACACCACCAACGACCTGGAACTTGGAGCCGTTGTGTTCACTCTCAAGATATGGAGACATTACCTCTACGGTACTAAGTGTGAAATATACACTGACCACAAGAGAAATCACTTTGATGTGATTCATGATAGGCATTGTATAATAATATGTACTTATGAACCTTGCCAAGCCTAGACCTGACGTTCCGACTACCGGTACTTGTACCCTTCCAGTTACTACATACCCGTCATGAGAACTCACTTTGATGTGATTTGAAAATACAAAAATCGTTGCAAAAGTCATGGAAATTGTGTGGTGTGTGCTCTCATGGATATGATATGTTATGAGGATATGATTCATGATAGGCATTGTATAATAATATGTACTTATGAACATGCTTGCATAACATTGAATGTAACAATAAACATAAAGCATATAAACATCACGAATTTTGCATGTAACACACAAACAATTTAAAAATTCTAATCAACTATAGTATAGGCTCTAAAGGTCTAATAACCTATCCTATATCCCATATAGTCATGGCTCTGATACCAATCTGTCACACCCCGACCCGCAGCGGAATAAGAGTCGGGGCATAATTGGGTTATCACCAAAGCTCATGATGTTTACTAATATGTTTCATATTTATTAAATTCAAAATTACATCCTCAATATTCCAAACAAGTTCATACAATTACAAAGAAAAGTAACTAAATAAACAATCCAAAGTCTAAACCGATTTATTCTTCTAAGCCATCCTATATGTTTCTTGCTGCAACTGGATCACCTGTATCATGTGTAAAAATGGGGGTTTTTGAGTCAACAAAAGTTGGCGAGTGAACCTTGTTAGAAAACATTTATTATTGATTTCTTTTTATATTTATTATGGAAAATTGTAAATAATCATATGTGAGCAAACGTAAATAAACATACATAACAATAACCATAACAAACAATAACATACAATAACAAACCACCTTGCATGAATATATGACATGAATGATAATGTAAATGTTGGCAACGTCACGTTCACGCTCATAGGTAATGGGGAACGGTTCCGCTCATAGGTAATGGGGAACAGACGGCCTATGATGAAATGTATGTGCGATCAAGGCTCAATCAAACGGAGCCGATCGTATGTTGGCAACGCCTCGTTCACGCTCATAGGTAATGGGGAACGGCTCACGCTCATAGGTAATGGGGAGCGGCGGCCTATGATAATGTATGTACTGAAAATGATAAATTTAATCTAAACATTAACCACACAAACAGTTGATACATATTGAATACACATTTGATCATGGATATGATGGATGCACAATTGTTTAAATGTAATAAATAATAAGACACATGATACACCCCAAAAACGTGATTAAAACGGGGAATTTGTAGAGATTCACTCACATTTGGGTGCGTTCGTTTGACGATGTTGAATGAGCACGAGTTTAGAGGGTTGATCGACGAGGATTAACTAACCTAAATAATAACGAAAAAGGTACGGTAAATAAGTGGATTTTATTAATAATTTTAATAGGATTTTTAGATATATTTTTGTGAGTTTAAGGTTATTTTCTAACTTTAAAAACATTATTTTTAAGTATTTTTAATTGATTTTTAAATTAAATAAATAAATAAAAATATAAAAAATATGTTGACTTTTTTGGGTTGACCGTTGACCATTGACCATTGACTGTTGACTGTTGACTGTTGACGGTTGACCGGATCGGTCGTGTGTTTGTTTGCGCTGAGTGAGGTTCGAACTTGTGACCTCCCGTACGCGTGCACGCAGCTCTACCAACTGAGCTACGTGTCTAACCCGAAATATTTCTTTTTTAATTATATTTATATACTATTTAATTTATTCAAAATTCATTTATTCTTAAAAAGGATTTTAATTCTATCGAACCGGTGTGCATAACAGGTCTCGAACCCGGGACCTGTTGTTTAACGTTGCACACTGTCCACCGCTGGACTGTGTGTCTAACCTGGTTAAAACACTTGTTTTTATTTCTCTTATAAACTAACTGAAAGTCTCCGTATTTGGGTTTTATAAAAAGTCTGAATATTGTGACGAATCGGAACAAGGACAGACTCGAACCCGGACTCTATGATTCAAATGCACACAGTCCACCGCTGGACTGTGTGTCTAACCCGAGATATAATCCGATTTATATTAAATTTATACACAATCCTAACTTCATCTTCTTCGCTAAAACATTACAGACAACGATTACTCTACTGTTCTTGTCTAATTCGATTGAGGGACATATAAATGATTAAAATGAAATGGATAGGGAAGGTTTTGGGAATGAACATACCGGAATGATGATTTTCTCAGAACTTCGGCAAAGTCGTCGGCTCTGTTTTATGGACTCCGTCTGAGCGGACCAATTAACAGTTTTGATTAACAAACTGTGAAATTGAAGGACTAAACAAGAGTCATCAGAAGGTTTAAATGATTATACCGTTTCACAGCGCGATTTAGGAATTTTCAGAAAACTTTCGGCGAGTGCTGATATCCGATATCGTCGCCTGGGACTGATTCTGTTGAAGGGTTTGAGTTAGTAAAAGTCTAACAACTGATAGAAGATGAAAGAATTGAGAAATTTACCGTTTTGATGAATGACACGGTTTTCCGGCGAAAGTCCGGCGAGTTCAGAAAGCGTTTCCGACGAACAGAAAATAGAGCGAAAGTGAAATTGGAGGTTCTGTGGGTGTTTTTGAGTCGCGAGATGATGATATTGATAGAGTAATTCAGGAAGTAAAAGATTTCGGTTTCTAACTCCCAAATCATATGAATCGAAACATTAAAGACTGAATTCGATTAAGAACGTGGGTCGTAATGGTTGCATCGGTTATAATCAGATATTTCAGGATCACTCAAACGTCTGGGAAGTTGAAAGCCGATATCGGTTTCAGTTTTTGGCGCAAACAGGATGATTCACGGGTAGAGTTAAGTTTTATTGTTTCCCTGATTACACAACAAAACAGCAAGTGGCGGAGTGGTTAAGTGCTTGGTGTTAAGGTTTTCCGGCTGACCCGGGTTCGAAACCCGGCAGCCCCTTTTTATTTTTAATTGCCTTATTTTTATTTTCTAACAATTTTAATTTCCATATTCTAAAATGTTTAGTAGTTATGTATTGTTTAAAATTAAAATAAGCATTAAATGAGCAACAAAAATATGAAACTGATTATTCGATTAATAAATAAGCGGTTTGGAAAAACCCGTTTTTCGACGGATGTTACAGTATCCCCTACTTTTAGAAACTTCGTCCAGAAATTTAAGTTGTAGTGGTAACAGGAAAAAGATGCGGGTATTTTTCGCGCATTGAGTCTTCACGTTCCCAAGTAAACTCAGGTCCTCGTTTCGACTCCCAGCGTACCCTAACAATTGAAATACGACTCCGTCTTAAATTTTTTCTCCGAAGTCCATGATCTCTACTGGTCTTTCAATGAAATGCATAGATTCATCGATCTGAATATCTTTAGAGGAATATGGAGGTTTTCATCGGCGAGGCACTTCTTTAAGTTTGACACGTGGAACGTAGGGTGAATTCTGTTGAGATCTTCGGTAGGTCAAGCTTGTATGCTACAGGTCCTACTCTTTCGAGTATCTTGAAAGGTCCTACGTAGCGTGGTGCTAGCTTGCCCTTCTGGCCAAAACGAACTACTCCCTTCCACGGTGATACTTTTAAAAGTACATGATCACCAATGTTAAACTCCAAAGGCTTTCGTCGTTTGTCTGCATAACTCTTTTGAGGACTTTGTGCCGCTAGAAGATTGTTTCTAATTTGATGGATCTTCTCTGTTGTTTCTTGAATTAGTTCTGGACCGGTGATTTGAGCTTCTCCAATTTCGTGCCAACATACTGGAGATCGGCACTTACGACCATATAAAGCTTCGAAAAGTGCCATGCCGATACTTGAATGATAGCTGTTGTTGTACGAAAATTCAACTAATGGTAGATGAGCGTCCCAATTTCCCTTGAAGTCTATGACACATGCTCGAAGCATATCTTCAAGAGTTTGGATGGTGCGTTCAGATTGTCCATCAGTTTGAGGATGATAAGCGGTACTGAGGTCTAATCGTGTACCAAAGCGGCTTGTACGGCTTGCATGTTCGTGAAGTGAAACGACCATCACGATCTGAAATAATGCTTAACGGTATACCATGACGGCTTAGATTTCGCTGATGTAGATACGAGCTAACTTCTCGTTCTTGAAATCTTCGCGGATCGGAATGAAGTGAGCCGATTTTGTAAGACAATCAATGATTACCCATATAGCATCATACCCACTAGAAGTGCGAGGTAACCCGGTAATGAAGTCCATGGTTACGTTTTCCCACTTCCATACAGGTATTTCAGGTTGGACCAGAAGTCTTGAGGGTCTTTGATGTTCAGCTTTTACTTTGGAACATGTAAGGCACTTGGAAACGAAAACAGCGATATCCTTCTTCATGCCAGGCCACCAGTAGGTGTATCGAAGGTCTTGATACATCTTGTCGGCCCCTGGGTGTACAGAGTATCGTGTTTTGTTCGCCTCATTCATAAGAAAATCACGAAGGTTGTTGTGATCGGGAATCCATATGCGATCTAGATAGTACAGAATTCCGTCGGATTTAGTTTCAATTTTAAGTTCAGCTCCACAAGACAGCTCCTTTCGTACTTCGTTTTCAGTTACTCAAACATGTTGGGCTTCTCGAATTTGATCTTTGATGTCGGTTATGATTTGCGAACATAGAAGACGAATGGAGTTCGCATAACCCTTTCGACTGAGCGCATCGGCCACCACATTTGCCTTGCCAGGATGATACCGAATTTCACAGTCGTAGTCATTAAGAAGTTCGACCCATCTCCGTTGCCTCATGTTTAACTCCTTTTGGTTGAAGATATGTTGGAGACTCTTGTGGTCAGTGTATATTTCACACTTAGTACCGTAGAGGTAATGTCTCCATATCTTAAGAGCGAACACAACGGCTCCAAGTTCTAGGTCGTGGGTAGTGTAGTTCTTCTCATGAGTTTTGAGTTGTCTAGAAGCATAAGCTATCACTTTTCCTCTTTGCATTAGAACACAGCCTAGTCCTTGCCCTGACGCGTCGCAATAAACCACGAAGTCATCACAACCTTCAGGAAGAGTGAGAATAGGTGCGTCACAGAGTTTCTGTTTAAGGGTTTAGAAGGATTCTTCTTGTTTGGGTCCCCATATGAAGGGTTTTCCTTTATGTGTTAAAGCCGTGAGTGGTACAGCGATGCGGGAGAAATTTGCAATGAAACGGCGATAATAACCAGCCAAACCAAGGAATGATCTTACTTGGTTGGTGTACGTGGCGCTTGCCATTCTTGTACTGCTTTGATCTTTGAGGGGTCGACATGTATTCCCTTGTCATTGACGACATGTCCAAGGAATTGTACCTCTTTTAACCAGAATTCGCATTTGGAGAATTTGGCGTAGAGCTTTTCATTCCCTAAGAGTGTAAGGATGAGTCGAAGGTGTCGTTCATGATCAGACTTAGACTTTGAGTAAATGAGGATGTTGTCGATGAAGACTATAACAAAGCGATCGAGATAGGGTTTGCAGACTCTGTTCATTAGATCCATGAAGACAGCTGGAGCGTTGGTTAGACCAAATGGCATGACCATGAATTCATAATGACCATAACGAGTTCGGAAGGCGGTCTTTGGGACATCTTCTTCATGTACTCTGAGTTGATGATAACCAGAACGAAGGTCGATTTTTGAAAAACAGCTGGCGCCTTGAAGTTGGTCAAGAAGATCATCGATGCGAGGTAATGGGTAGCGGTTCTTGACCGTTAACTTGTTGAGTTCTCTGTAGTCGATACACATGCGAAACGTTCCATCTTTCTTCTTCACAAAAAGGACAGGTGCACCCCAAGGCGATGAGCTAGGACGTATGAATCCTTTGTCAGTCAGCTCTTGCAATTGACTGGCCAGCTCTTGCATCTCGGATGGGGCTAACCTATAAGGAGATTTTGCAACTGTGTAGCTCCAGGTATAAGATCAATGCGGAATTCGACTTCTCTCACGGGAGGAAGTCCTGAAATGTCGTCAGGAAAAACTTGCGGAAAATCTTTTACTACATGGGATGTCTTCAAGTTTCTTCTCCTTGGTTCCCTTTTTGACGACATGAGTTAGAAATGCGACATAATTCTTGCGGAGATATTTTCGGGCTTGAAGGCAGGACATTAATTTGAGCCCTTTCGAAGGGGTTTCTCCAAAGATTCGTAGAGTATGACCGTTTGTAAGAGGAATGCGTATAAACTTTTCGTGGCATACAACTTCAGCATGATGTTGGCTGAGCCAGTCCATACCAATTATAATGTCGAAACTTCCCAACTTCATAGGAATGAGGTCAACTGGAAAATCGTGATCGTTTAGGGTGAGAGTACAATTGCGTATAATAGAGTTTAATGAGACGGTTTTCCGTCAGCAATTTCTACCATTATGGATTCCATGAGTTTATCACGAGTTTGGTTGAGGATGGGTTCAAATTCTAAGGACACAAAACTTTTATCCGTGCCAGTATCAAATAACATGGATGCATAACTACCATTGATGAGAAACGTACCGTTAACCACATTGTTGCCAGGCCTAGCTTGATTGGCGTTGATGTTAAAAGCTCTTCCTCTTGCAGGTGGAGGAGCTTGATTAGCCTGGTTTACTGGATTAGCTTGAGCTTGGGCATGGATGATATTCACCAGGCGTGGACATGTGTTCCTGAAGTGGTTCGGGTCTCCACAGTTGTAACAAGCCCGCATAGGTTGCACCATGGGATAGTTGGGTTGGTAGTAGGATTGGGCTACATGTTGGGTAGGTGGTAGTAGTAAAGGTTGTTGGGCTTGACTCACTATCTGATGGTGGGCTTGGGTTGAGGGCTGATGGCGGTTCGTTCGCTGAGGTACGCGACAGGTTTGAATGGTGTGACCTACGCGACCACAGCCGGTGTAATGTTGGCAAGGATGATCAGGAAAATAATGGTATTGGCAATGGTTGCACTTTGCGTATGGGCGGGAGTATGGCCTTTTATATGGTGCAGGTGAGGGGGCAACTTGAGTGATGGGTGCAGCAGGGATAGGGAAATTTGTTTGTGTGACAGCAAAGTTTCTAGTGTTTCGTTTCCTCTTAGCAAACTTGAGGAGGAGGTGGAATGGTTTGAAGTTTGGCCCTCAACGGGGGCTTTCTTTTTCTCGTCCTTAAATTTGCCGTTGCGAATACGATTCTCGGTAAGCTCGGTAACTAGTTCCATAGCAGCTTCGAGTGTTGCAGGCGAAGTGCTGAGAACTGAGTCTTGAATTTTCGAGGGGAGGCCTCGAATATAGTGTTCGACTACGCGGTAAACTGGGGTGAACAAATTAGGGACCATTTGGTTCAACTCTAAAAACCGTTTGTTGTAGGAAGTATGATCTCCCTCCTTTTGCTTCAACGAATGAAATTCATCCTCTAACTTTTTGATCTCGCTTCTTGGACAAAAGCGTCTCGTCATGATTTCCCTTAACTCCTCCCACGTTAAGGCCATTGCATCTTCGATTCCTCTCTTACCTTTTCAGTATTCCACCAGGTAAGAGCTACCCCAAATAGCCTCCTGGTTGCGTAACGTACCTTGCAATCCTCGGGACAATCGCAGTTGAGGAAGGTGTTTTCCATTTCCTCAAACCAGTGGAGGAGAGCAGTGACACCTTCGGTCCCTTCAAATTTCGGGGGATCGCAAGACTTGAAATGTTTGTATGAGCACTTTTTGGAGGGAGGGTTGTCAACATTCTGGTCTTCTTGCTGGGGAGGATTGATGGGATTTGCGGCGAGAGCTTGTTGGACTTGAACTACGATGTCAGGAAGCACCGCGGCCATTTGTTTTGCGATTTGGGTGGCCAAGCGTTCGTTTGACCTTCCTGACCTTCTACCCCACGTTGTTGCCTAGCCGACATCTACAGGGAATATACATAAGAAGGTTATGAGTTTAAGGAGTCTTTTTAGGTGTCATGTGTCTTAAAAAAAATGACATAAACATCAATAATGCAACTACATCCATAGGATGTCTTGGGTTTGCTCATGTTTGGGCCTCAAATGTCCCCATACCTTCACCTGTATAGTCATGTGGGCCCCCATGACTATTGGCTTAGTAGGATTCACATTGGTATTGGCGGTTTAACACTCGCATCACCCGAATGAAAACCATGAAATATGTTTGCGAGATGTATGGTCGGAGGGAGTCCAGGTGTAGACACAATGACAACTCAAAGTGGGGTTAGCTCACACGACGTTTGGTATAGCATGCTTTGGCCTAATAGGTCCTTCGTACTCTCATCGTTAGTCCCCAGGTTGGCAAACTGGTCCTTTATTTTGGATTTATACGAATGCCAAGCCTAGACCTGACGTTCCGACTACCGGTACTTGTACCCTTCCAGTTACTACATGCCCGTCATGAGAACTCACTTTGATGTGATTTGAAAATACAAAAATCGTTGCAAAAGTCATGGAAATTGTGTGGTGTGTGCTCTCATGGATATGATATGTTATGAGGATATGATTCATGATAGGCATTGTATAATAATATGTACTTATGAACATGCTTGCATAACATTGAATGTAACAATAAACATAAAGCATATAAACATCACGAATTTTGCATGTAACACACAAACAATTTAAAAATTCTAATCAACTATAGTATAGGCTCTAAAGGTCTAATAACCTATCCTATATCCCTATAGTCATGGCTCTGATACCAATCTGTCACACCCCGACCCGCAGCAGGAATAGCGGGGCATAATTGGGTTATCACCAAAGCTCATGATGTTTACTAATATGTTTCATATTTATTAAATTCAAAATTACATCCTCAATATTCCAAACAAGTTCATACAATTACAAAGAAAAGTAACTAAATAAACAATCCAAAGTCTAAACCGATTTATTCTTCTAAGCCATCCTATATGTTTCTTGCTGCAACTGGATCACCTGTATCATGTGTAAAAATGGGGGTTTTTGAGTCAACAAAAGTTGGCGAGTGAACCTTGTTAGAAAACATTTATTATTGATTTCTTTTTATATTTATTATGGAAAATTGTACAATAATCATATGTGAGCAAACGTAAATAAACATACAATAACAATAACCATAAAAAACAATAACATACAATAACAAACCACCTTGCATGAATATATGACATGAATGATAATGTAAATGTTGGCAACGTCACGTTCACGCTCATAGGTAATGGGGAACGGTTCCGCTCATAGGTAATGGGGAACAGACGGCCTATGATGAAATGTTTGTGCGATCAAGGCTCAATCAAACGGAGCCGATCGTATGTTGGCAACGCCTCGTTCACGCTCATAGGTAATGGGGAACGGCTCACGCTCATAGGTAATGGGGAGCGGCGGCCTATGATAATGTATGTACTGAAAATGATAAATTTAATCTAAACATTAACCACACAAACAGTTGATACATATTGAATACACATTTGATCATGGATATGATGGATGCAAAATTGTTTAAATGTAATAAATAATAAGACACATGATACACCCCAAAAACGTGATTAAAACGGGGAATTTGTAGAGATTCACTCACATTGGGTGCGTTCGTTTGACGATGTTGAATGAGCACGAGTTTAGAGGGTTGATCGACGAGGATTAACTAACCTAAATAATAACGAAAAGTACGGTAAATAAGTGGATTTTATTAATAATTTTAATAGGATTTTTAGATATATTTTTGTGAGTTTAAGGTTATTTTCTAACTTTAAAAACATTATTTTTAAGTATTTTTTAATTGATTTTTAAATTAAATAAATAAATAAAAATATAAAAAATATGTTGACTTTTTGGGTTGACCGTTGACCATTGACCATGACTGTTGACTGTTGACTGTTGACCGGATCGGTCGTGTGTTTGTTTGCGCTGAGTGAGGTTCGAACTTGTGACCTCCCGTACGCGTGCACGCAGCTCTACCAACTGAGCTACGTGTCTAACCCGAAATATTTCTGTTTTTAATTATATTTATATACTATTTAATTTATTCAAAATTCATTTATTCTTAAAAAGGATTTTAATTCTATCGAACCGGTGTGCATAACAGGTCTCGAACCCGGGACCTGTTGTTTAACGTTGCACACTGTCCACCGCTGGACTGTGTGTCTAACCTGGTTAAAACACTTGTTTTTATTTCTCTTATAAACTAACTAAAAGTCTCCGTATTTGGGTTTTATAAAAAGTCTGAATATTGTGACGAATCGGAACAAGGACAGACTCGAACCCGGGACTCTATGATTCAAATGCACACAGTCCACCGCTGGACTGTGTGTCTAACCCGAGATATAATCCGATTTATATTAAATTTATACACAATCCTAACTTCATCTTCTTCGCTAAAACTTTACAGACAACGATTACTCTACTGTTCTTGTCTAATTCGATTGAAGGGACATATAAATGATTAAAATGAAATGGATAGGGAAGGTTTTGGGAATGAACATACCGGAATGATGACTTTTTCTCAGAACTTCGGCAAAGTCGTCGGCTCTGTTTTATGAACTCCGTCTGAGCGGACCAATTAACAGTTTTGATTAACAAACTGTGAAATTGAAGGACTAAACAAGAGTATCAGAAGGTTTAAATGATTATACCGTTTCACAGCGCGATTTAGGAATTTTCAGAAAACTTCGGCTAGTGCTGATTATCCGATATCTCGCCTGGGACTGATTCTGATTGAAGGGTTTGAGTTAGTAAAAGTCTAACAACTGATAGAAGATGAAAGAATTGAGAAATTTACCGTTTTGATGAATGACACGGTTTTCCGGCGAAAGTCCGGCGAGTTCAGAAAGTGTTTCCGACGAACAGAAAATAGAGCGAAAGTGAAATTGGAGGTTCTGTGGGTGTTTTTGAGTCGCGAGATGATGATATTGATAGAGTAATTCAGGAAGTAAAAGATTTCGGTTTCTAACTCCCAAATCATATGAATCGAAACATTAAAGACTGAATTCGATTAAGAACGTGGGTCGTAATGGTTGCATCGGTTATAATCAGATATTCAGGATCACTCAAACGTCTGGGAAGTTGAAAGCCGATATCGGTTTCAGTTTTTGGCGCAAACAGGATGATTCACGGGTAGAGTTAAGTTTTATTGTTTCCCTGATTACACAACAAAACAGGAAGTGGGGAAGTGGTTAAGTGCTTGGTGTTAAGGTTTTCCGGCTGACCCGGGTTCGAAACCCGGCAACCCCTTTTTATTTTTAATTGCCTTATTTTTATTTTCTAACAATTTTAATTTCCATATTCTAAAATGTTTACTAGTTATGTATTGTTTAAAATTAAAATAAGCATTAAATGAGCAACAAAAATATGAAACTGATTATTCGATTAATAAACGAAGCGGGTTTGGAAAAACCCGTTTTTCGACGGATGTGACATATGAGGCAACAAAGATGGGTCGAATTTCTCAACGACTACGACTGTGAAATTCGGTATCATCCTGGCAAGGCAAACGTAGTGGCCGATGCGCTCAGTCGAAAAGGTTATGCGAACTCCATTCGTCTTCTCTGTTCGCAAATCATAACCGACATCAAAGATCGAATCCGAGCAGCTCAACATGTTTCTGTAACAGAAAATGATGTACGCAATGAACTGTCATGTGGAGCTGAACTCAAAATCGAAACCAAATCCGACGGTATTCTATAGTATTTAAACCGCATATGGATTCCTGATCGCGATAGCCTTCGTGATTTCCTCATGAATGAGGCGCACAAAACATGATACTCTGTACACCCAGGAGCCGACAAGATGTATCAAGACCTACGATACACCTACTGGTGGCCTGGCATGAAAAAGGATATCGCTGTTTTGTTTCCAAGTGCCTTACCTGTTCCAAAGTAAAAGCTGAACATCAAAGACCTTCAGGACTTCTAGTCCAACCCGAAATACCTGTATGGAAGTAGGAAAACATAACCATGGATTTCATTACCGGGTTACCTCGCACCTCCAGTGGGTATGACACCATATGAGTAATAATCGATCGTCTTACAAAGTCATCTCACTTCATTCCGATTCGCGAGGACTTCAAGAACGAGAAGTTAGCTCGTATCTACATCAGCGAGATCATAAGCCGTCATGGTGTACCATTAAGCATCATTTCAGACCGTGATGGTCGTTTCACTTCACGAATATGGCGAGCCGTACAAACCACTTTGGGTACACGATTAGACCTCTGTACCGCTTTTCATCCTCAAACTGATGGTCAATCTGAACGCACCATCCAAACCCTTGAAGACATGCTGCGAGCATGTGTCATAGACTTCAAAGGGAATTGGGACGCTCACCTACCATTAGCGGAATTTTTGTACAAAAATAGCTATCATTCAAGTATCGGCATGGCTCCTTTCGAAGCTTTATATGGTCGTAAGTGCCGATCTCCAGTATGTTGGCACGAAATTGGGGAAGCGCAAATCACGGGTCCAGAATTAATTCAAGAAACAACCGACAAGGTCCTTCAAATTCGAAACAATCTTCTAGCGGCTCAAAGTCGTCAAAAGAGTTATGCAGACAAACGACGAAAGCCCTTGGAGTTTGACATTGGTGATCAAGTACTTTTAAAAGTATCACCGTGGAAGGGAGTGGTTCATTTTGGCCAGAAGGGCAAGCTAGCACCACGCTACGTAGGACCTTTCAAGATACTCGAAAGAGTAGGTCCTGTAGCATACAAGCTTGACCTACCAGAAGAACTCAACAGAATTCATCCCACATTCACGTATCAAACTTGAAAAAGTGCCTCGCTGATGAAAATCTCCATATTCCTCTAGAAGACATTCAAGTCGATGAGTCGATGCACTTCGTTGAAAGACCGGTAGAAATCATGGACTTCGGAGAGAAGCGTTTAAGGCGAAGTCGTATTCCAATTGTCAGGGTACGTTGGGAGTCGAAACGAGAACCCGAGTTTAATTGGGAATGTGAAGACTCAATGCGCGAAAAATACCCGCATCTTTTTCCAGTTACCACTACTACTTAAATTTCGGGACGAAATTTCTAAAAGTAGGGGATACTGTAACATTCGTCGAAAAACGGGTTTTCCAAACCCGCTTCGTTTAATAATCAAGTATTCATTATAAGATTTCGTTGCGTATTTATTGTTCAGATTATTTTAAATAGTACACAATTAATAAACATTTTAGAATTTAAAAACCATAATTGATAAATAATAATAATAAGTGAATAAAAAATAAAATGGAGCTGCCGGGTCTCGAACCCGGGTCTCCCACAAACACAAACACACACCACACCACTCCACCACACACTTCACTTGTGATAAACACTGAATCAAAATAACACTTAAAGTAAAACCTGAAATCAAAACCGGAAATCAGCGCGCCCAGAACTCGCAGTCGCCGGAAAAACCGAGATATCCGCAATTTTTGCTATTTCCTTTTGACTAAAACGCGTTAACTGATTTCGACATCAGTTATAACCGATGTCTAACCATCAATTTCAGTCATAACCGTCGGAGACCTTTGACCGTGAATCATGACCCAAATTCGAACCCAATTCAGCCTGTTCTTCCTTATAAATACCCACTCAAACTTCCTGTAAACCTTTCGCTTAGAACCGCACTCTCTTTCGAAGCTTTATTCCTTCCAAAGCTCGTCGCCGGAGATTTTCATTTTCGCCGGAATATCGCCGGAATCGCTGATCAGAAAACCGCATTCGCTCTTCAGACGGTATAATTGTCTAAACTTCTTGCTATCTCTTGATTAATAATCTAATTGCTCAACACAATAATCGAAACTGTTAAAACAGTTCACTCAGCCGGAAATCGCAAATCAGAGCCGACGAACACTTGCCGGAAATCTGAAGAAAACTCTCTGTTTGGTATATTTTATTCTTTAATCTTTATTTTTCCTATTCCATTTCAATCGAGTATAATTTTGTTGGTCGATTAAGCAGAAACAGTCGTTTTCACTGTTCTGTGTTCTCTTAGTGAAGAAGACGAAGACAAAATGGTATATTAATGTAATTAAAATTGAGTATTTAACCGGGTTAGACACACAGTCCAGCGGTGGACTGTGTGCAAATACAAAACACACGTCCCGGGTTCGAATCGCACATGTCACCGACTTTCAGAAATAAAACCAATATTTTTAAAACCTAATCAGATCAAGTCACAATATATACATAAGAGGAATATAATCCAGTAGTTAAACAGATTAGACACACAGCCCAACTGGTTGGGCTGTGCGCACTCGAACCGAAGGTCCCGAGTTCGACTCCGGGTCTCTACAACCGGTTCAGCCATATTAAATTATTTTTAATAAAAACTAAATAAGGTTAAAGTTAATTAGTATATATATATAATTAAAACAGAGAATATTTCAGGTTAGACACGTAGCTCAGTTGGTAGAGCTGCGTGCACGTATACGAGAGGTCCCGAGTTCGAACCTCACTAGCCGCATAGAATAAACACAGTCTGACCGGTCAAGACCCGGTCAAACCTGACAAAAGTCAACCCTTTTTATTTCATTTTTATTTATTTATTTAATTGGAAAATTAATTAAAAATACTTAAAAATAGGATTTTTAAAGTTAGAAAATTTCCTTAAACTCACAAAAATAAATCTAAAAATCCCATTAAGAGCACTAATTAAAAATATTAATCTCAAATAAAATTTATTTATTTATCAAATCATTTTGTTATTATCTAGGTTAGTTTTTCCCTCGTCGATTGAATCATAAATTCGTGCGCATTCATCGTCATCAAAGAACGCACCCACTGTGAGTGAATCTCTACCAATTCCCCGTTTTAATCATGTTTTGGGGTGTATCATGTGTCGTACAGTTCTTTTATTTTATTTAAACACTTGTGCATACATCATATCCGTGATCAAATGTGTATCAATTGTTGTGTGAATTATATGTAGATTGGATTTATCATTTTCAGTGCACGCATTTCATTAGGCCCATCAGTTCCCTGTGGGATACGGGTTGAGCATCAGGAGCCTCATTAGATCGGCTCCGTTTGATTGAGCCTTGATCTCACATACATCATCATTCATGTCATATAATCATCCAAAGTGGTTTGTGATTGTTTATCTATATATGTTTGCTCACATGTGATTATTGCACGAATTTTCTTTATTAAATAAAACAAGAAATTAGTAAAAATGTTTTATCAAGGTTCACTCGCCAACTTTTGTTGACCCAAAATCTCCCCCGTTTTACACATGATACAGGTGATCCAGCTAAGACAGGAAACACTTAGGAAAGCCTAGAAGAATAAACAAGTTTATCTTTGGAATAATTATGTAGTTCCATTTTCTTGTAATTGTATGAATTTTGTTTTGGATATTTAAGTTTGTAATTTGAATTTAATAAATATGAAACATCTTAGTAAACATCATGAGCTTTGGTGATAACCCAATTATGCCCCGACTTTTATTCCGCTGCGGGTCGGGGTGTGACATAAAAACTATGTCATTTGGTTCTAAACCGTAAACCAAACTATTGACCTAACAGATTCACTCCTAAAGCAGCCGGAATGGCTAAGCTAGGTTGGTTTCACCGGTTTTTAAACATATCTGTTTATTCTT
The DNA here is from genome assembly GCA_947069175.1 of Scalesia atractyloides. Taxonomy (NCBI): domain Eukaryota; kingdom Viridiplantae; phylum Streptophyta; class Magnoliopsida; order Asterales; family Asteraceae; genus Scalesia; species Scalesia atractyloides. The sequence goes on from CAMTDV010000012.1 coordinate 94,234,260, forward strand.
CTTCCTAAACAAGATGATGCATTGATTCAGTAGCTAGCATTGACAAATTTTGATTTGTACTAAGAAAATCATGCATTTTATTCTAATCATTAATCAGGAACTACTAGGATCACAAGACAGGGAAAGTCAAATGTCAGACAAATAGAATCTAGGATCATATCCGTACCCTCCAATGCCCTAAATATACTCACAAAAAACACCATAAAACTACCCAAATCAAAGTAACCCAATTATATTATTAGTGAGGGTAGGTAGGTTGCATATGAAAAACCATATTGTGTGGTGCACCATAAGATTGGTGCAATCCACCAGCAGCAGCTCCATAGTATGTCTGGTTGAAATGCATGGTTGTGCTCTTTGATTGATTCCATCGGAGTTTGCATTGGTCCGGTGAAGCGGTTTGATGGAGATTAACGGTGGTTATATCATGAATGCTAGCTCTTCTTTTATCTTTAGCACCAGAAAGTTGGCGGATGAAATATTTTTGAGCATGACTTGCCACTTGAGTAGGAGTTCTTGTCACCACCAGATTTCGTGATATGTTTCTCCAGTCTCCTTTTCCGTACTTTTTCAGTCCAAGCAGAAACAGTCTGTAATCAAAATACCATGTTACTTACATTAATCACTCAATTTATAAATCCCATGGTTTGTAAACAAATATAGATAGATAGGTTTCTACACTTTCTTTACTTTTTGTGACTTCTTCGGGCGGAATTTAATCTATTTATTCCATGAACATGATCACTTTTACTTTTATGTCTCTTTAGTTACATGAATATGTACCAACATACTTTTCATTTACGTTTGACAAAGTGTGTATGTACAAGTATCTAATGATAAATTTTTAGCTAAATTATTTACAAAAACAAGTAATATATATATACTTTGATTTTTTTTTTATATATGTTATTTTAAACGTAACACACTTATATATAAACCAACACGAACGAAAAGTCAGTCATTTACATGTTCGTGTTTATTTGGTTAAACGTAACTGAATGAAACATGTTCGTGTTTGTTCGATTCATTTAAATCTGTGATATGTATAGTTAAAATGATACATAGTTATGACAAGAGATTCTAGAATATAACTAAAGACATAGTGAGCGAAGAAACTTACTTATGCTCTTCTTCGGTCCAAGGAACTCCTTTTTTTCCTTTCTTGTTCAAGTGGCCGATTCGCAGCCAAAGGGGCCGTGCCAGAGGACCCCCTCCCCTCACTCGATCACCATATCGCGATGTGGTGACATGATCATTATTGTTTCCCCATTCTAAAGTGAAACCAGAATTACTATTATACCCGTAATACCCTGCTTCAATACTACTAACATCATCTTCCAATTCCTTATACTGCCGCATAACATCCGCCACCGTCTTCCGGGGCACCATTTCTGCCACCCGCTGCCACCGATCAGGCGTATCCTTATCGAACTTAGCTAAAGCAGTTTCAAACAGTTTGTTCTCAACTGGAGTCCATATTTTGCTATCTCCCACCATCCAACTTGAGGAAGTGGACATATGTGATGATGGTGTCAGGATTACATTTTCTACCTTCATTATCCGATTCAAAACCAGTAAACAAGTAAATGGAATCAGAATGGCATCTTCTTTTGTTTGCCTCCACACTCAACCTAGGAATATTTAAAAACAAGATCTAAGTTTCTTGGTGTTTTTAAATTTGGAGAATCTGGAAATCCCAATAGGGAAAGAGAAATGAATAAAGTTTGCAGAAGGGATTCTGTTCCTCAAAAGCTCGAAATGGAAGACAGAATCTGGTGTTGAATGATTAGGGTGTTTCTTTTTCTCTTGGGTTAGAAAAGAAGGGAAAAGGAAAGCAACCATACCCTCTTCAAGAAATGAATCTGAAAGTTTGTTAAAGAGAAAGAAAAACAAGGGCGGTAGGGTGGGGTGGGTGGTGGATGAGAATATGAGATGGGGTCTTCTAGGCATGCCAACTTAATTTATAACTAGTTTGGTTCCTCGTGACGAGAATTTGGTCGTTTATTTCCTTACATTATCGTTATTTAGGGATAAGATTTTTCTTTTACCGAAATACATGTACCATACTGATATCATACTGTCTGATCATAAACGGTACCAGAACCGGTATTAAATTTTTCAAGTTTTGGTATCGGTACCTGTATTTTTCGGTACAAACGGTATTGGTACCAAATTACGGCTATAGTAAATTATTTTTAATTGATGTAGATTGTTTATAATAAGAGTTTTTCATTAGAGAGTCGGTTAACAAAATTTCAGAATTTTAGATTGTTTATGTTCTAAGATTCAGAATTTCAAATAACCAAAACAAAATTGTTCACTTATCTTTGCATCAACATTCTTTAGACATCTCACAAATTTTAGATTGTTAGCTTTCAAATTTTTAAAAACTCTATTTTCGTATATTATTGTTTTACTCATATCTTATCAACTAACGTTATTAGTAAAATAAAAATGTATGTTATTAATTAAAATAATAGCCAACTGAAAAAAAGCATAATCGTTTTATGCATGTTATTTTTTTATGTGTTTACCATTCTATCAGTCAATCAAATTTTTAACTAACAAGTTATTAAATTAGTATAATAACAAACAAGTTGTGCCCATTGTTTTTAAATTAGTATGATAAATTTTAGATCTTGATTAGTCATTGTTTCTAAATTAGTATAATAATTTAAACTTATTTGTAATACAATGGTTTGTATCCATTGGTTATGGAGATTAAGTAAAACAATGGAAAATACCAAAGCGGTATCAATGAGATAAAATACTGAAAAACGGGTAGCGAACTGATATATTCGTTATCCACTTTTCCTTAATTTCATTATCGGTATTTTCGGTGCCGGTACCAGAACGATACTGGTATGGTACCAATCTCATCCCTACCACCACTCATTATAGTAATCAAAAAGGAAAACCTTGAATTGATCGAAACAATAAAAACGTATATTAATACCCGTATGAATGTTGTTCAACTTATATTGGTTCGATTCGATTGCGTTTTATGTTTTTCTTTTTAAACATTGTGATATAAGTTTTTATTGTTTTTGCTTTCGATAAATTGACATTGTATCGCTACCCCATACTGAACCGAACCGAATCGTACAACATTAGTATTGGAATGTATTCAGTTTTTTGGTGTCGTGTTTATAATGATATTGTGTCGCTCAGTGGCGAACCAAATCGAAACTAAAAGAACAGCATTGGTTTCAGTACAAGTATTTATTTATATTGTTTTTTCTTTCGATTAATTGACACCACATCGCTATCGTACCGTACAGAACAACATCGGTACTGATACTTGTATTCATTTATTGGTTCCAATTTTGAAAATGTTTCATTTATACAACTTTATTTGCGGCGATAAATGGATATCCGTACCACTACGGTGACAATCTAAACCGATTGATACTATTCGAAGAACATCGTGCCACTATTAGTGTTTGATTTTTAACATTTTTAGACGATGTAAAACATGTGTCGTTACTGTAAAGAATAGAACTGAACACATACTGATTTAATGCCCACGATAACATATGGTCACAACACGTGGGCAAATTAGCTAAAATGTGAAAGAAAAAAAAAAACACTTCATAAATGCAAATTATTATCAAAAAATAAATTAAATATTAAATAAATACTACTAAAATAAAAAGCAACTACTAAAAAATTAGCAATTTCTACTAAAAATCCAAATAAATAATAAATAACATACTACTAAAAATAAAAACAAATAACTCAAAAATTACAAAAAAAAAAAAAAACAATCTACGTATCATACTAATACTACTCTAATGAATCGAATCGGACACATACTAATTTAATGCCCACGGTAACATATGATCACAACACGCGGACAAATTACCTGATATGTGAAAGAAAAAAAATAAATATAAATGCTAATTTAGAATTTTTTTTAAGCTTATAAAGGCATGTTATTATTAAAAAAATTAAATTAAATATTAAATAAATTACTGCTAAAAAATAAAAAGCAACTACTTACAAATTTGCAATTGCTACTAAAAAATCGAAATAAATAATAAATAGCATACTACTAAAAATAAATAAAAACTAAATAGCATACTACTAAAAATAAAAACAAAAAACTCAAAAATTACAAATTACAAATCGCTATTCATGAGAACTTCAAATTCAAATTAATATGTGTATATATATAATATAACATATTAGTTCTTTTACGTCGCATGCTGCGGCGAAACCGAGCAAATGATAATGTAAAAACAAACATGATTTGAAAATAAAACATGTTGTTTAGAAAGCCGAACCATTGGAACGGTTTAGTTTATCATCGTACCGTTTTATGATACCAAATAAATACTTTATTTCGAGTACAACTTCGTTTCTGACAAAAACTTATAACGGAATGTCAGGGAAAATAATCAACCACAACTATGTACTTAAGATTATAGAAAAAAAAGTTATAAACTTAAATTATTAAAAAATATCAAATTAATCGATAAATTAATATATGTTCCAAAAAAAGAAAAATAATAATTAAAAAATGTTTAAGGATATATATGATTTTAAAAAAATTTAAAAATACGTTATTAAAAGTAAATATAATAATAAACTATTATAATATATGAAATAAAACAATAAAAAGCTATATATTATTATAAAAATAAAATTGCTATTCAACGTCCTTTATCAACAATATATATATATATTATTATATAATAGTGTGTTTCTTCGCGCTATGTGACGGATTTTCGATGGGTATCGGTTTGGTTCATTAAGAAATTGATACGATACGGAGACTCGATATAGAAATCGTAAGAAACAAAAATGAATACATGGGCGAACACAACTCCATCTATGACTAAGTTATATCGGTTATGAATAGTAAGAATCGGCAACAATTTTAGCGGTACCAATGTTATTCAGTCGGAATTGAATTGGTTCGTCACAAAACCCGTAGGAACTTCAGGGAAAGCATAAAATCGAATCCCAGTATCCAAGTTGTTCGTATGATGTTGGTTTAATTCGTACCAGTAAGGAAAAAAAATCAATTATATATATAGAAGTTATATCTAGTTGAACTAAATAAAAATATTTAGTTTAAATAAAAAAATATTCAAGAATGAAAATAGCAAAATATAAGAAACCGTTACTTTGTCTTCTTTAATATTTATTTATTTATTAGAGATATTATTCAACGACAATTTCTATTAATATATAACTAGATTATTTGTCTACGCGTTACAGTGTTACGTTATCGTGGGCATTTGATCATATCAGTTCGGTTCATTAACTGGTGTGACACATGCACTCGGCATAGAAATCAACACTTGTTTTACATCGACCGAAAATGATAAGAACGAACACCGGAACCGACACCGATGTTGTTCGACTCGTATCGATGGTTCATGTCGCTACGGTACTAGTACCGATATTCGTTTATCATTGCATACAAAATTTTATAAACAAAAATTATCGAAACCAGAAAGCATAAAATGAATATAGGTACCAATACCGATGTTGTTTGGTATTGTATGGTAGTAATAAAGTGTCAGTTTATCGGAAACAAAAAATAAAAAATACAGGTACCGGTGTTTGGTCGGTTTTGGTTCGGTTCACTACGGTAGTGGTACGGAATTCGTTATTAAAAAGGAAACTATAAAAATGAATACATGTACAAGTACCATGTTAATCAGTACGGTATGGTAGCGATACGATGTTGGTTTATCGAGAGCAAAACAAATTAAATAAATAATGGTATCGATATATATATATATACATATATGTGTTGGGTTTGGTTTGGTATGATAATGACACAATATCCGTTTTCTATAAAATTTATATCGCAATGTTGAAAAAAATATAAACATAGAATGTATGTTATTAGAAAAAAATATCAAATACATGATGAATAAAATACTATAAAAAGTTAAATCAATTACTTAAAAAAAATACATTTGAATATCGGTTAATCACTACCATTTATGTTAATACTATTATTGTTATCTATGTTGTTTGATTGTAATCAATTCGGTTCATCATGAAACCGGTTGACACAAAATTTATGCCTACAAAAAATCTTTAAAAAGTACGATTATTAAGAAAATGAAAGCATTAAAATTCTATTCTATTATAAATAAAAGAAAAAAACATTATTAAAAAATTTCTTATTGGTTTAAGAAAATATTATCAACTAAGAAAAAAATAATATTAAAAATAAGAAAAGTCCTAGCAAATACTATTCATGGTACTATTTATACCCATTTTCTAGTTATATATATATACAGGTTGTTTCCTTGAGCGTTGCGGCGATACGTTATCGTGGGTATTCGATCAGTATCGGTTAGGTTCGTTATAACGATACATGCACTCGGTATAGAAATCAACACATGTTTTACATCAATTGAAAACAGAAAAAAAGGAACACCGGTACCGATGCGATGTTGTTCAAATGATATGATCAGTTCAAATTGTCACGGTAGTGGTAATGATATTCGTTTATCATCTCAGACAGAGTTACATAAATGAAAATTCTCAAAACTGGAAATCATAAAAATGAATACAGGTACATGTAACAATGTTGTTCGGTAGGATACATTAGCTTATCAAAAGTAAAAAACAATAAAAATAAGTACCGGTACCAATATCGATGTTGTTCATTCGGTTGACTATGGTTGCGGCATAAAATTTATTACCAAACACAAACCATACAAATGAGTACATGTACAGGCACTGATGTTGTTCATTATGGTATAGAGCGATATGATGTCAGGTTTATCGAAAGTAAAAACAATATAAATAAATACTAGTTTGTCGAAGGCAAAAACAATATAAATAAATTTATGTACCGATACATACATTATTAGGTGAGTTTTAGTTTTTTAGTACGATAGCAATACAATTAATGTAATAATAATATGTAATTAATAGAATCTATTGTAGAATTAAAAAAATAAAAATATGAAGAAAAAAACTATATGTTATTATAAAAATAAAGTTAGTATTCATACTCACTTTCCATATACATTGAATTGTTGGATTCCTCTGTGTTTTGCGGCCGCTTTAAGTCAATATTGGTTCGGTTGATTACAGTACCCTAACAATAGCGGCACTTGGCACAACAATCAACTCGTGTTTACATCAATTGAAATCCATAAAAACAAATACTAGTAGCGATATCAGTTTTGTTTGATTGATATCGATTCGATTCGTTACGATACCGATACTACAATTGTTATTATATTATATACTATTAAATCAACACATCCGGAGGAACAGTTATTTATTGACTTTTGAGTTTTTACCACTAAAATTTTGATTATTGTTCACATTTAACAAACTACTAATTCAACACATCTGGAGGAACAGTTATTTATTTGACTTTTGAGTTTTTACCACTAAAATTTTGATAATTGTTCACATTTTACAAAGCAAAACTACAGTGTTTTTGTCTTTTCTTGTCTTTTTTTTAATCTTTTATTAACCTTTTCTTTTCTTTTTCTAAGTTTCAATGGCACTCGATGTTATAGAGGTAACGAAAGGAACAATGAAAATACCAACTAAACAATGTTCGAAATCAGTATCGATATCTGTTTTTTTTATTTTCGATTAATATAAAACATATTTTGATATCCTTTTAATCATATCACGGCATTTATTTTTATACTTCTCTTTCGGTTGTTATGTCGAGTGCCGGTACCTAACGAACAAATTGATCTCAACCGAATTCCCGCTACATATATTTACATATATTCAAAGCTTTAGTTTTTTTTTAAAACACGTGTCGACATCCAATTGGTACATGACTGCCCATATCATAACGAGAAAGTAATGAACCGAACCACTATCGAACGAAATTCTACTATTAACATTATTTTTACCCATGCGTCTACTCTTCTATCTAAAATTATATAAATGATATATTTAACATATTTAAGGTTAAAAGTTATATGTTTCTCTTTCGGTTGTTATACCGAGTACCGGTACCGTAACGAACAAATTGATCCCAACCGAAATCCCGCTACATAGATTTACATATATTCAAAGCTTTAGTTTTTTTTAAACACGTGTCGACATCCAGTTGATACATCAACTGCCCATATCATAAGGATAACGTAATGAACCGAACCAATATCGAACGAAATTCTACTATTAACATTATTTTTACCCTTGTGCATACTCTTCTATCTAAAATCATAAAAATTATATATTTAACATATTTAAGGTTAAAAGTAAACACAATAATAAATTTTGTTATAATATTGAAATAAAATAATAAACATATTGAAAAATCAGTATATTATTAAAGAATTAAAGTATATATTAAATAAATATAATAATAATAATAATAACAATAATAATAATAATAATAATATAATAACAATAAATATATTATAATAATAATAAATATATTAAATAAATGATGATGATGGACACTTCATGTTACATATTATATTTGTGGGATATTTTGATATTTAGGATTTATAAAGGGCAATACGGTAATTCTTGTGAAGTGGTTTGGAAAGAAGTTAAGGATAATAATTAGTTAATTATTTTAATTTAAGTTAAGTCCATCTATGTTTTTGAAATTTATATGTTTGCATAGTAGTAGGTTTGTAGCCCAGTGTAAGCATATAAACCTTGGTTGGATGTTTTTTCTTATTTTTTTTGTTAGTTATTTTAATTAGAAGCGATCTTAAATACGCATATATAAGGTTGATCTTTCTAGCGGTGGCTTTTATGATTTCTTTATTAGCAATTTCATGTTTAACAACGTCAATCCTCACATTAGAGTTCTACACTTTCAGTTGTATGACATTTCATAGGAAGGGATCCCTATGCTCAAATGATAGTGGGGATTATGTATCAAGGTTTTCCCCAAAATAAATAATGCACACACACAATATGTCCTTCGGGGGTTTGAATATGTGAGTGATGCAGGGTACTCATCAATAGTTTCTTTCCCAAACTCCTCTTGAAATTTCTTCCAAAACAACAATGTAAATTTGTATGTCCCTATCTGTCACAATCGACAATTCAATTGTACTCCATGTTGTAACACCGCTTCTGCTTCTTTTAAATATGTGTGTCGTTCACTGGAAGAGGAGTAAGCACCTTTTTGTCAATTTCTGTAAGTTAACACACACACACACTATGAGAGCGTTCTTTTCAGAATCAATATTATCTTGAAATGTACGAAAGCTACATAAATTTCCGTAATATTTATTATATAAATACGAGAGCTACGTTAATTTTAGTACTATTTAGTATATAAGTTGATTAGAACGTATGGAAATTTTAGTATGCAAGATTTATTTCTTTTAAAATATAATATTGATAGGCATTTTTTTTTCAAATGTGCATATGCATATACACCATATATGTACATGTATATCATATTTCCACATATGCATACTTTTTAAAAAACTTAGAACCATACAGAGAGTATAAATAAAATCGAAGAAAGAATGTTGATTTAAATAAACCATTGTTTTATAAAATTTACCTGTTTTATTGATATGATATCTTAACGTTTATCGCCATTCTCAATATTATTGGTACTTAATATATATATATAGAGAGAGAGATAGAGATAGTTTAAAATACAAGACCTCCTTATCGTGCGACCGGTACGCGAGCACCAATATAACATGTGTAATTATGTAAATAACGTGCGTAATTAGAGTTAATCCAACCCATGCGTAATTATGCAAATAACATGCGTAATCAGGGTTCAACCCAACCCATATGTAATTATACAAATAATGTGCGTAAATATGTATATGTATATGTATATATATATATATATATAATATTTGATTTTACTAAAAAGCTCTGAATTTCTAAAAAATACGAGAAGAGGTAATCATTGGCTAAGATGGAAAAAAAATGACCAAGCAGACTCTATTTTATGTAAATGTACAAGAAAGGGCGGCAAAAGGGTAATGGTTACCCATCGTTAACTTTCTTTTTGTTTCATTAGTTTTTGAAGTAATTAACTTTTTTTATGCATCATTGTTTTTTTCTTTGAATTATATTATTAAAATAAATATTTATTTTATCTTAGTTTGAGTATAATATTCTATATTAAAAAAACTATTTTTAAAGCTGTTGAACTTGATGCATATACAGTGTGAAGTCTTTTTTAATAGTATGTCAACACGCACTAACAGTTTTCTCAGGCTTTTGACAATTTTTAATATAAGCCTATACAAACCGAAATAATTCATATGAAACTTACGACTATTAAACATGGTGTCGTTTGATTTAGGCTAAAAGTGTCATTTTCCAATCGATTTCAAGCTGCAGTCTTATGTTTGCTAATGAAAGGAACGGTGCCATCGAAGATTCTCGCTCTCACCAACTTACAGTTTTGCTTTTGATAAACTTTTTAACATTGAAATAAGGAGAAATGAAAGAAAAGAACGAAGAATTCATGAGAGGAGAAAAAACAAAACCAACAGATTGAATTATAATTAGACAATTAAAAAGAAAAAAAGAAATAATGATTACCCTTTTATCAAATATGATATTATTTTTTTTTATTAAACGAGATTAATAGTTAGGAAATATAAGTAAGAAACTCTTTAACCTAATTCAATAAAAACAAAGGGAATTTTATATATATGTATATATATACCTACATAGGGGATAGTTATTTTGAGAACGCTAAATACTGCGAGAATCGTGAGAACGAATGAAAAAACCAATTAAAACCATTTTTTAAAACATCAAAAAAGAAGAATTCAAAACATCAAATAATTCATTTCTTCTCTTAAAATCACTCTTATTAGATATTTTACACATGTATAAATATAACAAATTTACACATGTGTAAATAACAAACTTACACATATATAAATTTTCTTTATTTACGAATTCACTTAAATTTAAACGTGTAAATTAAATTTCTAACATTGTATGTAATATTCGTCGAAAAACGGGTTTCAAAACCCGCTTCGTTTATTAATCAAATATTCAGTTATAATTTTTCGTTGCATATCTATTGCTCAAATAAATTTAAACAATACATAATTAATAAATATATTAGAATTTAAAAACCATAATTTATAAATAATAATAAATAATGAGAAAAAAATAAAATGGAGACGCCGGGTTTCGAACCCGGGTCACCCACAAACCCAAACACACAGCACACCGCTCCGCCACACACTTCACTTGTGATAAACAAGGAAACAAATAACACTTAAGGTAAAACCAGAAAATCAAATCCGGTAATCAGCGCGCCCAGAACTAGTCATCACCGGAAAAATCGGCAATCCGCGATTTTTGCCATTTTCCTTTTGACTAAAACACGATAACCGACTTAGACATCGGTTATAACCGATGTCTAACCATCAATCTCGGTCATAACCGTCGGAAAGTCTTCAATCGCAAACCTTGACTCAATTGAAACCCAAATCAGCCTGTTTCCACTATAAATACCCACTCAATCTTCCGGAAATCCTTTCGCTCAGAACCGCACACTTTTTCGAAGTTGAAATTCCTCAAAAGCTCGTCGCCGGAGATTTCCAATTTCGCCGGAATCCTACCGGAATCGCTAGTCAGAAACCCGCGTTCATTCATCGGTCGGTATAACTGTCTAAACTTCTCTGCTATCTCTTAATTTATACTTTAATCGTTCCAACCAATAATCAAAACTGTTAAACAGTTCATACAGCCGGATATCGCAAATCAGAGCCGACGACACTTGCCGGAAAACCGAAGCAAACCCGCTGTTCTGGTATACCATATCATTTAATTTTTCTGTCCATTTCAATCAAGTATAAGTCGTGAACGATTAAACAAGAACAGTCGGAATTCACTGTTCTGTGTTCTTATAAACGAAGAAGATGAAGTCGCAAATAAGTATTAGTATAATTAAAATCAGATATTCAAACGGGTTAGACACACAGTCCAGCGGTGGACTGTGTGCACAAACAATACACACGTCCCGAGTTCGAATCGCACATGTACCGACTTTCATAATTAAAACCAACATTTTTAGAACTGAATCAGAACAAGTAACAGGATGTTTATAAGAGTAATATAATCCATTTGTTAACATATTAGACACACAACCCAAATGGTTGGGCTGTTCGCACTCGAACCGAAGGACCCGAGTTCGACTCCGGGTCCCTGCAACCGGTTCGGCCATATAAATCATTTTTATAAAAAACCAAATAAGTTTAAAATCATTAGTATATAAATATAATTAAAACAGAGAATATTTCGTGTTAGACACGTAGCTCAGTTGGTAGAGCTGCGTGCACGTATACGAGAGGTCCCGAGTTCGAACCTCACTCAGCGCATATAAAAACACATTCCGACCGGTCAAGACCCGGTCAACGGTCAACGGTCAACGGTCAAAAGTCAACTTTTTTTATTTTCTTTTTTATTTATTTAATTGAAAAATCATTTAAAAATACTTAAAAAAGATTTTTAAAGTTAGAAAATTTCCTTAAAACTCACAAAATAAATCTAAAAATCCCATTAAGAGTACTAATTAAAAATATTAATCTCAAATAAAATCCAATTATTTACCGAATCATTTCGTTATTATTTTAGGTTAGTTTTTCCCTCGTCGATCGAATCCTAAAATTCGTGCGCATCCAACGTCATCAAAGAACGCACCCAATGTGAGTGAATCTCTATCAATTCCCCGTTTTAATCATGTTTTGGGGTGTATCATGTGTCGTATAATTCTTTTATTATATATATAAACACTTGTGCATTCATCATATCCGTGATCAAATGTGTATCAAATGTGTATCAATTGTTGTCTGGATTATATGTAGATTGGATTTATCATTTTCAGTGCACGCATTTCATTAGGCCCATCAGTTCCCCGTGGGAGACGGCTTGAGCATCAGGTGCCTTATAAGATCGGCTCCGTTTGATTGAGCCTTGATCTCACATTCATCATCATTCATATCATATACTCATTCAAAGTGGTTTGTGTTTGTTTATTTATATATGTTTGCTCACATGTGATATTTGCACAAATTTTCCTTACTAAATAAAACAGGAAATTAGTAATAATGTTTTATCAAGGTTCACTCGCCAACTTTTGTTGACCCAAAATATCCCCCGTTTTACACATGATACAGGTGATCCAGCTGAGACAAGAAACACATAGGAAGGCCTAGAAGAATAAACAAGTTTAAGTCTTGGAATAATTATGTAGTTTCATTTTCTTGTAATTGTATGAACTTTGTTTTGAATATTTAAGTTGTAATTTGAATATAATAAATCTGAAACATTTTAGTAAAGATCATGAGCTTTGGTGATAACCCAATTATGCCCCGACTCTTATTCCGCTGCGGGTCGGGGTATGACAGATTGGTATCAGAGCCATGACTATAGGGATATAGGATAGGTTATTAGACCCTTAGAGCCTATACTATAGTTGATTAAAATTTTAAATTGCTTATGCGTTACATACAAAATTCATGATGTTTATATGCTTTATGTTTATTGTTACACTCAATGTTATGCAAGCATGCTCACAAATACATAATATTATACAATGCTCATCATGAATCATATCCTCATAACATATCATATCCATGAGAGCACACACCTCACGATTTCCATGATTTTTGCAATGATTTTTGTATTTTCAAATCACATCAAATTGAGTTCTCATGACGGGCATGTAGTAACTGGAAGGGTACGAGCACCGGTAGTCGGAACGTCCTGTCTAGGCTTGGCATTCGTATAAATCCAAAATAAAGGACCAGTTTGCCTACCTGGGGACTAACGATGAGAGTACGAAGGACCTATTAGGCCAAAGCATGCTATACCAAACGTCGTGTGAGCTAACCCCACTTTGAGTTGTCATTGTGTCTACACCTGGACACCCTCCTACCATACATCTCGCAATTATATTTTCATATTTTCATTCGGGTGGTGCGAGTGTTAATCCGCCAACACCAATGTGAATCCTACCGAGCCCAGTAGTCATGGGGCCCACATGACTACATAGGCGATGGTATGGGGGACATTGGAGGCCCAAACATGAGCAAACCCAAGACATCCTATGGATGTAGTTGAATTATTGTCAGTTATGTTATTTTTCATTCTTTTTACGACACATGACACCTAGAAACTTCTTAAACTCACAATCTTCCTATGTATGTTCCTGTAGATGTCGGCTAGGCAACTACGTGGAGGCAGAAAGTCAGGAAGATCAAATGAACGCTTGGCCACACAAATTGCTAAACAAATGGCCGTAGTGCTTCCTGACATCGTAATTCAAGTTCAAAAAGCTCTTACCGCAAATCCCATCAACTCTCCCAATCAAGAAGACCAGAGCGTCACCAACCCTCCCTCCAAAAAGTGCTCCTACAAACACTTCAAATCTTGCGATCCCCCAAAATATGAAGGGACCGAAGGTGTTACTGCTCTCCTTCACTGGTTTGAAGAAATGGAGAACACTTTCCTCAATTGCGATTGTCCCGAGGATCGCAAGGTACGTTATGCAACTGGAAGACTGTTTGGGGTAGCCCTTACCTGGTGGAACACAGAAAAGGTTAAACGAGGAGTTGAAGATGCCATGGCCTTAACATGGGAAGAGTTAAGGGAACTCATGACAAAACGCTTCTGTCCAAGAAGCGAAATCAAAAAGCTGGAAGACGAATTCCACTCACTAAAGCAAAAGGAAGGAGATCACACTTCCTATAATAAGAGATTTCTCGAGCTAAATCAGATAATCCCTAATTTGTTCACCCCCATGTACCGCTTGGTTGAACACTACATTCGAGGTTTCCCTCGAAAATTCAAGACTCGGTTTTAAGCACTTCGCCTGCAACACTTGAAGTCCGCGATGGAGTTAGCTACAGAACTCACTGAAAATCGCATTCGAAACGGCAAGTTCAAAGATGAAAAGAAGAAAGCACCCATAGAGACCTCAACTACAAACCTCTCAGTCTCCTCCTCAAAGTTTGCTGGCAAGAGGAAACGAAACAGCAAGAATTTTGCTGTCACTCAAACCAACCCTCCTATCACCGCTGCACCAATCACCCAAATTGCTCCCTCAGCTGCACCATTTAAGCCATACACTGGCCCACACCCAAAATGCAACCGTTGTCAATACCACCACCCTCCCGAAACTCTTTGCCAACATTGCACAAGCTGTGGCCGCGCAGGTCACACCATCCAAACCTGTCGTACTCTTCAACGAATGAACCGCAATCAACCCCCAATCCTAAACCCACCATCAGATAGTGGGTCAAGCCCAACAACCCTTACTTCTACCACCTGCACCACACACAACCCAAGCTTACTACCAACCCAACTACCCCATGATGCAACCCATGCGAGCTTGTTACAACTGTGGGGACCCAAACCACTTCAGGAACACATGTCCTACGCTTGGTGAACATCATCCATGCTCAAGCCCAAGCGAACCCAGTAAACCAAGCCAACCAAGCTCCTCCACCTGCCAGAGGAAGAGCTTTTAACATCAATGCCAACCAAGCTAGGGCTGACAACAACGTGGTCAACGGTACGTTTCTCATCAATGGTAGTTATGCATCCATATTATTCGATACTGGTGCGGATAAGAGCTTTGTGTCCTTAGAATTTGAACCTATCCTCAACCAAACTCGTGTTAATCTCATGGAATCTCTAACGGTGGAAGTTGCTGACGGAAAACCCGTTTCATTAAATTCTATTATACGCGATTGTACCCTCACTCTAAACGATCACGATTTTCCAGTTGACCTCATTCCTATGAAGTTGGGAAGTTTCGATGTTATAATCGGAATGGACTGGCTAGCCAGCATCACGCTGAAGTAGTGTGCCGTGAAAAGTTCATTCGCATTCCTCTTGCAGACGGTCAGACCCTACGTATTTTTGGAGAAACCCCTTCGAAAGGACTCAAATTAATGTCCTGCCTTCAAGCCCGAAAATATCTTCGCAAGAACTATGTCGCATTCCTAACTCACGTCGTCAAAAAGTGAAACAAGGAGAAGAAACTCGAAGATATTCCAGTTGTGAAAGAATTCCCACAAGTCTTTCCCGACGACATCTCAGGACTCCCTCCTGTGAGAGAAGTCGAATTCCGCATCGATCTTGTACCTGGCGCTACACCAGTCGCAAAATCTCCTTATAGGTTAGCCCCATCCAAAATGCAAGAGCTGGCCAGTCAACTGCAAGGCTGACTGACAAAGGATTCATACGTCCTAGCTCCTCGCCTTGGGGTGCACCTGTTCTCTTTGTGAAGATGAAAGATGGAACGTTTCGCATGTGCATTGATTATAGAGAACTCAACAAGTTAACGGTTAAAAAATCGCTATCCACTACCTCGCATCGATGACCTCCTAGACCAACTTCAAGGGCCCACCTGCTTTTCAAAAATCGACCTTCGTTCTGGTTATCATCAGCTCAGAGTACATGAAGAAGATATCCCAAAGACCGCTTTCCGGACTCGTTATGGTCATTACGAATTCATGGTCATGCCATTGGGTTTAACCAGCGCCCCCGCTGTATTCATGGATCTAATGAATAGGGTATGCAAACCCTACCTCGACCGTTTCGTCATAGTCTTCATCGACGATATTCTTATCTACTCCAAGTCTAAATCCGATCATGAACGACACCTTCGACTCATCCTTACACTCTTAAGGACTGAAAAGCTCTACGCTAAGTTCTCTAAATGCGAATTCTGGTTAGGAGAAGTACAATTCCTTGGACATGTCGTCAATGACAAGGGAATTCATGTTGATCCTTCAAAAATCAAGACAGTGCAAGAATGGCAAGCGCCACGTACCCCTACCGAAGTAAGGTCATTTCTTGGTTTGGCTGGTTACTATCGACGCTTCATTGCCAATTTTTCTCGTATTGCTGTACCACTCACGGCCTTGACTCATAAAGGAAAACCCTTCATATGGGGACCTAAGCAAGAAGAGGCCTTCCAAATTCTAAATCAAAAACTTTGTGACGCACACTATCCTAAATTGCGACGCATCAGGGCAAGGGCTAGGCTGTGTATTAATGCAAAGAGGAAAAGTGATAGCCTATGCTTCTAGGCAACTCAAAGTTCATGAGAAGAATTACACCACCCACGACCTGGAACTTGGAGCCGTTGTATTCGCTCTCAAGATATGGAGACATTACCTCTACGGTACCAAGTGTGAAATATACACTGACCACAAAAGTCTCCAACATATCTTCAACCAGAAGGAGTTGAATATGAGGCAACGAAGATGGGTCGAACTTCTCAACGACTACGACTGTGAAATTCGGTATCATCCTGGCAAGGCAAACGTAGTGGCCGATGCGCTCAGTCGAAAAGGTTATGCGAACTCCATTCATCTTCTCTGTTCGCAAATCATAACCGACATCAAAGATCGAATCCGAGCAGCTCAACATGTTTCTGTAACAGAAAATGACGTACGCGATGAGCTGTCATGTGGAGCTGAACTCAAAATCGAAACCAAATCTGACGATATTCTATACTATTTAAATCGCATATGGATTCCTGATCGTGATAACCTTAGTGATTTCCTCATGAATGAGGCGCACAAAACACGGTACTCTGTACACCCAGGAGCCGATAAGATGTATCAAGACCTACGATACACCTACTGGTGGCCGGGCATGAAAAAGGATATCGCTATTTTTGTTTCCAAGTGCCTCACCTGTTCCAAAGTAAAAGCTGAACATCAAAGACCTTCAGGACTTCTAGTCCAACCCGAAATACCTGTATGGAAGTGGGAAAACCTAACCATGGATTTCATTACCGGGTTACCTCGCACCTCCAGTGGGTATACTATATGGGTAATAATCGATCGTCTTACAAAGTCATCTCACTTCATCCCGATTCGCGAGGACTTCAAGAACGAGAAGTTAGCTCGTATCTACATCAGCGAGATCGTAAGCCGTCATGGTGTACCTTTAAGCATCATTTCAGACCGTGATGGTCGTTTCACTTCACGAACATGGCGAGCCGTACAAACCGCCTTGGGTACACGATTAGACCTCGTACCGCTTTTCATCCTCAAACTGATGGTCAATCTGAACGCACCATCCAAACCCTTGAAGACATGCTGCGAGCATGCGTCATAGATTTCAAAGGGAACTGGGACGCGCATCTACCATTAGTGGAATTTTCGTACAACAATAGCTATCATTCAAGTATCGGCATGGCTCCTTTCGAAGCTTTATATGGTTGTAAGTGCCGATCTCCAGTATGTTGGCACGAAATTGGGGAAGCGCAAATCACCGGTCCAGAATTTATTCAAGAAACAACCGACAAGGTCATTCAAATTCGAAACAATCTTCTAGCGGCTCAAAGTCGTCAAAAGAGTTATGCAGACAAACGACGAAAGCTCTTTGAGTTTGACATTGGTGATCAAGTACTTTTAAAAGTATCACCGTGGAAGGGAGTGGTTCGTTTTGGCCAGAAGGGCAAGCTAGCACCACGCTACGTAGGACCTTTCAAGATACTCGAAAGAGTAGGTCTTGTAGCATACAAGCTTGACCTACCAGAAGAGCTCAACAGAATTCATCACACATTCCACGTATCAAACTTGAAGAAGTGTCTCGCCGATGAAAACCTCCATATTCCTCTAGAAGACATTCAAGTCGATGAGTCTATGCACTTCATTGAAAGACCAGTAGAAATCATGGACTTCGGAGAGAAGCGTTTAAGACGAAGTCGTATTCCAATTGTCAGGGTACGTTGGGAGTCAAAACGAGTACCAGAGTTTACTTGGGAACGTGAAGACTCAATGCGCGAAAAATACCCGCATCTTTTTACTGTTACCACTACTTAAATTTCGGGACGAAATTTCTAAAAGTAGGGGATACTGTAACATTCGTCGAAAAACGGGTTTCAAAACCTGCTTCGTTTATTAATCAAATATTCAGTTATAATTTTTCGTTGCGTATCTATTGCTCAAATAAATTTTAAACAATGCAAATAATTAATAAATATATTAGAATTTAAAAACATAATTTATAAATAATAATAAATAATGAGAAAAAAATAAAATGGAGACGGCGGGTTTCGAACCCGGGTCACCCACAAACCCAAACACACAACACACCGCTCCGCCACACACTTCACTTGTGATAAACAAGGAAACAAATAACACTTAAGGTAAAACCAGAAAATCAAATCCGGTAATCAGCGCGCCCAGAACTAGTCATCACCGGAAAAATCGGCAATCCGTGATTTTTGCCATTTTCCTTTTGACTAAAACACGATAACCGACTTAGACATCGGTTATAACCGATGTCTAACCATCAATCTCGGTCATAACCGTCGGAAAGTCTTCAATCGCGAACCTTGACTCAATTCAAACCCAAATCAGCCTGTTTCCACTATAAATACCCACTCAATCTTCCGGAAATCCTTTCGCTCAGAACCGCACACTTTTTCGAAGTTGAAATTCCTCAAAAGCTCGTTGCCGGAGATTTCCAATTTCGCCGGAATCCTGCCGGAATCGCTAGTCAGAAAACCGCGTTCATTCATCGGTCGGTATAACTGTCTAAACTTCTCTGCTATCTCTTAATTTATACTTTAATCGTTCCAACCAATAATCAAAACTGTTAAACAGTTCATACAGCCGGATATCGCAAATCAGAGCCGACGACACTTGCCGGAAAACCGAAGCAAACCCGCTGTTCTGGTATACCATATCATTTAATTATTCTGTCCATTTCAATCAAGTATAAGTCTGGAACGATTAAACAAGAACAGTCGGAATTCACTGTTCTGTGTTCTTATAAACGAAGAAGATGAAGTCGCAAATAAGTATTAGTATAATTAAAATTAGATATTCAAACGGGTTAGACACACAGTCCAGCGGTGGACTGTGTGCACAAACAATACACACGTCCCGAGTTCGAATCGCACACGTACCGACTTTCATAATTAAAACCAACATTTTTAGAACTGAATCAGAACAAGTCACAGGATGTTTATAAGAGTAATATAATCCATTTGTTAAACATATTAGACACATAGCCCAAATGGTTGGGCTGTGCGCACTCGAACCGAAGGACCCGAGTTCGACTCCGGGTCCCTGCAACCGGATATAAATCATTTTTAATAAAAAACCAAATAAGTTTAAAATTAATTAGTATATAAATATAATTAAAACAGAGAATATTTCGGGTTAGACACGTAGCTCAGTTGGTAGAGCTGCGTGCACGTATAGGAGAGGTCCCGAGTTCGAACCTCACTCAGCGCATATAAAAACACAGTCCGACCGGTCAAGACCCGGTCAACGGTCCACGGTCAACGGTCAAAAGTCAACTTTTTTTATTTTCTTTTTTATTGAAAAATCATTTAAAAATACTTAAAAATAAGATTTTTAAAGTTAGAAAATTTCCTTAAAACTCACAAAAATAAATCTAAAAATCCCATTAAGAGTACTAATTAAAAATATTAATCTCAAATAAAATCCAATTATTTACCGAATCATTTCGTTATTATTTTAGGTTAGTTTTTCCCTCGTCGATCGAATCCTAAAATTCGTGCGCATCCAACGTCATTAAAGAACGCACCCAATGTGAGTGAATCTCTATCAATTCCCCGTTTTAATCATGTTTTGGGGTGTATCATGTGTCGTATAATTCTTTTATTATATATATAAACACTTGTGCATTCATCATATCCGTGATCAAATGTGTATCAAATGTGTATCAATTGTTGTCTGGATTATATGTAGATTGGATTTATCATTTTCAGTGCACGCATTTCATTAGGCCCATCAGTTCCCCGTGGGAGACGGGTTGAGCATCAGGTGCCTCATAAGATCGGCTCCGTTTGATTGAGCCTTGATCTCACATTCATCATCATTCATATCATATACTCATTCAAAGTGGTTTGTGTTTGTTTATTTATATATGTTTGCTCACATGTGATATTTGCACAAATTTTCCTTACTAAATAAAACAGGAAATTAGTAATAATGTTTTATCAAGGTTCACTCGCCAACTTTTGTTGACCCAAAATATCCCCCGTTTTACACATGATACAGGTGATCCAGCTGAGACAAGAAACACATAGGAAGGCCTAGAAGAATAAACAAGTTTAAGTCTTGGAATAATTATGTAGTTTCATTTTCTTGTAATTGTATGAACTTTGTTTTGAATATTTAAGTTGTAATTTGAATATAATAAATATGAAACATTTTAGTAAACATCATGAGCTTTGGTGATAACCCAATTATGCCCCGACTCTTATTCCGCTGCGGGTCGGGGTGTGACATTGTATTCAAATAATAACGATATGTGTAGATTTTTTTTTGAATTTGAATTGTTTTTGATCAAGTTCTCGTGGTTTTTTCATTCGTTCTCACAGTTCTCACAAAATCTAGCGTTCTCTTTTAAACATTCCCATATATATTATATACACACACACATACATATATAGAGGATCATGAGAAAACTACATATAAATGAGAAAACTAAAAAACTAACTAAAAAAAGCATAAAAAACATCCCAATTTTATTTTACAATTTTTTATAAATTTTCGCTACTTTTTTATGTATAATTTTTTTTTCAAAATTAAAAAGAAAAAAACTTGTACTGCACATGTGCATTATATGCTTAAAGTTAGATTTTGAGTTTATTTTAGCTTTTAGGGTTATTTTTTTTTTGTAGGATTAGGATTGGGTTTTTTTAGGGAGGGGGGTTAGGTTTTTTGAGTGATGCGGGTGGGGGTTTAGGTTTTTTTGAGGGGTAGGGGGTTTAGGTATTTTCGGGTTTATGTTTAGGGTTTAGTTTTAGCTTTTTTTGGTGGGTGGGGGTTTAGGTTTTTTTTTTTGGGGGGGGGGGGAGGGATCTAGTCTTTTGTTTGGAGAGTGGATTTAGGTTTTTGAGGGGTGGGGGGTTTAGGTTTTTGGGGAGTGTCGGTGGGGGGTGAGTTAGGTGGTTTAGACTTTTCCGTATTATTGCAAATGTGCGGTACAATTTTTTTGGTTTTTTTGAAAAAAAAGTTTTCTTTTTATATAATGAAATGTAGCGATTTTAATATGTTTTTTAAGATTTTTTAGTTTTCTCATTTAAAGTAGTTTTTTCATGATCCATCCCATATATATGAGTAAATTGCACAAAACATCCTTTATGTTTCCTCAAACTTGCAGGTTCCAGCCTTAATGTTTAAAAGTTGCTAAAAACAACCTTTAAGTTTATTTTTATTGCGGGTTCAATCCTTTACAGCTAACCACGTTATTTTCTTCAGTTAAGTTCCCTCACATGATCAACCAAAATGACGAATATACCCTCACATGTTATGCATGTGAGGGAACTTAACTG
The DNA here is from genome assembly GCA_947069175.1 of Scalesia atractyloides. NCBI lineage: Eukaryota > Viridiplantae > Streptophyta > Magnoliopsida > Asterales > Asteraceae > Scalesia > Scalesia atractyloides. Next base: position 94,256,515 of record CAMTDV010000012.1, read on the forward strand.
AAGAAAATAACGTGGTTAGCTGTAAAGGGTTGAACCCGCAACAAAAATAAACTTAAAGGCTGTTTTTAGCAACTTTTAAACATTAAGGCTGAAACCTGCAAGTTTAAGGAAACATAAAGGATGTTTTGTGCAATTTACTCCATATATATAGGGTAGGGATCCTAAGAGAAGTCCACCCTATTTGAGAAATTTGAGAAGTATTCTGGACCATATATATCCCTAAGCTTTTCGTAATATATACGTATTTATAGTTTAAAATTCACTATATACATATATGTATATTGTTAAATCTTGAATTATACACGTATGTTAGTTCGGATTTTAACCACATTTTGGTTTGAACTCCATACCTTTAGACGGAGAACTTTTCATAATACTCAATTGCTTGTTTAAATCACAAAACTTATTGTTGTTTAAATTTATCATGCATTAAACTTACAGTTTTGCTTTTGATAAACTTTCCATGAGAGTGGAAAGTGGAATCACTCTCCGCACACTAACAAAGTTGAAAATAAATCATTCGGTGTTAACATGGTTGTTGATCTAAGCGCTGATCTAATCGGTTGGAGCCGATACAACTGGTCCAGTTAGAAAACATTGAGTAGAAGTGATGGTTGATAGGATTTGGTGTGGGGACCCGGGTGGGGTTTAGTGGTGCACCAACCAATGAACATTGAATATAGGATAACGTGTCAATCCGTGACTAGCATCTTCCAAAGAACATTGAATTTAGGATAACATGTCAAGGTACGAAGTTACTAAACTACCCTTATTCCCATGGGGCATTTGCAGCAGGGTGTCCTTCGAATGAAAAAAAAAAAGAACAAGAAGTGAAAGGCATAGAGAATTGATGGGTGATGAACTAGTGCCACAATCATTCTTGAATTCTTATTATAACTTTACTTTTTTTACCTTATTAAATTGAACAGTGTCTAAAGGGTCATGTATGCCGCGTAATGAAGACAATGAACAAACAAAATGTGTATCGTTGTCAGTGCCATAAAAGGTCATTTGCTGCATTACTTTCTTGCTCAAAAAAGTTGTATATTTTTAAACTTGATGCAACTAAAAGCTAGGCCATTGACATGTTTCATGGATTACTCGCCATTATAGAGGTGACATAATGGGTGGATTTGATAACACACGTAGCCCTTTACCCAACTCATAATCCATTTCTAACCTGTTTTCTTCTCTTTCTCTTCTTAGAATTGATCCTCGACGACACCATCCCAAGCTTCTCTACCGAGCCATGCCATTTCTAAATCTCTATACAAATTAGCAATTTGTTAACTACGAATGATTATTGATATTTTCATATCGTTTTTTTTTCTACGCACATTGAATTGTATCTTCGTCTCCTTCACCGTATCTGATTGTTTCACTCTGAATTCTTCTGCCCAGAGGTAAGATTCGGACTATTAACTAAGATGCATTTTCGATTCTTTCGTTTTATTTAGTGTAAACGTACGTCTTCAATGTTTATCTGATACTAGGGTATTTGCTGATTTCTCATCATCTTTTGTTGTGGTATGATTCCATCTCCAACCACTGTTCGATCACTATGTATATTTGATCTACAATAACCCATAGTGATTAGATCTTCTAAACGTCTGAATTCTAAAAGAGACCCACCTGGCGGTACTTTAATTCAGTTGACTTAACCAACTTTATAGCTCACAACCAATGTAATCAATAACTACATATAATTAACTGTATAAACAAAATATTATTTTTTCTTAAATGTAAATTAATGGGCTTCAAAGAGAGGAAGGCATGGACACAATAATGTTAGATAAGTCGAAAGGGTATCGAAAAAGTTTATCATCGTTTAGTGGTCTACTTAGAAGAAAATGTATCATTTTTTCTCTCCTCGGTATAATATAGACATGTTTATTAATTTATGAGTTAGTAGTGATTAATATTTTTGTTTGTTAACTTAATCGTCAGTAGATTTTATTATTTTTATCTTTAGTATTTAATATGAATATAATTTGCTATGTTTCCAATAGCAAAATTTTGGCCACACCACTACATAAATATATTTAAACTCTTATTATTTCTTTTAAAAAAACCAAACTCGCCATTAAATTTTGTTTCCTATTAAGATTAAAGAAATTAGAAACGTGCTTGTATCAGTGCCTTAAAGAGTAAAATGTTTTTTTTTAATATAAAGAATACAAAATTTACATGTTCTTTTTTTCTCTTTTTATGCGACGGGTTATTGAAGTAGTCAACTATATAGCTTATAATGCATCAAGATTCTAAAAGAAACATGTGATTTGCATAGCAAGTAACAAAGATTACAATGATTGTGATTATTAATCATTTGAAATGGAAAAAAAAACTGTGTTATAGTCTCAAGAATTGAATGTGGATTCCCTATTTGAGTCAAGGTTGAAAGGGAATTCACTTAGAGAGTTGACGGTGTATGTGATAGCAAATCAGTAGTTCCTGTTACACAATTATATAATTTCACATAGCCCACGACACCGACTTTTTTATTTTCTTTACTTATTGAGTAGCTTTGGTGTTGGTAAAGACCTTATAGCTGTCTACTTCCATGTTATTAAACGTTATTGAGATGGTAGTAAAAGGACTTGCCACATTAGAGGTACGTGAGTGTGTAGTATTTTATAATGATGTCTATTGAGCAAACCTTTTTTATATTGATGTTTACCGAGCATACTTCAATAGTTAATAATATTCATTGATATTTCTTTTACTAACATGGTCTCCACTTTATAGTCTTTTAAGATATAGCTAGGTCTCACTCAAAGACAATGGATCACTTTTCATGTATGCTGGTCATGAAGGTGAAGCATATGCGAGAATGTAGTTCTCAGGAAACTATGTAAGAGATCAATTAAATGCAATACATATATATTGGAGAGTTCAAATGAGAAGAAAATTTTTGTAAGAATATAAAGAATAACTTTTAAAGCAATAGAAATTATCAATTTACTTCATTTAATGTGTGTATTTAATATTTTGAAAAAGGGTATATAGGTAAATCTATAATTGCCATTAATTAGCTAATTAATTAAACTTGTAACTCATTTTTTTCATATACTCTTTCAAGATAAAATAATTTATGGTGTAGGACAATTTTCGAGATGTATAGGATAAATTTTAGTATGTGTAGGATAAATTTTGAAACGTGTATGGTAAATTTACATGTGTGTAGGGTAAATTCTGGTAAATGTAAGACATATGTAGGATAAATTTTGAAATACGTAGGATGAAATGTTATTGCTTTATTAATAAGAGATAACATAATTAATGAGAGGAGTTATAAACTATTTAATGTTTTACCATTATACCCTTTCTTCTTTTTCTTCTCACATTAAATTTCTTCGTAAATTAACCTTCCTCTATACACACACACACACACACACATATATATATATGTTTCTTTATTTTTTCACATCACTTATAGTCAACCATATGTCACGCTTTCAAGAGTTAAAAGCATGGACGGGTTAACACTTTAATCTTAGATACCGATGGAAAATTAACAAATAAACCTTCAACGCAGTATACAAAGAAATATGGTTATGCTTATTTACTACTTATTAGTGATAATTGATCTGATTATGCAATATTTCTGTTTAGTTATTAAATGGTTATCATAATTTAGAAAAATAATGTGAGCTATTTAATTCATGTCTGATGCTTATGTAGAAATTGGAGTCATGAAATACCATGGGAATTTCTATGAATAATACGAAAGTTATCATAGAACTCACATTGTCCAAGAGGATATGTTAGATTGTCTAAACATATGAATTTGTTACTCTTGCCAGTAAGGATGACTACATCAAAAACGATATCAAGGTACAAATCAATACCTTTTTCAATATTAATCAATTAATTTCACATTTTTAACTAACAGTTACCTGAGTTTGTTTATTATTTAAATTTTCTTAAGAAGCAAGTATACCATTTTCACATTTTTGCCAGCCGTTTTGACATGTTACTAATCTCTGTTTTTTGGTAAATTTCATTGATTAGTTTGATCCGTTTATGACTTTTAGTGTTAAATAGATATAAATATTGATAGGGGTGTTCACGGTTTGGTTTCAAACCGTGAAACCGCTCAAATTGGTCTTCATGTTGTGTATTTGGACCAAAAGCGTTTGGTGGCATGTCGTTAGATAGTTGAAAATTCCTATTGTGGTGGACTTTGAGACAGTGGGTCAGATCTTGAAGCATGTTAATGAGCAGGTTGGCTCCAAAAGATGGAAGAAGCAACTCAAATGGTGGTTTTTTGACTGCTTCTTGAGGCCGTGGTTGACAAGAAACGACAAACAATTTCACAACAAATGTTCTCGAATTGGAAAATAGTGGAGTTGATCAAGGAAGACACTTTCTTTTAGACGAAATACCGAGCCAAAGCCACGTTCCTCGACTGGGATAAGTGGCTTGATTTTAATATTTCAGTTATGTTGTAATCTCCTTTTTTGGACCTTTTGTATCGTTTTTAAATAAGTAACTGATTGTTTTTATGTTTCAGCTTTATATAATTTTGATGTGTGTAGAACCAAGAAAATGGATACAGTTTAATTACCTCTTTATTAGTTGTAAATCTTTAAAAATTTATGAGTTATATTAAGTTTAAAGTGTAATATTTATATATCTTATTTGTTACAAAATGTAGATATCCCTACGAGAAATTCAATTTTTTATTATATTATTTATTTCTTTTTTCAATTTTAATAATACCCATATATTTTATTTGTTACAAACCGTAGATTGTTTCAAAAATAATTCCTGATTTAGGTAGTTTAAATGAGTTTTTTAAATTGAAGATCAAAGTTTTTGACGGAAATAATTAGCTTATGAAGTTATATAGAGAGAATATTAATGGTTACAAAAGGTTTGACAATGCATTGCTCTTATCAGTAATTATTTAAGTTTTTACTTAATTTGTTAATATGTTGCTTTCATATACATTTTTTACATCAGGTTTAGTGTTATTGGATGATATTATATGATTAATGATTAAAGTCGAAGTTATTTTGTTAGGTGATGAATGTTTTCTCAATTCGTCTACAACAACTGCAAAGTTATTGGTTACGAAACTTCAAAAGCAGACAATAGATTACTAGTTTTTTTTTGTTATTTCGCACAAGATAAACTTCTTTTCATCATTTGTTTATTTTTTGGTTTTAATTATATCCTGAATTTTTTTTTGGTTTATAAACCTTTTGTTTTGGATTAGAATTTCTTATAAACAAGTTGGATGTGTCCATTATAAACGTTTATTGTTTTTTGTCAGTTATTTAAAAACATATTATTTTATCAAACTCACAAACTTCACAGTTTGACACTAGTCTAATTATCAATCTATCGTTATAAATTAAACACATTTTTTGTTCTTTTATAATGGGATCTGATCTTTGGTTGACTAAATTCATGTGGATTGTCATATAAATTTAACAAATAATACTTTTCTACTTAAAGTGGCACAACTTTTAAAGAAAGAAGAAACAAAAGTCTTTCAAAAAATATATTACCCCTTAAATATTATCAATCCTAATGTTTTAAGGTAATGGAATCTCATTTTCTTGGAAACCTTACCTTGATTATTTTGTTCACATAAAGCTTTCTTAAACACCCTTACATATGACAATATAGATTTGACTAATACTAATTATGCAAGTATTTAGTTATTCAACAACCGACCTTAGTATACTTTATTATTGGGTGTTATATAATCCTCATCAATCCGATTATATCATCACGTTTAATATCTTTTAAAATGCCTCTAATATTATAATCATATTTTTTATGCCTCTAATAATATAATCATAAATCTATAAAATATTTATACCAATCATTTCAAGGGAAAGTTGTATACTTAATGTTGCGGGATAAAGCCTCTAACACATCATATCAGCGTCACATGGACAACAAATAAGCGGGAGGCTTTATCATTAATTTGACAGTGTAGAATAACGTCCCCTTTAAAGCCCATTTTAACTATATTAAAAGAAAAAGAAAATAATAACCAAATCTGATAGGATGATACAAGTGGGCCCCTCCTTCTCTTCATCTAACACCGCTAAGGCTTCGACGAAGGCCATGCATGGTGCCCCATTTAGCTGTGGTAGGGTGGTGTTAGGAGCGCCACCCAACTGAGGTGGCTAGGGACGTTGCCGCACATCGGATGGTCTTAGTATTCTCTTTTCTTATGTTTGGTGTTAAATATAATATATGAGGTGTGCGCGCGTGTGTGTTAAGTCAAGTTAGAACCAAGTTAAGTATTTGTTATTGTTTTTATTAATCTCGGAAGTTCAAAGGGTAATTCTGTCAATTTGTCTACACTTGAAACGGCTTCTTGAAAGGTTGTTAGCAGGTGCAATTTGGCGGTTAGGTTAAATAGATAATTAGAAATCGAATAGCTTGTTCGTTAATTCATATTTTAATTTCAGTTGTAGATAATTCTTAGTGAATAAAATCCCTTAATCATTTGTTTTGATTCATGTTCTTGGGTTTCACATTTGTGATCTCTGGTGTTCGTAATAGATTAACAATAATTGGTATTAGAGTTTATGTTATTGGCTAACTTAAGAAATTGTGACAACTGAACTGGCGATTAAGAACTTCAGATGATGTCAATAAAGTTCAAATTGAAGAAATTCAATGGTAAGAACAATTTTGGGTCAATGAGGTTCAAGAAAAAGAGCACTTTTGGAACATCAGAGGCTAGTCGATGCTCTTGCTGGTGAGACACGATTGCCAAAGAATTTTACTGATAAAACTTGAAAATGGTACAAATATGATATTGAAAAAGTTAGATATAAATTGTACTATTTCGTCCTTTACATTTCTACGAAACTACAGGCGGTGTCCTTTAAATTTAAAAAGTACATTGGCTATCATTTACATTTGCACATGATTACAGTCGATGTTCTTTTGACCTAACCTAGTTAAGTTTTCTTATTAAATGCAGTCATGTGCCACTCACATAAGAGCAAAACAGTCTTTTTATCCATCTTATTAATGTTTATGTTTTCAGTGTGTTAGCAGGTTGTGTTTTGAAAAACTTTTGGCAAGAAAATTAAAAAAAATACAGAAACTTTAAAGAACAGTTCATATAATTCTTGTCGATTGCATTAAAAAAATTGATGTTTGATCTGTTTTGGACGAGTTACTAAAGTGTTTGAAGGTTATTCGAGCTTATAGGTGGAAAGAAATCAATTAAAAAATTTGATCTCAATCTCCTAAAATCTTGAAAGTTCGTTACATTAAAGTGATTTTGGTTTCCAAAATTAGTTTTGAGTGTACGGATTTGATTGTGCAGACAAGTGTGTGACCTCTAGTGTACGAGACTGATTGTGCGAGGAAGTGTGCGGCTTGATTATTGACCGTGGACTCATATTTGGTGTAAGGGCCCAATATCAAAGTGTGCGGCCCTAGTATTGTAGTGTGCGGTCCAGTAAGAAGGTGTGCAGTTCACCAACTGGTGTACGGTTACTCAATAACTCAGGTTTATTGTTTTTGCGCTTAACTAAGTGTGTGGCCCAAAACCTGAGAGTGTGCAGCCCAATTTCTAAGTGGTGTGCGGCTTAAAAGATAGTGTGCGATCATTTGACCTATGCGACTGTTTGAACTGTGCGACCTGAACTAGACTGTTTTGACTTTTGGACTGTGTGACCTAATTAGAACCGTTTAACTATTGAATTGTGGGACCCATAATAACAACTGAAAAATATAAAACTATGAAATTTAATCACACTTAATTATTACTAATAGTTTATATTTTTTTCAATGGAGTACACTAACCAAATGTCATTAAGTGAAAAGTTACCAAGAACCAAGACTTGGACAATGTCACTGGAACTACCAACAAGATTCCCAGGTTGCATTTGGCGGATTCGTTCTTTGAGTGGAAATTTCGTTTTATCCAATACATGAAGATGAAGGATCCCAAGGCATGGAGATCAATTTGTAGAGGTCCAGCTGTCATTACCTATGTGGTGAATGAGGAAAAGGAACAACTGCTGTCAAGCCTGTATCAGCTTATGATGATGAAAACGACGAAAAGACAGAGATTGATGATAAGGCTTTAGCCATGTTGCATTCTACATTAGTTCCAAAAATTGATATTGGTGTTCGTGAGTCAAAGTCTGCCAAAGAATTGTGGGATGCTCTTCTGGCTATGTATGAAGGAACTGAAGAAATGAATGAGAGTAAGAGGGAAATGTTGACTCAGAAGTTCAACATGTTCAATCATTTTCCTGGTGAAATACTTGAGAATCAGATTTAGAGGTTCATCGCTCTTATCAGTGAAATGAGAACCTGACATGATGCTTCAAAACTTGGTGGTCAACAAAAAGCTACTAAATGCCTTTCTAAGACACTGGGATACAAATGTCACGCTCATCAAGAGAACCAAAGATCTGACACGTATGAGTCTTGCAGAAGTGATCTCTTTGTTCAAGTCTTATGAAATGGATGACAAGCAGCGACTTTATAATCATACATCGAGCTACAACAATGTTGCCGTTGCATCTAACACAGCCCTGGTTTCACAACATGGAGCTGGGTCATTTCAAATCTTTCCTTCGAGCACCCCCACCTATTCTAGTGCCCCGACTCACTCTTGTTACACGTCTACTACACCTTTTCAATCAGTGCACCTTGCTCACACTACTCCAGCTCCTGCTACATCTGGTCCTACTTCAAGCAACTCAACTCCTTTTGTAGTCTTGAAAGAAGTTGAGCAAAATATGGCTTTCATGGTGGGAGTTATGAACTGCTATAATGCCTTTGCTGCTGGGAAGCTCATTGCTAATAACATAGAGTCAGATGAGCTAAATGAGGTTCATCCTGATGACATTGAGGAAATGGATATCACCTAGCAAATGGCTATGGTAGTTTTCGGGCTAAAAATTTCATTAAAAGAACTGGCATAAACAACTGGGAAGCAACCAACAAGGATCTTTGATGGAATAAATCAAAACTCAGGTGCTTTAATTGTCATGAGCCAGGACATTTCGCTCATGAGTGTAAACAGCCAAAGCGAGAGAGATCAGATGCAAATGTCACTGTCACTGTTACATCAGCCTCAAGACCTGCTACTGCGGCTACAACAAATGCAACTAGTGCAAACCCAAGAAACACGGATCATCCTCAATTGCCAATCCCAGCAACGCCATGGTAGCTCAAGAAGGATGAGGATTCGATTGGTTTGCTTAGATGGCAGATCTGAACATAAATAAAGAAACAGTGTATCAAGCTTTCATGGCGCAGATGCATGATCCCACTCCGACTGCCACTTAGGTATGTGTTGATAATATTTGTTGTACTAGTGCATGTCGAGACAAAGTAATTGGCTATAAAGAACAGGCTGACTCGTTAATTATGCAATTGCAACTATCTAAATCTGATTTATATCAGATTAAAAAGAAAATAAATGGATACAAGGATATGGTGGAGGCACAGAAACGTAATATCCGACAGTTGCATAAGAATCCGAGTCAAGAAAAATGTAGGCATCTCCACTTTAAAGAACTCTCTAAAAAATTATATGTTAAACTTGATTCTCTGAAATCGACTTTTAAAAATACATAGCTTAATTTTAAAAAAAATTGATGTTTCAAGTGAGACGGTAGAGAAAATACCACCCGACGGATACACTTGCCCTTTTATGTGTGTGGTTAGTTATTAGGTGAAAACCATTTTTAAAACCAAATTTGTGTGAAGGAAAATTAAAATTATAAAAGTATATTTAATTCACGCACATCAAGACTTCACTTTCCTAAGACAGTAAACTCTATTGACAACATGTTGCAGCTTTTTCACATGGATCTTTGTGGTCCAGTGAATGTGCTCAGCATCTCCGGAAAGTCTAATTGTCTAGTTATTACTAATGATTTCTCACATTTTACATGGGTTTTCTTCTTAGCTAACAAAAGCAAGACTGCAGAGCTTGTCAAAAAGTTCATCATCTTTATGGAAAATCAAACCAACAAGAAGGTAAAAGGGGATTCATGATAACGGCATGAATTCAAGAACGTAGAACTAAACTTCTTTTGTGCTCAAAAGGGAATTGCTAGGCAATACAGTGCTGCAAGAACTCAACAGCAAAATGGAGTTGCAGAAAGAAGGAATAGAACCGTGATTGATGCAGCTCGCACTATGTTGTGTGACTCCAGACTCCCCGTTTTCTTCTGGGACGAGGCGATAAATACGATGTGTTATGTTCAAAAAAAGGTGTTGTAGGTCCCCAAATCTGTATGGATCGTGACAGAATCGTCTATCTAATCTAGAGTGCGGAATCCCCTAGATCAGATTTCACATAATACCAACAAAAAGAAGAACAAGAACCAGAACACGAACACACACTTTCAATCTGTCTTCTATTGATTATCTAACACAAGTGTTTACAATCAATTCAAGACTCTCTCTCTCTCTCTAAAATCTCTCTAAAGTAATTCTATGATCAACTAATTGAGCAACCTTAACCCTAATGACAACCTCCCTTTATATAGAGACAGGTTATGCACCCGGGCTAGGGTTTCACCACATGGACTGCTATTGGGTCTAGGCCCAATTCGCCTACCATATGCTATATAGTGTCTGATTTAGCCCAATTACTTCTAATTAAATTTTACAAAACTAAACCCGCTAACCGTTTATCATTTTACTAATTACAAGATATCCAAAGACCAAATCTAAACTGTTGTCATAAATATGCACCAACAAACCCCCCCTTGACAATAGCTTCATAAAATAACTTTCAGTCTTTTTGCAATCCTCAACATCTTTGAAAAACGTTGGTCTTTGGATAGCTTCAGCTTTAATAGCTTCTGTCAGCAACAGACTCCCCCTAAGCTGATGCATCCAATAACCAAATCTTCTAAATCGTTAGCGTTGGAATAAACTCCAGTTTAGCCCATGCATAGCAATCTTCAAAACTCTTCAACTTTGTCTGCAATGTAGAAAGGAGGTTCTACCATGCATCTTGTCACACCCCGACCCGCAGCGGAAAAGGTGATCGGGGCATAATTGGGTTATCATCAAAGCTCATGACATTTATTATATGTTTCATATTCATTAATACAATTTAATGGAAATTTACAATAAATGATACAACATGTTCTAACTATCAATCTAAGCTTCTTGGTTCTCTTCTAAGGCATATCCTATGTTTTCCTTGCTTCAACCTGTTCACCTGTATCATGTGTAAAAAGGTTTTTTTGGATCAACATAATGTTGGCGAGTGAATCCTATGGAAAAACATTTGAACAAGTTTATCCAATTGATTATAAATAATGTGCATACCACATATGAGTAAATGTAGATGTAAATTTATTCACACAACACATAATATTGAATATTGAACACACAAACACCAAATGATTGTTTTGAGGCACGCGTTGTTCGACTCGTCTCCCACGAGGAACTGATGGGCCTGATGAATGAGTTTTGAGGCACGCGTTGTTCTTACGAACTGATGGGCCTAATGTATGAGTTTTGAGGCACGCGTTGTTCTCGTCTCCCACGAGGAACTGATGGGCCTAATGAATGAGTTTTAAGGCACGCGTTGTTCTTACGAACTGATGGGCCTAATGTATGAGTTTTGAGGCACGCGTTGTTCTCGTCTCCCACGAGGAACTGATGGGCCTAATGAATGAGTTTTAAGGCACGCGTTGTTCTCGTCTCCCACGAAGAACTGATGGGCCTAAATAATTTGCATACAACTTTGACAATATGTAATACATCACAACCAATAATAGTTACATTCTAGTTTAGTTCATATAATGGTATAGCACAAATTTGCATAAGAGAATTAGTTTAAACGACACATGATACACCCCAAAACATGTATAAAAAGGGGAGTTTGTAAGAATTCACTCACATTGGGTGCGTTCGGTTGATGAGGTTGAATGCACGCGAAATGGTGTTAACCACGAGTGAAATTAACCGGCTGTTTCTCCTCTGTTTTCCGGCAGAACTCCGGTGGCAGCAAGTTCTTCCGGCGACGAGTCTCTTGCAGCAGAGAGTCTTCCGAAAGGTTACAAAGGTTGTGGGTGACTTCGGTGAAAGTTTAGGGGGTTCAGTAAGCTCAGAGATTACTGATACGGTTTTCCGGCGAAGTAATAAAAATTTCCGGCGAGTGAGTTTTCGCCGAGAAAAGGTGCGATTTGAGTGTGAAAGGTTTCTGGCGAGTTGAGGGTGTATTTATAGGGTAGTATTGAGATGAATGGGGTCTGAATTCGGTCTCAATTCGAAGTCAGCCGTTCTCCAGCGGTTATAGCTGATGTCGCGGGTTCAGACGTCGGCTATAACCGGTGTGAGAGTTAATTCTACGGTTTTTTGAGCGAAATCGTAATTAAACGGCGAAGTCGTCGGGATTTCCGACGACTGCTATTTTGGGCGCAATTTACTGAATTTTGACTTCCGAACTTTAATATATGAATTAAATGTTTCTTGTTATCAACATAAAATCAAAGCGGCGGAGATGGTTGGTCGGCTGAGTGATAAATCTTTGTTTGAACCGGTATGGACCCGAGTTCGAAACCCGGCATGATTAAAACATTTTTATTTTGTTATTTTTATCAGTTTTTCAAAAACTAAATATATATCCCCGCATAATAATTGATTACGGATCGTTTAAAATTATTTTGGGCATTTAATTCGCAACGAAAAATTTGACTGACTGTTCGGTTAATAAACGGAGCGGGTTTGGTAAATCCGTTTTTGACGGATGTTACAGTATCCCCTGCTTTTTAGAAATTTCGTCCCGAAATTTAAATAGAGATATAATTGACTAAAAGAATGATGGTGTTGAGTTTGCCAGTTACATGTTTAGAAGAAAATAAGGGTTTAGGTTTTTGTTTGAGGCGGTAATGTTCCTTGTAAAGGTTAAGTATCCTAATACAGGAATCGCTTTTTGTTGCCTACTGTATAAGTATTGTTAAGCAGGAATGATTCGCTAAAAGGATATCATGCATAAGAGTTTAGATATGTTTTGGAAAAGTATGGTTATATCCTAAGACAAAACTTCCAATACCACAATCTACACAAATAACCACAACAACTAATAATTGAATCCACATTCTGATAGTATATATGTTTGAATGGTGACAGTTCCTCTCTCGTTTGTTATGATGGAGAGGTTAGTCTATATAGAAATGGATCACAATCCAATTTCTTTAAATAGTGAGATGATATAAATGTAACACAAATTTCAACCAAAGCAATACTAAATCCTAATGTAACTTCTCATAACCGCCTGATAATGCCTCTGATCCTTTGGCAAGAATACTTATATATAGGAAGTACCAGCGGCGTATCCACCATATTCTTGTCAAATTTTCATTGGTTTTATCAGTGAATTATGATTAGTCCTATAACTCTACAACTAATACAACAAACATAAAAATACTGAAATGATATATATCTGTGTGATCAAGGCTCAATCAAACGGAGCCGATTGTATTGTATGTACTGAAATTGAAATGTCTGTGCGCTCAAGGCTCAATCAAACGGAGCCGAACGTATTGAATGTACTGAAAATGAAATTGTCTGTGTGCTCAAGGCTCAATCAAACGGAGCCGAGCTTATTGCATGTACTGAAAATGACTAACTTAATCACACCAACAACCTATGCACGGAACCTCTCATAACCGCCTGATAATGCCTCCGGTCATTTGACAAGAATACTTATATATAGGAAGTACCAGCGGCGTATCCACCATATTCTTGTCAAATTCTCATTGACTTTATCCGCAAGCTATGATTAGTTCTATGCAACTCTACAACATAAATTACACAACAACCAGCGCTTGAGTCTTATTTCTGATAGTATCCGTGTTTGACAAAACCTCTCTCGTTTAATATGATGGAGAGGTTAGTCTATGTAGAAGTGAGGCACAACTCAACTTCTTTAAATGATGAAACTGAGATATGTCGTGAAGTATGATGATATGAATATTAAATCAATGAGTATAAAACAAACTGAACTAGTAATTTGCATTAAAATTCTTGGATAAAATTCCAATTGAGGTACGTGAAAATTGAGATAACATAAAGAAAAACATAAAAACTTAAGTGATTGGAGTTGAATCTGGATTCTTGATGGGAGAAGGCTAGTTAAGTGGTTGGTTTGGACCGTTAACATCTTCAACAGGATTGGCGTTGATGTTATAAACTCTTCCTCTTGCTGGCGGTGGAGCTGGGTTTGCTTGGTTTGCTTGGTTAACTGGGTTTGCTTGAGCTTGGGCGTTTATGATGTTAACCAAACGAGGGCATGTGTTTCTAAAATGGGTAGGGTCGCCACAATTGAAACAAGCTCGAACATATGGGTACATGGGGTATTGAGGTTGTTGATATGTTTGGATCATGGGTTGAGTAGGGGTTGAGGTTTGGTTTTGAGAGGTGCGGCAAACGTTGCTCAAATGACCGTAGCGTCCACAATTCGCACATAGTCGACAGGGTAAGGTAGATGGATGGTGATAGAAACAGGTGTTGCATTGAGGGTGAGGTCCAATGTAAGGTTTCTTGTTTGGGTAAGTTGAGTTGGGTGCTACTTGAGCGTTTGGGATAGTTTGAGGAGGTACAACTTGTGAAGCTGGTTGGTTGCGTTGGGTGACGGCGAAGATTTGCCCATCACGTTTTCTCTTAGAAGTAGATGGTGTAAAGGATTCGGTTCGGGTGGGGTTTGAGGTTTCGGTTGATGCTTTATCCTTCTTCTTCTCCTCTTTGAAATCTTTGTTCCGGATTCGGTTCTCGGTGAGCGCGGTTGCTAGCTCCATTGCTGCTTCCAAAGTTGCAGGCGATGTACTTATTACAGAGTCTTGAATCTTTGATGGAAGACCACGAATGTAGTGCTCGATCAAACGGTAGAGGGGAGTAAACAAATTGGGAACCATTTGATTTAACTCAGGGAATCTCTTGTTGGGTTGGGTTAACGGAATTAGCGGTAAGGGCTTGTTGAACTTCAACTACGATGTTTGGTATTACGGTCGCCATTTGCTGAGCGATTTGGGTAGCCATGCGTTCACGGGCTTTTCCTGCTCTCATTTTCCTACGAGCGAGGCTAGAAGACATCTATAAGGAATACATGTCAAGAGTATGAGTTGGATGCCTTTGGGATCGTGGGTCGTGTTTGGGGAATGAACGTTCGTAAAATAAATATAGAAAAATAAATCTACTACATCCATAGGATGTCTTGGGTTTTGCTTGCTGTTAGGCCCTTCATGCCGCCATACTTTACCTGTGTAATCATGTGGGCCCCCATGAATACCGGTTTTTCATATGGTTCGCACGGTTTCTGCCTGGTTGCGTACACAAAAACCCGGAGAAAATCGAGAAATATGTATACAACGTGTGATGTTCGGAATGTGTCCAGGCATGGACACGGTGACATCTTAAAGTGAGGTTAGTTCGAACGACGTTTGGTGTGGCATGCTTTGGCCTAGTAGGTCCGTCGTACTCTCATCGTTAGTCCCCACGTAGGCAAACTGGTCCGTTATTTTGGATTTATACAAATGCCAACCTAGACAGGACGTCCCGACTACTGGTACTTGTACCCTTCCGGTTACTACATGCCCGTCGCAGAACTTACTTTGATGGGATTTGAAAATTGCAACAAAATCCTTGAATAATGAGAGTATGAAAATGAATTGAATATATGAACATTGATATATGTATAACGAATATGTATATAAGCATGTATGTTTGACTGTAATATGAAACAAATAAATATCACAAGTTTGTATGTAACCACCTAATCAATTAAAATTTAGGCAGACTATAGTATAGGCTCTAAGGGTCTAATAACCTATCCTATATCCCTATAGTCATGGCTCTGATACCAATCTTTCACACCCCGACCCGCAGCGGAAAAGGTGATCGGGGCATAATTGGGTTATCATCAAAGCTCATGACATTTATTATATGTTTCATATTCATTAATACAATTTAATGGAAATTTACAATAAATGATACAACATGTTCTAACTATCAATCTAAGCTTCTTGGTTCTCTTCTAAGGCATATCCTATGTTTTCCTTGCTTCAACCTGTTCACCTGTATCATGTGTAAAAAGGTTTTTTTGGATCAACATAATGTTGGCGAGTGAATCCTATGGAAAAACATTTGAACAAGTTTATCCAATTGATTATAAATAATGTGCATACCACATATGAGTAAATGTAGATGTAAATTTATTCACACAACACATAATATTGAATATTGAACACACAAACACCAAATGATTGTTTTGAGGCACGCGTTGTTCGACTCGTCTCCCACGAGGAACTGATGGGCCTGATGAATGAGTTTTGAGGCACGCGTTGTTCTTACGAACTGATGGCCTAATGTATGAGTTTTGAGGCACGCGTTGTTCTCGTCTCCCACGAGGAACTGATGGGCCTAATGAATGAGTTTTAAGGCACGCGTTGTTCTTACGAACTGATGGGCCTAATGTATGAGTTTTGAGGCACGCGTTGTTCTCGTCTCCCACGAGGAACTGATGGGCCTAATGAATGAGTTTTAAGGCACGCGTTGTTCTCGTCTCCCACGAAGAACTGATGGGCCTAAATAATTTGCATACAACTTTGACAATATGTAATACATCACAACCAATAATAGTTACATTCTAGTTTAGTTCATATAATGGTATAGCACAAATTTGCATAAGAGAATTAGTTTAAACGACACATGATACACCCCAAAACATGTATAAAAAGGGGAGTTTGTAAGAATTCACTCACATTGGGTGCGTTCGGTTGATGAGGTTGAATGCACGCGAAATGGTGTTAACCACGAGTGAAATTAACCGGCTGTTTCTCCTCTGTTTTCCGGCAGAACTCCGGTGGCAGCAAGTTCTTCCGGCGACGAGTCTCTTGCAGCAGAGAGTCTTCCGAAAGGTTACAAAGGTTGTGGGTGACTTCGGTGAAAGTTTAGGGGGTTCAGTAAGCTCAGAGATTACTGATACGGTTTTCCGGCGAAGTAATAAAAATTTCCGGCGAGTGAGTTTTCGCCGAGAAAAGGTGCGATTTGAGTGTGAAAGGTTTCTGGCGAGTTGAGGGTGTATTTATAGGGTAGTATTGAGATGAATGGGGTCTGAATTCGGTCTCAATTCGAAGTCAGCCGTTCTCCGGCGGTTACAGCTGATGTCGCGGGTTCAGACGTCGGCTATAACCGGTGTGAGAGTTAATTCTACGGTTATTTTGAGCGAAATCGTAATTAAACGGCGAAGTCGTCGGGATTTCCGACGACTGCTATTTTGGGCGCAATTTACTGAATTTTGACTTCCGAACTTTAACATATGAATTAAATGTTTCTTGTTATCAACATAAAATCAAAGCGGCGGAGTGGTTGGTCGGCTGAGTGATAAATCTTTGTTTGAACCGGTATGGACCCGAGTTCGAAACCCGGCATGATTAAAACATTTTTATTTTGTTATTTTTATCAGTTTTTCAAAAACTAAATATATATCCCCGCATAATAATTGATTACGGATCGTTTAAAATTATTTTGGGCATTTAATTCGCAACGAAAAATTTGACTGACTGTTCGGTTGATAAACGGAGCGGGTTTGGTAAATCCGTTTTTTACGGATGTTACACATCTAAGCAAATTCCTCTTCACCAAACTTCTCAGCAACACACTGCTACAATTTTATACTATAAAACAAACATCTCGAGAAACCATAAGAATTTTTCAACACAAGTTAAACAAATTATTATTATATTCAAGAGATAGTAAAACTGTATCACAGATTAAGCACTTCTCAACTCAAAACAACACCCAAAATTTTAAACACCATGAACCTGCAAGATAAAAAATTTTGAACTCAGCTTCTAACATCGTCTCCCCTAATCGGTAAGAACTCCTCCATGAACAACCATATTCCGTACATTAAGAATTTACAAGAAAACGAAATCTTTTTGGATTTTTATATTTTCTGAAAGCCAATAAATAACGAAATAATAAACACCCTATTTTTTGTGAGAATCACCGTTAAGAAGATCATTTCAGCAACATCAAACTGTTTTCACACTATTTAATAATTCTATATGCAATATTCATGAAAAACAGTTCAAGACGATTACCAGTATTGTTTATCCACTTAAACAAAATAAATGAACATTTCAAGTACCATTACCTAGTCATAATTGATACTGATATACTAGTGTGTCCCACTTCAGGACATACCCCACGATCAAGGTATGCACAAAAATTCCTCGTAGTAGGTGAGAATACCGAAATTCATCCTTATTGAGTTACAACGTTAGATAGTTGGTGATCAGGTCAGTACTTCCGTACAGCAAGAGACCAATATCCAACGAGGGTTAGGGCAAATACCAAATTTTGGTACGAAATAATGCAATTTTCACATTTGAATAACTCTCTAGGAGAGCTTCTTCAATTTTTCGGATTTGGCATTTTAGCTCTTTTAAGATATCCTGGTTGCGCCTAGGTCAGCATATATCTAGATGCAGCAGAAGGACAACCTTGATACCCCAGATGAAATAACAATATAAAGACCTAAAACCTCAGATTTGGCAATCTATCAACGCAAGATTTAAGGTTATAAAACCATAAGCCACTGATATGTTACCCACTCATACACAGTTTATCATATTTATATCACCAAGGTAAGTTGATTATTTCATGCCTTTTGCCTATTGGTACATCATATGATGGAGCTGCTATCACACTTAATCAATTTAATTTTAAATATTAGTGTCTAACTTGCTGATGTACTATCATTTCTTCTTTTCCACACAGTGAATACTCATTTTTGATTTTCTATTTTTTGTGTTTTTTATTTTTGAAAAGCAGTAAATTATCTACAAAAAATTTTTTTATGGAAAAATGGTTATTCAGGATTCCTCATCCTGTTGAGTTCGACTAAATGTTCAAAACGAGCCCTGTCAAAAGCTTTTGTATAAAGATCTGCCAGGTTATCTAGTGTGTCGACTCGATGCAGTTTAATTGATTTCTTTTCAGCACAATCCCGTATAAAATGATGACGAATGTCAATATGTTTTGTGCGACTGTGTTTTACGGGATTGTTGGTGATTGAAATAGTGGCATTATTGTCTATCATAATAGGAGTACGAGTGAAATTCAAACCGTAATCGCGCATCTGCTGTTGGATCCAGAGAACCTGAGAGCAAAAACTACCCGCAACAATATATTCAGCTTCACACATAGAGGTAGACACGCAAGACTACTTCTTGCATTTCCATGACACGAGCCTCCCTCCTAAGAACTGACAACCACCTGTGGTAGACTTCCTTGTTGATTTACATCCTCCAAAGTCCGAATCTGTGAAAGCAACAAACTTCAAATCACTAGCAGCTGGATACCATAACCTGTCACACCCCGACCCGCAGCGGAATAAGAGTCGGGGCATAATTGGGTTATCACCAAAGCTCATGTTACTTACTAATATGTTTCATATTTATTAAAGTCAAAGTTACATTTCCAAATATCCAAACATGTCCATACAATACAAAGAAAATAAACCAAACATAACAATTCCAAACTCTAAATCATTTTATTCTTCTAGTCCAATCCTATGTGTTTCTAGCTGCTGCTGGTTCACCTGTATCATGTGTAAAAATTGGGGTTTTTGGGTCAACATAAGTTGGCGAGTGAACCTTATTAGATAAACATTTATTAATGATTTACTTGTTAGTTTATCAATGAAAAATTGTGCATAATCATAAATGAGCAAATGTAAATAATCAAGCAGTGGCAAATAGCAATCACAACTATAACATACAATAACATATGATAGCATACATGAACATACCAACATCATACGATAATTAACATAAATGAAACTGTGCGATCAAGGCTCAATCAAACGGAGCCGATCGTATTGCATGTACTGAAAATGAAAATGTCTGTGCGATCAAGGCTCAATCAAACGGAGCCGATCGTATGTGGGCACGCCAGGTTCACGCTCATAATGAAATGGGGAACATGCTCAACGCTCATAATGTAATGGGGAGCGGCGGCCTATGAAATTGCATGTACTGAAAATAATAAATTGCATCCAACAATAACTACACTACAGTTGAAACAAACTGAATACACATGTTCATGATATGATGTATGCACAATGGTTTAAATATAATATATATATAACAAGACACATGATACACCCCAAAACGTGATTAAAACGAGGAATTTGTAAAGATTCACTCACATTGGGTGCGTTTGAAAGGAGACGATGAGATGCGCACGAGTCGGGAGAGTTGAACAACGAGAATTACTAACCTAAATAATAACGGAAAAACATGGTAAATGAGTGGATTTTATTAAGGATTTTAGTGGAATTTTTAGATATATTTTTGTGAGTTTAAGGCTATTTTCTATCTTTAAAAATGTTATTTTTAAGTATTTTTAATTGATTTTTAAATTAAATTAAATAAATAAAAATATATAAAAAAATTGTTTATTTTGCGTTGACCCTTGACCGTTGACCCGTTGACTTGTTGACCGGTTCGGTCAGGGTGCAAGGATGCGCTGGGTGAGACTCGAACCCGAGACCTCCCGTACGCGTGCACGCAGCTCTACCAACTGAGCTACGTGTCTAACCCGAAATAATCTTGTTTTTAATTATATTTATATACTGGTTCGATTTAACCAAAATTCTTTTAATTTCAAAAACATTTTAATTCAACAAACCGGTGCCAGTATCAGGTTTCGAACTCGTGACGTGCGATTCAGTGTTGCACACAGTCCACCGCTGGACTGTGTGTCTAACCTGATTAATATCTCGGTTTTTATTATACTTAACAACTAACGGAGTTAACCTGGTTTAGTTTTAAACAAAAAGGCATTTTATTACAAAAGGAGTGCGTGTATCAGGAATCGAACTTGTGACATGCGACTATGTTTTGCACACAGTCCACCGCTGGACTGTGTGTCTAACCCGTTCATATTACTGATTTTAAATAAACTTATAACTTAACTAACTTCGTCTTTTACATTCAAATTACATTCACCTGATTCACTAATTCGTTTCTTGTTTTTACGATTAACAAACATTCTTAAGGCTAAAATGAAATGGCAGAGACGGTGTTGGAAGTAACATACCATAGGAATGATATATCACAAAATTTTCCGGCAATGCGTCGGCTCTGTTTTTGTGCACCTCAACTGAACCAAACAATTAACCATTTTGATTAGCTAATCGTGAAATTGAGGTGATCAGCAAATGTTAACAGAGGGTTTGAATGCCCTTACCGATTCTCAGATGAACATAGAGATTTTCAGAACTTTTCCGGCGAACTGAAATTAGCTGAATACAGTGCCTGAATTCGATTTCAATTGAAAGGTTTAAGTTAGAAATAGCCTAACAATTGTTGAACTACAACGTTATTGAAAGATTTACCGTTTTGAGGATGAATACGGTTTTCCGGCGAATCTTGCAGAAATTTCCGGCGAGTTGTTTTAAGCGCTCTGACGGACTGAAAGTGTGACGAAAGTGAAATGGAATGTTGGTATGATGTTTCTGAGTCGCGAGAGGGGTCTTGAGTTGAAGTAATTGGGACTTGATTATTTTCGGTTATAAAAACCGATGATGATGACAATTAACGTTCATTCAAATCTGAATTGATGAGAAAACGTCGGTGCATCGGTTATAACCTGAATGTGCGAGTAAACAAACGATTTGACGATTGAATTGCCGATTTTCGTTTCTCAATTGGCGCAACCGGTTTAACCAAGTTTGAGTATAAATGTTATTTGTTTCCTAGAGATGACAGAAAACAACAAGTGGCGGAGTGGTGATGTGTGTGTGTGTTAAGTATTGAAACTGTGAACCGGCTGACCCGGGTTCGAGTCCCGGCAGCAACTTTTTATTTTTATTTATTTTGTTTTCACTTTTTATCAAATATAATTTTTATAGTTTAGTTTGTTTATTAATTATGCATCATTAAAAATCAGAATAACCATAAATATACAACGTGACATTTATAACTTGATATTTGATTACAAAACGGAGCGGGTTTTGGAAACCCGTTTTTGACAAATGTTACAGTATCCCCTACTTTTAGGAATTTCGTCCCGAAATTTAAGTAGTAGAAGTAGTAGGAAAAAGATGCAGGTATTTTTCGCGCATTGAGTCTTCACGTTCCCAAGTAAACTCAGGTCCCCGTTTCGACTCCCAGCGTACCCTAACAATTGGAATGCGACTTCGTCGTAAACGTTTTTCCTCGAAGTCCATGATCTCTACAGGTCTTTCAATAAAATGCATAGATTAATCAATCTGAATATCTTCCAGAGGAATGTGGAGGTTTTCATCAGCGAGGCACTTCTTCAAGTTCGACACGTGGAATGTGGGACGAATCCTGTTGAGTTCTTCTGGTAGATCAAGCTTGTATGCTACAGGACCTACTCTTTCGAGTATCTTGAAAGGTCCTACGTAACGTGGTGCTAGCTTGCCCTTTTGACCAAAACGGACTACTCCCTTCCACGGTGATACTTTTAGAAGTACATTATCACCAATGTTAAACTCTAAAGGCTTCCGTCGTTTATCTGCATAACTCTTTTGACGACTTTGGGCCGCTAGAAGATTGTTTCGGATTTGATGGATCTTGTCTGTGGTTTCTTGGATCAATTCTGGACCAGTGATTTGAGCTTCCCCAATTTCGTGCCAACATACAGGAGATCGACACTTACGACCATATAAAGCTTCAAAAGGTGCCTGTCGATACTTGAATGATAGTTGTTGTTGTACGAAAATTCAAATAATGGTAGGTGGGCGTCCCAATTTCCCTTGAAGTCTATGACACATGCTCGAAGCATATCTTCAAGAGTTTGAATGGTGCGCTCAGATTGTCCATCATTTTGAGGATGATAGGCGGTACTGAGATCTAATCGCGTACCCATAGCGGATTGTACTGCTTGCCATGTTCGTGAAGTGAAACGACCATCACGATCAGAAATAATGCTTAACGGTACCCCATGTCGGCTTACGATTTCGCTGATATAAATACGAGCAAGCTTTTCGTTCTTGAAATCTTCGCGGATAGGAAAAAAGTGAGCTGATTTTGTAAGTCGGTCTATAATTACCCATATAGTGTCATACCCACCAGAAGTGCGAGGTAACCCGGTAATGAAATCCATGGTTATATTTTCCCACTTCCATACGGGTATTTCAGGTTGAACAGAAGTCCTGAGGGTCTTTGGTGTTCAGCTTTCACCTTGGAACATGTAAGACACTTGGAAACAAAAACAGCAATATCCTTTTTCATTCCAGGCCACCAATAGGTATATCGTAGGTCTTGATACATCTTATCGGCTCCTGGGTGTATAGAATATCGCGTTTTGTGAGCTTCATTCATAAGAATTTCACGAAGATTGTTGTGGTTAGGAATCCAGATACGATCTAGGTAGTACAGAATACCGTCAGATTTAGTTTCAATTTTTAGCTCAGCTCCACAGGACATCTCCTTTCGTACATCTTCTTCCGTCATTGAAACGTGTTGGGCTTCTCGAATTTGATCTTTAATGTCGGTTATAATTTGCGAACATAGAAGACGAATGGAGTTCGCATAACCCTTTCGACTAAGTGCATCAGCCACCACATTTGCTTTACCAGGGTGGTATCTAATTTCACAGTCGTAGTCATTTAGAAGTTCGACCCATCTTCGTTGCCTCATGTTTAACTCCTTTTGATTGAAGATATGTTGAAGACTCTTGTGGTCAGTGTATATTTCACACTTAGTACCATAGAGATAATGTCTCCATATCTTAAGAGCGAACACAACGGCTCCAAGTTCTAGGTCATGAGTGGTGAGTTCTTCTCATGCGTCTTGAGTTGTCTCGAAGCATAAGCTATGACTTTTCCTCTTTGCATTAGAACGCAGCCTAATCCTTGCCCTGACGCGTCGCAATAGACCACAAAATCATCACAACCTTCAGGAAGAGTGAGGATTGGTGCATCACAAAGTTTTAGTTTAAGAGTTTGAAAGGCTTCTTCTTGCTTGGGTCCCCATATGAAAGGTTTTCCCTTATGAGTTAAAGCCGTGAGTGGTACAGCAATGCGAGAGAAGTTTGAAATGAACCGACGATAATAGCCAGCTAGACCAAGAAAAGATCTTACTTCAGTTGGTGTACGTGGAGCTTGCCATTCTTGTACCGCTTTGATCTTTGAGGGGTCGACATGTATTCCCTTGTCATTGACTACAAGTCCGAGGAATTGCACCTCTTTTAACCAGAATTCGCATTTTGAGAATTTGGCGTAAAGCTTTTC
Organism: Scalesia atractyloides; assembly: GCA_947069175.1. Lineage (NCBI taxonomy): Eukaryota > Viridiplantae > Streptophyta > Magnoliopsida > Asterales > Asteraceae > Scalesia > Scalesia atractyloides. The sequence goes on from CAMTDV010000012.1 coordinate 94,280,756, forward strand.
CTTCTCTAGAAGTGCAAGGATGAGTCGAAGATGACGCTCATGATCAGATTTAGATTTTGAATAAATAAGAATGTCGTCGATGAAGACTATAACAAATCGATCAAGATACGGTTTGCAGACTCTATTCATTAGGTCCATGAAGACAGCTGGTGCGTTGGTTAAACCAAATGGCATGACCATGAATTCATAATGGCCATAACGAGTTCGGAAAGCAGTCTTTGGGACGTCTTCTTCATGCACTCTAAGTTGATGATAGCCAGATCGAAGGTCGATTTTTGAAAAGCAGTTGGCACCTTGAAGTTGGTCAAGAAGATCATCAATGCGAGGTAAAGGATAGCGATTCTTGATTGTTAACTTGTTGAGCTCTCTGTAGTCGATGCACATACGAAACGATCCATCTTTCTTCTTTACGAAAAGAACAGGTGCACCCCAAGGCGATGAGCTAGGACGTATGAATCCCTTGTCAGTCAACTCTTGTAATTGACTGGCTAGCTCTTGCATTTCAGAGGGGGCTAACCTATAAGGAGACTTTGCAACTGGTGTAGCACCAGGTAATAGGTCAATACGGAATTCGACATCTCTAACTGGAGGAAGTCCTGAAATGTCATCAGGAAAAACTTGCGGGAAGTCTTTTACTACAGGAATGTCTTCAAGTTTCTTCTCCATGGTTCCCTTTTTGATGATATGAGCTAAAAACGCGACATAATTCTTGAGAAGATATTTTTGAGCTTGAAGACAAGACATTAAGCTGAGCCCTTTCGACGAGGTTTCTCTAATGATTCGAAGAGTCTGACCGTTTGAAAGAGGAATACGAATAAATTTTTCGCGACATACAACTTCTGCCTGATGTTGACTGAGCCAATCCATACCGATTATAATATCAAAACTTCCCAGCTTCATAGGAATAAGGTCGACTGAGAAATCGTGGTCGTTTAAGGTGAGTGTACAGTTGCGTATAATAGAGTTTAATGAAACTGGTTTCCCGTCCGCAACTTCTACTGTTATGGATTCCGTGAACTTATCCCGATTTTTGTTTAAGATAGGTTCAAATTCTAAAGACACAAAACTTCTATCCGCACCAGTATCAAATAATATAGATGCATATCTACCATTTATAAGGAACGTACCATTAACCACATTGCCGTCAGCTCTAGCCTGATTAGCGTTAATATTGAAAGCTCTTCCTCTTGCAGGTGGAGGAGCTTGGTTTGCTTGATTCACCGAGTTGGCTTGGGCCTGAGCATGAATAATGTTTACCAACCTTGGACAAGTGTTTCTGAAATGGCTTGGGTCTCCGCAATTGTAGCAAGCCCGCATAGGTTGGCCCATAGGATAATTGGGTTGGTAATATGTTTGGGCTAGGTGTTGGGTGGGTGGTAATAGTAGGGGTTGTTGGGCTTGACCCATTATTTGTTGGTGGGTTTGGGTGGAAGGCTGGTGGCGGTTCGTTCGTTGAGGCATGCGGCAGGTTTGAACAGTATGGCCTGCGCGACCACAGCCGGTGCAATGCTGGCAAGGATAATCAGGAGAATGGTGATATTGGCAACGGTTACATTTTAGTAACGGGCCAGAGTAAGGTCTTCTGTATGGTGCGGGTGAAGGAGCGACTTGGGTAATGGGTGCAGCAGGAATAGGGGAGTTGGTTTGAGTAACTGCAAAATTTCTGGTGTTGCGCTTCCTCTTGTTAGCAAACTTAGAGGAAGAGATGGGATGGTTTGAAGTTTGACCCTCAACAGGGGCTTTCTTTTTCTCTTCTTTGAACTTCCCGTTGCGAATTCGGTTCTCGGTCAGTTCAGTTGCTAGCTCCATAGCAGCTTCAAGTGTTACTGGTGAGATGCTGAGAACTGAATCTTGAATTTTCGAGGGAAGTCCTCGAATATAATGCTCGATCAGACGATAAGTTGGGGTGAACAAATTTGGAACCATTTGGTTCAACTCCAAGAACCTCTTGTTATAAGTGGTGTGATCCCCCTCCTTCTGTTTTAAAGAATGAAATTCGTCTTCCAACTTTTTAATTTCACTCCTAGGACAGAAACGCCTAGTCATGATTTCCCTTAACTCCTCCCAAGTTAAGGCCATTGCATCTTCAGTTCCCCTCTTCCCTTTCTCAGTATTCCACCAAGTGAGGGCTACCCAAATAGTCTCCCGGTGGCGTATCGAACCTTGCGATCCTCAGGACAATCGCAGTTGAGGAAGGTGTTTTCCATCTCCTCGAACCAATGTAGGAGAGCAGTGACACCTTCGGTCCCCTCAAATTTAGGAGGATCACAAGATTTGAAATGTTTGTATGAACACTTGCTGGTAGGAGGGTTGTCGATGTTCTGGTCATGTTGTTGGGGAGGGTTAGTAGGATTTGTAGCGAGGGCTTGTTGCACTTGGACCACAATGTCAGGCAGTATCGTGGCCATTTGTTTCGCGATTTGGGTGGCCAAGCGTTCCTGAGACCTTCCTGATCTTTTACCCCTTCGTTGTTGTCTGGACGACATCTACAGGAACATACATGAGAAGATTGTGAGTTTATGGTGTCTTTTTAGGTGTCATGTGTCTTTAAGAAAATGAAAATAACATAAATATCAATAATGCAACTACATCCATAGGATGTCTTGGGTTTGCTCATGTTGGGCCTCAAATGTCCCCCATACCTTCACCTATATAGTCATGTGGGCCCCCATGGCTATTGGCTTGGTAGGATTCACATTAGTATTGGCAATTTAACACTCGCATCACCCGAATGCAAACCACAAAATATGTTCATGAGATGTTTGGTCGGAACGTGTCCAGGTGTAGACACAATGACAACTCAAAGTGGGGTTAGCTCACACGACGTTTGGTATAGCATGCTTTGGCCTAATAGGTACTTCGTACTCTCATCGTTAGTCCCCAGGTAGGCAAACTGGTCCTTTATTTTGGATTTATACGAATGCCAGCCTAGACAGGACGTCCCGACTACCGGTACTGGTACCCTTCCAGTTACTACATGCCCATCATGAGAACTCACTTTGATGAGATTTGAAAACACAAAAATCATTGTAAAAGCAATCATGATGTGGTGTGTGCTTTCATGGATGTGATATGTTATGAGTATATGATTCATAATAGGCATTTTATGCTAATATATACTTATGAACATGCTTGCATAATATTGAATGTAACATTTAACATAAAACATATAAACATCATGAAATTTGGCATGTAACACACAAAAATCTTATAAGTTTCTAATCAACTATAGTATAGGCTCTAAGGGTCTAATAACCTATCCTATATCCCTATAGTCATGGCTCTGATACTAATCTGTCACACCCCGACCCACAGCGTAATAAGAGTCGGAGCATAATTGGGTTATCACCAAAGCTCATGATACTTACTAATATGTTTCATATTTATTAAAGTCAAAGTTACATTTCCAAAATATCCAAACATGTCCATACAATACAAAGAAAATAAACCAAACATAACAATTCCAAACTCTAAATCATTTTATTCTTCTAGTCCAATCTATGTGTTTCTGGCTGCTGCTGGTTCACCTGTACCATGTGTAAAAATGGGGGTTTTTTGGTCAACATAAGTTGGCGAGTGAACCTTATTAGATAAACATTTATTAATGATTTACTTGTTAGTTTATCAATGAAAAATTGTGCATAATCATAAATGAGCAAATGTAAATAATCAAGCAGTGGCAAATAGCAATCACAACTATAACATACAATAACATATGATAGCATACATGAACATACCAACATCATACGATAATTAACATAAATGAAACTGTGCGATCAAGGCTCAATCAAACGGAGCCGATCGTATTGCATGTATTGAAAATGAAAATGTCTGTGCGATCAAGGCTCAATCAAACGGAGCCGATCGTATGTGGGCACGCCAGGTTCACACTCATAATGAAATGGGGAACATGCTCAACGCTCATAATGTAATGGGGAGCGGCGGCCTATGAAATTGCATGTACTGAAAATAATAAATTGCATCCAACAATAACTACACAACAATTGAAACAAACTGAATACACATGTTCATGATATGATGTATGCACAATGGTTTAAATATAATATATATATAACAAGACACATGATACACCCCAAAACGTGATTAAAACGGGGAATTTGTAAAGATTCACTCACATTGGGTGCGTTTGAATGGAGATGATGAGATGCGCACGAGTCGGGAGAGTTGAACAACGAGAATTACTAACCTAAATAATAACGGAAAAACATGGTAAATGAGTGGATTTTATTAAGGATTTTAGTGGAATTTTTAGATATATTTTTGTGAGTTTAAGGCTATTTTCTATCTTTAAAAATGTTATTTTTAAGTATTTTTAATTGATTTTTAAATTAAATTAAATAAATAAAAATATATAAAAAAATTGTTTATTTTGCGTTGACTTGACGTTGACCGTTGACTTGTTGACCGGTTCGGTCAGGGTGCAAGGATGCGCTGGGTGAGACTCGAAACCGAGACCTCCCGTACGCGTGCACGCAGCTCTACCAACTGAGCTACGTGTCTAACCCGAAATAATCTTGTTTTTAATTATATTTATATACTGGTTCGATTTAACCAAAATTCTTTTAATTTCAAAAACATTTTAATTCAACAAACCGGTGCCAGTATCAGGTTTCGAACTCGTGACGTGCGATTCAGTGTTGCACACAGTCCACCGCTGGACAGTGTGTCTAACCTGATTAATATCTCGGTTTTTATTATACTTAACAACTAACGGAGTTAACCTGGTTTAGTTTTAAACAAAAAGGCATTTTATTACATAAGGAGTGCGTGTATCAGGAATCGAACTTGTGACATGCGACTATGTTTTGCACACAGTCCACCGCTGGACTGTGTGTCTAACCCGTTCATATTACTGATTTTAAATAAACTTATAACTTAACTAACTTCGTCTTCTACATTCAAATTGCAGTCAACTGATTCACTAATCCGTTTCTTGTTTTTTCGATTAACAAACATTCTTAAGGCTAAAATGAAATGGCAGAGACGGTGTTGGAAGTAACATACCGTAGGAATGATATATCACAAAATTTTCCGGCAATGCGTCGGCTCTGTTTTTGTGCACCTCAACTGAACCAAACAATTAACCATTTTGATTAGCTAATCGTGAAATTGAGGTGATCAGCAAATGTTAACAGAGGGTTTGAATGCCCTTACCGATTCTCAGATGAACATAGAGATTTTCAGAACTTTTCCGGCGAACTGAAATTAGCTGAATACAGTGCCTGAATTCGATTTCAATTGAAAGGTTTAAGTTAGAAATAGCCTAACAATTGTTGAACTACAACGTTATTGAAAGATTTACCGTTTTGAGGATGAATACGGTTTTCCGGCGAATCTTGCAGAAATTTCCGGCGAGTTGTTTTAAGCGCTCTGACGGACTGAAAGTGTGACGAAAGTGAAATGGAATGTTGGTATGATGTTTCTGAGTCGCGAGAGGGGTCTTGAGTTGAAGTAATTGGGACTTGATTATTTTCGGTTATAAAAACCGATGATGATGACAATTAACGTTCATTCAATCTGAATTGATGAGAAAACGTCGGTGCATCGGTTATAACCTAAATGTGCGAGTAAACAAACGATTTGACGATTGAATTGCCGATTTTCGTTTCTCAATTGGCGCAACCGGTTTAACCGAGTTTGAGTATAAATGTTATTTGTTTCCTAGAGATGACAGAAAACAACAAGTGGCGGAGTGGTGATGTGTGTGTGTGTTAAGTAAGTGAAACTGTGAACCGGCTGACCCGGGTTCGAGTCCCGGCAGCAACTTTTTATTTTTATTTATTTTGTTTTCACTTTTTATCAAATATAATTTTTATAGTTTAGTTTGTTTATTAATTATGCATCATTAAAAATCAGAATAACCATAAATATACAACGTGACATTTATAACTTGATATTTGATTACAAAACGGAGCGGGTTTTGGAAACCCGTTTTTGACAAATGTTACATAACCCAAGTTTAGGTTTCCCTTTCAAGTAACGAAGAATCCACTTTACAGCTTTCATGTGAGACTCTTTTGGATTCGCTTGATATCTGGCACAAAGACACACTGCGAACATGATGTCGGGTCTTGAAGCAGTCAAGTACATTAGAGAACTAATCTGTAACACCCTGTAAAATCGTGTCCAATAATATAGTGACACATGTTGTATTTTAAATATAGTCTGTTAAAGACCAATAAGGACTAAGGGCGTCAACATGCTCAAATCGAGCCTCTGAATGACGTCCAATGTCAACATGCATAAATAGCAGCCTCTGAGTGACTGATATGTCAACATGCTTAAATCATAGCCTCTGAGTGACTGATATGTCAACATGCTTAAATCATTAGCCTCTGAGTGACTGATATGTCAACATGCTTGAAATTTGGCCTCTGAGTGACTGATATGTCAACATGCCTAGCCTCTGAGTGATATCGGAATCAACATGTTTATTAATAAGCCTCTGAGTGATCCTTTATGAAGTCCTAACTCTCATACGTGCCGTTTGTTGGATGAGAGGTTTCAATTTTGTAAATATGTGAAAGTTGGATAATGGAGGGATTAAAAGTGTCAACATGTTAATTTATACATCTGAGTGACCTTTTAACGAACCGAGAGCTCGACAATGTCCGGGCATAATCCTGGGTATGCCAAGTATTGGCTACGGAGGGCTAAAAGTGCCATAAAGGTGTTTAAAAAGGTTTTTATAAGCTTTATAAAGTTAAGGGGCTAAAGTGTCAAAATTTGAACTGGCCTTGGGGCGATCGCGGGCCGCGAGAGACCAGGCCTGGGTCTCTCGTGGGGCGCGATAATAGGTTTGACGCAGAAAGTTTTGGCTTGGTCTCCAAACAAAGCTCCAAAACCATTAAAAAGAAACCATGGCTTCCCAAACTGCTATGCCACGTTTTGGGACACTTGTAAGCTTCTTCTTACACCCCTAAACACCTGGCTTCACCTCCTTTGAGTTCTCCAACTATAAATAGGTGATCAAGTTCACCATTTGAACTTGCACCTTTCTAAATCATAACTCTTCTCCCTCATCTGGAAGTTCCTAACTGAAAGGAGCAATCCAACATAGTTCTTTTGCATCTAGGAATCACTGGTAAGTGTTCCTTCTTTATGCATTGTCGTTTATAGGCTTTCATAGCCAAAAGTCAAGCGTTCACGAAAAACGCCTTGACTTTCGGTTAAGACCATTATGGTCCAGCCATTGTTCGTAACGAACATGGCTAAGTGATCGTAATAAGGTAGGTGTTAATCCCTATAAAGGGCACCTCCTGAAGATCACGTTTGCTAGACCAATTGACGGGTCAAAGTTATGATATTAAAAAGTCAAATAGGCCATTTTTCGGAAAAATCATAAATTGATAGTATACATGTTATGAAACCTGTTTTGACACTTAAACAAGTTGGTAATAATTATTAGAACATGTATAAACATGTTCGGCTCGTCAATTTCAGTTCTAGGGTCGGTTCGTAACCGAAAGTCGCGAAGTTTGACTTCTGCTTTGACTTTCGATTCTGACCCGATATAGATTATTTAGCTAATGATCTAAGTTGCATTATAATCATAATATTATATAGCATAGCCCTCTTAGGTTATATTACATGATCATAATCAGAATCTGAGTTTATGCGCAAGTTCCCTAATTTTGCCATTTTTGACTAAAATGCCCTTTTTGTATAAAACAAGGTTTTAAAGATAATGAACTTGAAAATAAGTTTCCTACTGATGTAATATTATAAATAGGATTAATGGGATGCTAAACCAAGTTATAAACTGAGTTTCCAAGCAAGTCTTTAAACTATGTCGATAAATTACGGTTTTAGTCCTTGTGACTCATAAAATAGTTTTAATCAAATCTTTTCGAGGTAAACCAATTACCTACTGATATGTTATACTAAATAACATATTTTAAACATTTTAATCTGACCTTAACATCGTTTTCATAAACATCGCATAAAGACGTCATTTTACGACATAAGCGTCGTTTCAGCTTATAGTATGGTTTTAAACCATATTAATGGACTAAGACTTATTACCTACTGATATTAAAACTTATTTTAAACATATTTACAGTAGGTACATGTTATAAACTCAGAATCCCAAATAATTTATAAGTTATGTATGAAATTACCAAAATGCCCTTATAAGGCATAATTTCATTTTAAAACCTTAACGGGCATGTAAGTTGATATCCTACTGATATTTCAACTTATTTAAAATATAATGGCATGTAGAACTTGTCCGTGACTTATCCGGTTACCCGATATCGCTAATATGCGCATAGTTACGTATATGTAATTATTTTACGGAAATTAACTGAAACGGGTTTAACCTTGTCATTTAAGTCTCAAAATCCAGAATGTTTATAGTTTACCCATATTATACAAGTCAAGGTACTTGTCGGGTTTAAACTACATTTTATCCAATCATCGTCTAATCTAGCGTCATACGTTTTGATCAACTACGTTAGTCGGTCTAAGTCTATGACTTAAATAAGACTGTTAGTATTTAATTGGTTAGTTTATGCCATAATCCAGATTAGAGACTTTCCGGTAAATGCTATCTGCACTTAGCCCAGTTTCAATACAGCTGAGTTATTAAAATAAAAGAAGAAAAGCTCGGGTAAATACTCTTGACTTATTTCCCCTATATGGGCTTGGGTTACGGTAAATTATTACCGCTTAGGTCGGGAATGGGATTAATCGAACGCCGGTTCGGAATAGAAATCCGCATATTCCGTTTTAATCAGTTTTGTTTGATAAATTAAACATCGGGGGTTAACTACCGTGTCCTGGATATCCTCGGCTCATTACAATAGAAATGGCCACGACCTTAGCGCGGGTGTAGGCATACACCCGATAGACGCTCAATTATGCATTCCCACAAGGTTGGGAGGAATTGACTCCTTCGTGAGTCCAAAGTGGTGTGTACGTTAATTGTGTCTCGGTCAAGGTACCGAGCCCCGCATGTATGACAAACATATAAATCTGTTAACAAGGTTGGACGGTCAATTAACCCAAGTTATAAAAAGGTTTTGTGCTGATACGCACTTAAAACATTTTTGGAATGTTTCCAAAAGAGTCGGTTGGTGTATTTACCAGCGAAAGCTGACATATTTTCAAAAGACTAAACTGTAGGTACAATACGAAAATAGGCAGGAGGTGCTCGGTAGTGATAGAGGATCTTGCAAATCCTAAATCTGCCCAAAGTTTGTTTTGTATTCTTTCTTGTACAATTTAATGATCCGCCTGTGGATCTTCTATTACAAGGTTGTATATTATTTTATATTTCGAAAATTTGTTTGTAATAGTAATTTTACTCCAAGACTTTCGCTGTGCTATGTTTAATTGACAATGATGTTATCAACTGACGTCACGATACTCCCCACCCGGGCCTACTAGTATATGGATTTCGGGTTGGAAATCCGCGGTGTGACATAATCATAGCCCTGTATTGAGTAGGATCAACATCCTCCACACTCTCATAATCTGGACCAAGATTGTGATTCTCACAGATAAGTGTATTGAAAGTAGCGCAATCTTCCATTATGAAATGAGACAAAATGTTATACACATATTTTGTCTGATGTATAAACATCCCATCCTTCTTCTGTTCAACTTGTAAACCCAAAAAGTAGGATAGCTTACCCATCGCACTCATATCAAACTTGCTCTTCATTACTTCCTCGAAATCATGACACATGTTCTCATTTGATCACCCTAAAATGATGTCATCTACATATACATGTACCAGCAGAAAGTCTTCCTTTTAATGAAAAGTGTACTGTCAATCTGACCTCTTTCAAAACCATTCTTTAACAAATGTGCTCACAGTGTCTCATACCACGCCTTAGGTGTCTAATGCAATCCATACAATACCTTATCAAGTCGATAGACTCGATCTAGATAATCTGGATCAGTAAACCCATCTGGTTGTGAGACATACACCACTTCTTGGACTTTTCTGTAAAGAAACACACTCTTCACGTCAAGTTGGTAACTTTGAAGCCCTTGAATGAAGCAAAAGCTAGGAACAAACGAATTGCTTCCAACCTTGCTACTGGTGCAAACACCTCATTGTAATCAATCCACTCTTGTTGATTGAACCCTTTCACAACCAACCGAGCCTTATTCCTTATTACGATCCCTTGGTCGTCTTTCTTGCACTTAAACACCCACTTAGTGCCTATTTCCTTCTCTCACTCTACCTCAGCATCAGCCTTCACTTCCTCATTATCAACTGGGGCTATCTCAGCCATGAACGCCTGTGAGGCATAGTTATCAGCCTCCAGATGAACACTCCAATCATAAGAACCCTCTCTAGCTGTAGAAATCAGGGCCTTTGATCCAGTGTTGGTTGATGCATTCTTGTTGCTTGAACCATGACCAGGAAATCTTGAAAGGATGAACTAAAACGAGATTTAGACTTAGGTCTTTGACACTCTCTAGCAAAATGTCCACAATTTTGACAATTGTAACACTTCACTTTAGACTTGTCAAAACCCACACTCTTTCCAACGAACTTCTTGCCCGTTCTGTTCCTGAACCTCTTTACTCTTCTAGAGATCATGGCCATCTGCCATTGTAGATCCATCTCCTCTAGGTCGTCAGGGTCAATCTGATCATAATCTTCATCAAACGTAGCAGGATCAGATAATCTAGAGTGCGGAATCCCCTTGATCAGATTTCACAGAATACCGAACAAAAACAAGAACAAGAACCAGAACACGAACACACAGTTTCAATCTGTCTTCTATTGGTTATCTAACACAAGTGTTTACAATCAATTCAAGACTCTCTCTCTAAACTCTCTCTGAAGTAAATCTTTGATCAACTAATTGAGCAACCTTAACCCTAATGACAACCTCCCTTTATACAGTGATAGGTTATGCACCTGGGCTAGGGTTTCACCACATGGACTTCTATTGGGTCTAGGCCCAATTCGCCTACCATATACTATTTGGTGTCTGATTTAGCCCAATTACTTCTAATTAAATATTACAAAACTAAACCCACTAACCATTTATCATTTTACTAATTACAAGATATCCAAAGACCAAATATAAGCTGTTGTCATAAATATGCACCAACAGGTGTTGATAAATAAAGCACGGATGAAGATGCCTCATGAAATCCTTTTCAGTGTCAAACCTTCTGTTAGACACTTTCGAGCTTTTGGATGTCCGTGTACCCTATTGCATCTAGATGCAATACCAAAGTTTGATGCTAGAGGGGATGAATGCTACTTTATTGGATATGCCGGTAAAGCTGCGCAAGAGAACAAAACTGCATATAGAGTGTACATCAAATCAACAAGGCAGATTGTCGAATAATTTGATGTATAGTGGCTTGAAGAAAACAAGACAGATGCTGGAAATGGAGCATTTACTCTCTATAATTATGCACATTTGTTCAAATCATTTGATATCCTTGATAACTTACCTTCTGTTGTTTCTATAGATAAAATGAGTACTTCAAGCGTTTCTTCGGGTTCATTGATCATTATTAATAACATTGACGAAGAGGGGGATGCTGAAGTTGTGAAGCACAACGAATTCAACAACTGTATCGGAGACGCAAGAAGTTACAAATCATATGGATTCTCCTAATGCAGAACAAGATATTCAAACTCGTCTGGTGATGAAGACTCGTTGAACAATCACGACAATGTGTTCACACTCGATCCTAATCCTGATGATTATGTTGTGGACGAAGCGTTAGAGGATCCTGTGACCGAACCTTTGGAACTTACTGAAACTGAGAATCTGATTAATCTGCCGCCAAGAGGAACAGTTCCCGAATTTGTTGTTCTCACTAGCATTCAGAGGAATCACCCAGTGGAAAATGTGATTGGACCCATTGGGGCTAGGGTGTTGACTAGAAGTCAGACAGGAGTTATCAACACATGTCTATACTCGTGATTCATCTCATAAATCAACCCGAAAACAACCCAAATGGCACTTCGAGAACCAAGTTGGGTGGATGCCATGCAGGATGAGCTTTTGAGAAATTAAAAGTATGGAGATTGGTTAAGTTGCCTGTGGGAAAGAAAGCACTTGGAACTAGATGGGTTTATCGGAACAAAGGAGATGATAGTGGGGTGATTGTCAGAAACAAAGCAAGACTGGTGGTGCGATGTTTTAGACAAATTGAGCGGCTTGAATATGATGAAGTGTATGCCCCTGTTGCTAGATCAGAAGCCATTCGAATTTTTCTCGCCTACGCATCGTTCAAAGGGTTCATAGTCTATCAGATGGATGTGAAGACGGCGTTTCTGTATGGAAAAGTTAAAGAGGAAATATACGTTGAATAGCCACCCAGTTTTGTTAATCCACGATATACATGACATGTCTACAGGCTTAACAAAGCACTATATGGATTGCATCAAGCACCCCGTGCTTGGTATGCTACTCTGACTAAGCATCTGCTGGCAAATGGGTGCACTCGTGGTTATTGATCAGACCCTGTTCATTCGCAAAGTGGGAGAAGACCAGATTCTAGTGCAAATATATGTGGATGATCTTCTCTTTGGCTCCACAAGCAACACACTGTGTAGAGAATTTGAGGATGTTATAAGAAGTAGCTTAAGATGAGTGCTTTGGGAGAAATCAATTTCTTTTGGGGATTGCAAGTCCGTCAGGACTCCAAGGGTATCTTGATCCATCAAGGAAAATACGTGGATGGTATTCTTGCAAAATTCCTCCTTCAAGATGCAAAACCTGCAAGCACTCCCATGGTAGAGAGACCAGTTCTCGCTGAGGATCTAGAAGGAGAAGCTGTCAAAGAAACACTGTACAGGTCCATGATTGGGTCCTTGATGTATCTGACCGCAAGCAGACCAGATATGATGTTTACAGTGTGTCAGTGTGCACGTTATCAGGCTAATCCAAAACTCTCTCACTTAAATGTTGTCAAGAGAATCTTTAGATATCTTAAAGGCAATCCTAGATTTGGGCTTTGGTATCGTAAAGATTTTCTATTTGATTTATGTGCTTTTTCTAACAGTAATTTTGGAGGTGTACGCAGGGATATGAAGTCCACATCAGCTGGTTGCCAGTACCTGGGAGATAGACTCATATCTTGGCAATGCAAGAAGCAGCAGACTGTGTCATTATCAACTGCAGAGGCTGAGTTTGTAGCTGCTTTGGCTTGCTATTCTCAGGTGATATGGATCCAACACCAACTGGTGGATTACGTTTTGAATTTCTCTCAGACTCCCATTTATTGTGATAATGATGCATCAATCCAAATAGTGAAAGATCTTGTGTTTTTCGAAAACTAAGCACATTGCCATAAAAATTCATTTTATTCGTGACTCGTACAATCAGGGACTCATTTCTGTGGAACAGATTACACTGACGACAATGTCGCAGATCTGTTCACAAAATCAACTGATCGAGCACGGTTTAATGCACTTCTTGAACTGCTCAAAATGGTCCAATTCGAGAACTGAACTTGGTCACACAAAAATATTTTTCTACGTTTGTATATAAATTTGTTTCTTAAAATTGTTTTTCGTTTATTCTTTTTGTTTTCAGTTATAAGCAAAAATTTAGGGGGATGTAGTCTGTGTCTTAGAAAAATACAAAAGCATTTGAAAAATTCAAAAAATTACAAAAAATTTAGTTTAGTCTGGATTTTTAATAAAAGGTTTTATTTTAATTAATTTTATTTTTATTTTAGTTATTAAAAATTTTAGTTTTATTTCAATTATTAAAAGTCCAACAAAACTAAAATATATATTTATTGTTTAAAGAAATATTAAAAAAAGGTAGAGTTAACTTATATTTTGCTCCCTGTCGTTTGTTTATGTTAACGGGCTTACTTCAGTAATTTAAAAAGAACCATTTTCATCCTTGATCTTTTATATTTATTACCATTTCACTCCTCGTCTCAAATGACATCCAATTCCAACATTAAAACTTTGTCACATGCCCCTCACATGAGGGACATTTCAGTCTTTCATTATCCCCCCTTAAAAATAAAAAACCACTTCATTTTTTTCTCACCGTTCTCTCTTCCTTCTCTGCCACCACCACCCGTCGACCACCCCCACCCACCCTACACACACTCTCTCCCTCCACTATCGTCACCAGCAACACCACCGCTCTACCAACAGCTCACTTCTCTCCAGAAAACACACCCTCACCCACTGTACCACCACTTTTATTTTCTGTTGTTGACGTTAAAGTTGAAAGAAATGAACCAAAATTTTAAAGTGATAACTTTTGTTGTGGGCCATAAAGACTTATGCAAGTCAAACCAAAATAAGAAGGCTTGTGCTTTTGGGTGGTGTAACACCCCAAAAATATTGAACCATATAAAAGTGTATACACATACATATATATATACACACACACACACACACATGTTCGAATAATTAACCTAGCTGATTATTTGTGTTGTTAGTGATAAATATTGGAAGATATCCATTATTATTCAAAATCTGAAATATGAGTGACCAAAAAGGGAAAAAGGATGAAACTTGAATATATAAAACAAATATAAAACACAACACACACAAATGTTCATCAAGAATGTGTGTGTGTGCGTGTAATGGCCAGGAGAAGAACAAGGGGTGCAAAACCCTTGTTCATCAAGAATCACCAAATTAAAGGAGAATTTCGGATCTCAAACTCATGCATGAACATATATTAATGATCACCTAAACTAGAGGATCATAAGGTATGTCAAAAATCTTAATTTGGTGATATTATGAATGTAGGTAGATTTCATGGATTCCAATCCATGTAAGAATTTTAGAAAATTGAAGTAAGATAAGAGGTGTATACTTGCTTAGGAACAAACCCTAAGTGAAAGCTTTAAATATATTGCTATGTGAAGTGGGTTTTTAATTATATGATGAAATTGATGATATAGGAGTGTTTATGATCATCATACTTGTATGTGTAAGATACTTGAACAAATTAGAGATTCGAGTAAGTGATCATACATAACTCGAAACGAGTTTTGTATGATATAATGAAATTGATGTTATGTCAATATTAATAGGTACTTGAGATCATGTTGTTTACTAGTTTGTATGTAGAACTTGATTATATTAGGTATTCGGATGAATGTCTAATAGTATGATGAAATGGGTTTTACATAGAGATGAAAACCCTTAATTATAACATGATGAATAGATAAATTAGCATTGATAATCGAAAGCTAAGTTAACTTGATGTTAGCAATCGGTCGAACTTGTTTAAGTGAAAGAAAAACTTGGTTGGGAATTTAAATAAGAGGGTAGTCTAAAACTATCGCATGCTGGGTAATTGATAAATGCCTAAATGAGTTCGTTCAACCTAGGTGTGCGTTTGCAAATGTTAATAGGCAGTTGACTTTTAGAAGTCAAACTGACTTATAAATATGATCAAATGGTAATTTTGATGTAAAGTCCGTAAGGTGGGATAGTCTTGATGAATGATGACTAATCTAACCATCTTGCGAATGATAAATGATAGTTTGACGCTTGATAAGCAAGGTGGAGGCTTGAGAAGAAACGGGTTAAACGGATCAAGTACGCGGGAAAAGCATAATCGGATTTCAAGGTAAGTAAAGCTTACATCCTTAAAATAGTAAATCTACTTATATATTTGACTAAGAATATAAGAATTGGTATTCAAAATGAGATTTTGAAATACAAGGTTCCGACGCGAATCGATACGGGTCAGAACAAGTGAAAATAGTAATAAACCATATTTGATGGTAAAAAGGGGTAAAATAGTAATTTAGTCATGTACTGACAAATAAAGAAGGAATTCTGAAAAGTTACCTTATGGTGTAAACCATAAGGAATAAAAAGGGGTAAAATGGTGATCTATTCACGAGTTGACAAATAAATATTAAATTTTGAATAGACACTCCTTGGCATATGCCATAACGGATTAAACGTATTGAGAGATGAATTTTAAGTAATATGATCATGCGGTGTAAACCGAAATAGATTAAATAGTGCTGATGGTAAATAAATACCATCTCATAATGATAAAATGGTCATTTAGGCCAAACGGGTCGAATGGTGATGTCATCACCATTTGACAAGAATAACTAATAATCGTTTTTCGAGTTTTGTGCTCACAGGGAAAAAGCATAAGGTTTGTGTTGTTATTAATTAGTAACTAATTGTGCAAGGTATTTAAATGGGTCAATGTTATGACCCGAGCCAGGTATGTGTAATGAGTCAAACTCTCATTAAGGACTTAAGGTCCGATGAGAGTTAAACGAGTCTTGAATGAACATTTGATTACCTAAAGTAAGGTAAATCTAATAATCTAAATCGTAGACACTATGTTCTCAGGAGCATAATGATTTTAAATAGATTACGGTTAAAATGTTCACATTTAGTCAAAACATGTTATTGAAAGTCCTTCGTCGTAAAAGAATGGGCTAAGGTTGACCAAAACGCCCTCGAATGATAAAACAAACAAACGACCCTTGAGGGTAGCTTAAAGTGAGTTTTATAAGTAAGTATACCCTTTCGGTAGTGTAAAAGTAAATGACATAAGCCATTTTGGTTTAATGCCTCATAACGGGTTTTTTTCGTAAATTGTCAAACCGAATGGTAGAATTTGGAAGTATATGATTTTCTATAACAAATCCACCAAAAATATAGTTGTGGTAGAAAATAAATGGATATCTTAGTGTGGAAATGAGATGTAAGTAAAAGAGGAAGTGAAATTTAAGCTTAATTGCTTAAATCTCTTAACGGGTCAAAATGTTAAGATAGATAAAGGTTTGGTTGTGTAAAGCGATGGATTTCGCTAAGGCAACCAAACAGGTAAAAATGGAGATTTAATGCACACCGAAATGGATGTGTGAATGTTTAATTTGGTTTAAATGCGGTTAAAGGGTAAATTAAGAAAATATGCGTATAACCGAGTAACGGTTGCGTAAACCATAAGGTAGTTATCCCGAAGAATGGGACATATCTATAAAATTAATAACTTCGCAAAAATAAATAAAGTATATCAAGTTCATTTGTTCAAATGTGCAAATGGGTCAAAACTATAAGATTTACGAAATTAGAATCGAGTAGTGTAAACACTCTTAACAAAGGTACAATGAGAATGAAAACAGGAAATGATGTTTTACGGATGTGTTTCCGCATGTTCCAATGTCACACCCCGACCCGCAGTGGAAAAGGTGATCGGGGCATGATTGGGTTATCATCAAAGCTCATGACATTTATTAAGCGTTTCATATTCATTAATACAAATTAAATGGAAATTTACAATGATTGCTACAACATGATCTAACTAACAATCTAACTTCTCTGTTCTCTTCTAAGGCATATCCTATGTTATCCTTGCTTCAACCTGTTCACCTGTATCATGTGTAAAATGGTTTTTGGATCAACATAATGTTGGCGAGTGAATCCTATGGAAAACATTTGAACAATTTATTTAAATTGATTATGAAATATGTGCACAACCAAACATGAGTAAAATTAGATGTAACTTGATCGGCAATCATAAGATGTTAAATGAAACACTCATGAATAATAATGGAACAATTAAAGGCACGCGATGTTCAACTCGTCTCTCACGAGGAACTGAGGGGCCTGATGAATGAATTGCATAAACATGATAATATGAATAACACAACTACAAACAATATAAACTCAATGATACACACATGAATAATAATGAATTTGATGTGAAGCACGCGATGTTCTACTCGTCTCCCACGAGGAACTGATGGGCTTAATGTATGAGTTTCATATGACTTGACAAATGGCAATAAGTAAATCACAACAATAAAAACAATCTAAGTTTAAGTCATGATGTGGTATGGCACAAGTTTAAATAAATAAATTAATTAATTTCATAACACATGACACACCCCAAAACGTGTAATTTAAAAAAGGGGAATTGTAAGATTCACTCACAGTGGGTGCGTTCGGTTGATGACGTTGAATGCACGCGAAGTGGTTTTAACCACGAGTGAGATTTAACCTAGATAAATCGCATTATGGTTTGGTAA
The DNA here is from genome assembly GCA_947069175.1 of Scalesia atractyloides. Classification (NCBI taxonomy): domain Eukaryota; kingdom Viridiplantae; phylum Streptophyta; class Magnoliopsida; order Asterales; family Asteraceae; genus Scalesia; species Scalesia atractyloides. Next base: position 94,298,753 of record CAMTDV010000012.1, read on the forward strand.
GTAACCGGATTTTATTAAACTATTTTAGTAGGATTGTTGGGTGTATTTTTGTGAGTTTGAGGCTATTTTCTAACCTTAAAAATGTTAATTTTAAATATTTATAATTGGTTTTTAATTAAAATAATTAAATAAAAATAATAAAAAAAATATTTTATTATTTTTTTGCTACAGTTGACTTTGACCTGTTGACTTTGACTGGCGTTGACCGGTTCGAGGCATATTGTTGTGCGCTGGGTGAGGCTCGAACCCGAGACCTCCCGTACGCGTGCACGCAGCTCTACCAACTGAGCTACGTGTCTAACCCGTTATATATCCGATTTTAATTACATATATACATTAATTAGAATTAAACAGAAATCCTTTTTATTTTAAAAACAGTTTAAACGAAACGGTCATGCACTCCACAGGTCTCGAACCCGGGACCTGTGGTTTAATCCAACACACAGTCCACCGCTGGACTGTGTGTTCAACATGTTATATCATTCGATTTTTATTATACTTAAATACTATTTATTTATTTCCTTTTCTGCCTTAATTAAAAAGAGAAGATAATTGTCCGAGTCGGTGCAGAAGACCGGACTCGAACTCGTGACCAGTGATATAAACAAACACACAGTCCACCGCTGGACTGTGTGTCTAACTTGGTTATTATTCCGGTTATCATTATACTTAACATATATCTGTGGCGACTCCGGTTCAGTTAAACAAAAAAATGGTTTTTATTAAGGTAGCGTGTGTGAGGCGGGAATCGAACTCGAGACCTTTGCATGTTTAACGTTTTATGTGCACATAGTCCACCGCTGGACTGTGTGTCTAACCCGATTAATTTCATGATTTATATTATACTTATATAATACAGAAAAACATCGTCTTCCTCGCTGGAATATAACCAGAGTTTGGAAATCGATTGGTTCAAAGTTTTTATCGGTTTATTAGTGTTTTACAGTTCATTAAGGTGAGATAAATGTGAAAAAGGAAAAGAAATTGGGCGGAGAATTATACCGACTGGATCCTCTGTTTTCCGGCAGAACTCCGGCGACAGAATTCACCTCCGGCGACGTGTTCCGTATAGCAGCTAGTCTCCGGAAAGCTTGGAAAAGGTAAGGGTGACTTCGGTAAAGGTTTAGGGGATTCAGTAAAGCTCAGAGATTAAAACTCGGTTTTCCGGCGACGAACAGATTTATTCCGGCGAGGGAGTTTTCGCCGAGAAAGAGTGTGGTTTTGAGCGAAAAGGTTCTCAATGGTTTGAGGGTGAATTTATAGGGAAAAAACGAGATGTATTTCGTCTGATTTCGTATTCATCGGTTTAAGTTTTCTGGCGGTTATAGAAAAGTGTCGCGGACTTCAAACATCAGTTATAACCGATATCTGGTTAATGGTTTACGTTATAACGTAAATTGTAGTTAAGACTCGCGAGTTTACCGGGATTCCGACGACTGAACTGATTGGGCGCCGGTTTTGAATTCGTAAAGTCATTTTATAAATTTAATGATTCTATTATTTAACAAACGGAACAAGTGGCGCAGTGGTTTGTGTGTGTGAGGTGATAAGTCGCTGAGTGACTCGGTACAGACCCGGGTTCGAAACCCGGCAGAGGCAATTCATTTTTATTTTGCGGTTTTTGACAGTTTTTCAAAAACTAAATATATATTCCCGTATAATAATTGATTACGGATCGTTTAAAAATATTTTGGGCATTTAATTCGCAACGAAAATTTTGACTGACTGTTCGGTTGATAAACGGAGCGGGTTTGGTAAATCCGTTTTTGACGGATGTTACAGTATCCCCTGCTTTTTAGAAATTTCGTCCCGAAATTTAAATTGTGATATATTTGACTAAAAGAATGATGATGTTTTGTTTGACAGTTGTATGCTTAGCAAAATAAAGGCTTAAGTTTTTTGTTCGAGGCGGTAACGTTCCTTGTAAGGGTTAAGTACCCTATTCAGGAATCGCTTTTTGTTGCCTACTGTATAAGTATTGATAAACAGGAATGATTTGCTAAAAATGATATCATGCATAAGAGTTTAGATAAGTTTGGGAAAGTATGGTTATATCCTAAGGCAAAACTTCTAACACTACAACCTATATGGGACATAAATAAAAAACACAACAGCTGATATTTGAACATAAGTAAACACATCAGCAAATATTTGAACATGAATAAACACATCAGCAAATATTTGAACATGAATAAACACATCAGCAAATATTTGAATCCACATTCTGATAGCATATATGTTTGAATGATGGAAGTTCCTCTCTCGTTTGTTATGATGGAGAGGTTAGTTTATGTAGAAATGGAACACAATCCAATCTCTTTAAATAACATGATGATATAAATGTAACACAAATTCCAACCAAGGCAATACTAAATCCTACATGGAACTTCTCATAACCGCCTGATAATGCCTCTGATCCTTTGGCAAGAATACTTATATATAGGAAGTACCAGCGGCGTATCCACCATATTCTTGCCAAATTTTCATTAGTTTTATCCACAAGTTATGATTGGTTACCAAGAAACTAATAAATCCTACATAGAACTTCTCATAACCGTCCGATAATGCCTCTGATCCTTTGACAAGAATACTTATATATAGGAAGTACCAGCGGCGTATCCACCATATTCTTGTCAAATTTTCATTGGTTTTATCAGTGAATTATGATTAGTCCTATAACTCTACAATCAATACAACAAACATAAATTACTGAAATGAAATATATCTGTGCGATCAAGGCTCAATCGAACGGAGCCGATCGTATTGCATGTACTGAAAATGAAATGGATGTGCGCTCAAGGCTCAATCAAACGGAGCCGAACGTATTGAATGTACTGAAATTGAAATTGTGTGCTCAAGGCTCAATCAAACGGAGCCGAGCGTATTGCATGTACTGAATATGAATAACTTAACCACACAAACAGCCTATGCATGGAACCTCTCATAACCGCCTGATAATGCCTCCAATCATTTGACAAGAATACTTATATATAGGAAGTACCAGCAGCGTATCCACCATATCCTTGTCAAATTTTCATTGACTTTATCCGTAAGTTATGATTAGTTCTATGCGACTCTACAACAAACACAACAACCACAAGATACTGATAATGAAATTGTATGTGCGCTCAAGGCTCAATCAAACGGAGCCGAACGTATTGAATGAAATTGTATGTGCGCTCAAGGCTCAATCAAACGGAGCCGAACGTATTGAATGTACTGAAATTGAGCAACTTAATCTAAACAACCATCACACAATCAGCCTATGCATGGAACCTCTCATAACTGCCTGATAATGCCTCCGATCATTTGACAAGAATACTTATATATAGGAAGTACCATCGGCGTATCCACCATATCCTTGTCAAATTTTCATTGACTTTATCCGCAAGTTATGGTTAGTTCGATGCGACTCTACTACAAACACCACAACCACAAGATACTGATAATGAAATTGTCTGTGCGCTCAAGGCTCAATCAAACGGAGCCGAACGTATTGCATGAACTGGAAATGTAAATTGAAATGTGCGCTCAAGGCTCAATCAAACGGAGCCGAACGTATTGCATGAACTGGAAATGTAAATTGAAATATGCGCTCAAGGCTCAATCAAACGGAGCCGAACGTATTGCATGTATTGAAATGTAAAATGAAATAACCGATCAAGGCTCAAACAAACGGAACCGATCGTGCGGGCACGCCCTGATCAACCCATAATAAAATGGGGATCAAACTCAACCTCGATGGATGGGGAGCTACGGCCTCGGCAAAAGCATATACTGAAAACAATATATAATATATAATATCCAATAATTTCTCTAACAGTCTACACATGTGATAAAGAAAAACATAAGACTAAACAATAGGAGTTGAATCTGGATCTTCGGCGAAGAGGACTAGCTGAGTATCTTCGTTTGGGCCGTCATTATCTTCGACAGGATTGGCGTTGATATTGAAGACTCTTCCTCTTGCTGGTGGCATAGTGGTTGGGTTTTCTTGGTTTACTTGGTTAACTGGGTTTGATTGTGCTTGAGTGTTGATAACGTTAACCAATTGAGGGCATGTGTTTCTAAGGTGGGTAGGGTCGCCACAATTGAAGCAAACTCGAGCATATGGGAACATGGGGTATTGGGGTTGATGATAAGTTTGGGCCATGTTTTGAGTAGGGGAAAAGGTTTGGTCTTGAAAGGTGCGACAAACATTGCTCAAATGACCATAGCGTCCACAAGTTGCACATAGACGACAAAGTAGGGTATGGGGATGGTGATAAAAACAGTTGTTGCATCGAGGGTGAGGTCCAAGATATGGTTTCTTATTTGGGTAAGCTGAGTTGGGTGCCACTTGGGTGATTGGGATAGCTCGGATGGGTATAGCGTGAAAAACTGGTTGATTACGTTGGGTAGCGGCGAAAAGTCGCCCGACTCTTCTTCTCTTAGGATTGGGTTGAGAAGGTGATTCGGGTTGAGTGGAGTCGGAGGTTTCAGTCGATTCTTTATCCTTCTTCTTCTCCTCCTTGAAGTCTTTGTTTCGGATTCGGTTCTCGGTGAGCTCTGTTGCTAGCTCCATTGCTGCTTCTAAAGTTGCAGGCTTGGTACTTATCACAGGGTCTTGAATCTTTGACGGAAGACCACGAATGTAGTGCTCGATCAAACGGTAGAGGGGAGTAAACATGTTGGGAACCATTTGATGTAATTCGAGGAACCTTTTGTTGTAGGTTGTGTGGTCTCCTTCCATTTGCTTCAATGAGTAAAATTCATCTTCTAACTTCTTGATTTCGCTCCTTGGGCAAAATCGTCTGGTCATGATTTCCTTCAATTCGTTCCAAGTTAAGGTCATAGCATCTTCAACACCTCGTTTTGCCTTCTCTGTATTCCACCAAGTAAGTGCTATCCCAGATAGTCGACCGGCAGCATAACGCACTTTGCGATCATCAGGGCAATCGCAATTTAGAAAGGTATTCTCCATTTCTTCAAACCAATGGAGGAGTGCGGTGACGCCTTCAGTCCCTTTGTATTTCGGAGGGTCGCATGATTTGAAATGCTTGTAGGTACATTTAGTGGTATTTGGGGGAGAGTTGAAAATGTTTTGGTTTGCTTGATTGACGGGATTATCGGTGAGTGCTTGTTGAACTTGGATTACAATGTTGGGTATTACGGCAGCCATTTGTTGAGCGATTAAGGCAGCCATGCGTTCGCGGGCTTTTCTTGCTCTCGTCTTCCTACGGGCGAGGTTAGAAGACATCTACAATGAATACATGACAAGAGTATGAGTTGGATGCTTTTGAGATCATGGGTCGCATTCAAGAATGAACATTCATAAAATAATTATAGAAAAATACTACATCCATAGGATGTCTTGGGCTTTGCTCGCTGTTAGGCCCGTCATGCCGCCATACTTTACCTGTGTAATCATGTGGGCCCCCATGAATACCGGTTTTTCATATGGTTCGCACGGTTTCTGCCTGGTTGCGTACACAAAAACCCGGAGAAAATCGAGAAATATGTATACAACGTGTGATGTTCGGAATGTGTCCAGGTGTAGACACGGTGACACCTCAAAGTAGGGTTAGTTCGAACGACGTTTGGTGTGGCATGCTTTGGCCTAATAGGTCCTTCGTACTCTCATCGTTGGTCCCCAGGTAGGCAAACTGGTCCGTTATATTGGATTTATACGAATGCCAGCCTAGACAGGACGTTCCGACTACCGGTACTTGTACCCTTCCAGTTACTACATGCCCGTCGCAGAACTTACTTTGATGAGAATTGAAAATTGCACAAAATCTTTGGATAATGAGAGTATGAAAATAAATTGAATACATGAACATCGATATATGTATAATGAATATGTATATATGTATAATGAATATGTATATGAGCATGTATGTTTGACTGGAATGTAAACAAATATGAAACAAATAAATATCACAAGTTTGTATGTAACCACCTAATCAATTTAAAATTTAGGCAGACTATAGTATAGGCTCTAAGGGCTAATAACCTATCCTATATCCCTATAGTCATGGCTCTGATACCAATCTGTCACACCCCGACCCGCAGCGGAAAAGGTGATCGGGGCATGATTGGGTTATCATCAAAGCTCATGACATTTATTAAGCGTTTCATATTCATTAATACAAATTAAATGGAAATTTACAATGATTGCTACAACATGATCTAACTAACAATCTAACTTCTTTGTTCTCTTCTAAGGCATATCCTATGTTATCCTTGCTTTAACCTGTTCACCTGTATCATGTGTAAAATGGTTTTTGGATCAACATAATGTTGGCGAGTGAATCCTATGGAAAACATTTGAACAATTTATTTAAATTGATTATGAAATATGTGCACAACCAAACATGAGTAAAATTAGATGTAACTTGATCGGCAATCATAAGATGTTAAATGAAACACTCATGAATAATAATGGAACAATTAAAGGCACGCGATGTTCAACTCGTCTCTCACGAGAAACTGAGGGGCCTGATGAATGAATTGCATAAACATGATAATATGAATAACACAACTACAAACAATATAAACTCAATGATACACACATGAATAATAATGAATTTGATGTGAAGCACGCGATGTTCTACTCGTCTCCCACGAGGAACTGATGGGCTTAATGTTTGAGTTTCATATGACTTGACAAATGGCAATAAGTAAATCACAACAATAAAAACAATCTAAGTTTAAGTCATGATGTGGTATGGCACAAGTTTAAATAAATAAATTAATTAATTTCATAACACATGACACACCCCAAACGTGTAATTTAAAAAGGGGGAATTGTAAGATTCACTCACAGTGGGTGCGTTCGGTTGATGACGTTGAATGCACGCGAAGTGGTTTTAACCACGAGTGAGATTTAACCTAGATAAATCGCATTATGGTTTGGTAAGTAACCGGATTTTATTAAACTATTTTAGTAGGATTGTTGGGTGTATTTTTGTGAGTTTGAGGCTATTTTCTAACCTTAAAAATGTTAATTTTAAATATTTATAATTGGTTTTTAATTAAAATAATTAAATAAAAATAATAAAAAAAATATTTTATTATTTTTTTTGCTACAGTTGACTTTGACCTGTTGACTTTGACTGGCGTTGACCGGTTCGAGGCATATTGTTGTGCGCTGGGTGAGGCTCGAACCCGAGACCTCCCGTACGCGTGCACGCAGCTCTACCAACTGAGCTACGTGTCTAACCCGTTATATATCCGATTTTAATTACATATATACATTAATTAGAATTAAACAGAAATCCTTTTTATTTTAAAAACAGTTTAAACGAAACGGTCATGCACTCCACAGGTCTCGAACCCGGGACCTGTGGTTTAATCCAACACACAGTCCACCGCTGGACTGTGTGTTCAACATGTTATATCATTCGATTTTTATTATACTTAAATACTATTTATTTATTTCCTTTTCTGCCTTAATTAAAAAGAGAAGATAATTGTCCGAGTCGGTGCAGAAGACCGGACTCGAACTCGTGATCAGTGATATAAACAAACACACAGTCCACCGCTGGACTGTGTGTCTAACTTGGTTATTATTCCGGTTATCATTATACTTAACATATATCTGTGGCGACTCCGGTTCAGTTAAACAAAAAAATGGTTTTTATTAAGGCAGCGTGTGTGAGGCGGGAATCGAACTCGAGACCTTTGCATGTTTAACGTTTTATGTGCACACAGTCCACCGCTGGACTGTGTGTCTAACCCGATTAATTTCATGATTTATATTATACTTATATAATACAGAAAAACATCGTCTTCCTCGCTGGAATATAACCAGAGTTCGGAAATCGATTGGTTCAAAGTTTTTATCGGTTTATTAGTGTTTTACAGTTCATTAAGGTGAGATAAATGTGAAAAAGGAAAAGAAATTGGGCGGAGAATTATACCGACTGGATCCTCTGTTTTCCGGCAGAACTCCGGCGACAGAATTCACCTCCGGCGACGTGTTCCGTATAGCAGCTAGTCTCCGGAAAGCTTGGAAAAGGTAAGGGTGACTTCGGTAAAGGTTTAGGGGATTCAGTAAAGCTCAGAGATTAAAACTCGGTTTTCCGGTGACGAACAGATTTATTCCGGCGAGGGAGTTTTCGCCGAGAAAGAGTGTGGTTTTGAGCAAAAAGGTTCTCAATGGTTTGAGGGTGAATTTATAGGGGAAAAACGAGATGTATTTGGTCTGATTTCCGACTGTATTCATCGGTTTAAGTTTTCGGCGGTTATAGAAAAGTGTCGCGGACTTCAAACATCAGTTATAACCGATATCTGGTTAATGGTTTACGTTATAACGTAAATTGTAGTTAAGACTCGCGAGTTTACCGGGATTCCGACGACTGAACTGATTGGGCGCCGGTTTTGAATTCGTAAAGTCATTTTATGAATTTAATGATTCTATTATTTAACAAACGGAACAAGTGGCGCAGTGGTTTGTGTTTGAGGTGATAAGTCGCTGAGTGACTCGGTACAGACCCGGGTTCGAAACCCGGCAGAGGCAATTCATTTTTATTTTGCGGTTTTTGACAGTTTTTCAAAAACTAAATATATATTCCCGTATAATAATTGATTACGGATCGTTTAAAAATATTTTGGGCATTTAATTCGCAACGAAAATTTTTACTGACTGTTCGGTTGATAAACGGAGCGGGTTTGGTAAATCCGTTTTTGGCGGATGTTACATCCAAGTCATGTTTAATGTATGGAACTTGAAACGGGTCGAACGGAGAAGTTAAATAACACAACAGCAAAAATGCTGCAGTAGATGGCGTCACCGACGCAGTATGGTAGTCCGGCGCCTTAAGTTACTGCCTACGGCAGTAAAGCTCCGACTTGACATTAGAAGAGGCGTCGTCGACGCGGCGAAGTGCCGTCGTCGACGCCACCTTAAAGATTCGAATTTTTCTGAATAAATTTTGTTAAATTAGTTAAGTGGTGTTACCCCTTATCTAGTGCATTACTAACTAATTTGTAAATTTTCAGTTTAAGGTAATAGCAAGCACCCTTGGACGATGATCAAGATCAACGAAGAACCGAACACGATCAAAGACAAAGCTTCCGCGTTTCGATTTAAATCTTTATCAAATCAAACTATGAGTATATGCTAAAACATTTTGAAATAATTGAGAAGTTCAAATTAATATATAATTTTGAATCATTACGTTTTTGCATTATGCTTATATTAATGCATAACTTTTATAAAAGTTATGTTTTAAGAGATCGGGGTCTTTCAGGTGGAGTTTACTTGGGTCTGCCATTGTAACAAACAAAATAAAAGTAAAAGTTTTTATAATTGGTGGCGAATTTATATGAACAGGAGAACAATATTAGGGTAATTTTGTGTGTTGTTTTATAATTGGTGGTAGATCCGTAGTCGCCCCTGTTAAATGCTTGTTGATATTGGATTCGGTTCAGATCTTCTTAGATCCGCTCAGATCTGTTCAGATTTTCTTAAAATCAGCTTCGATTTGTTAAGGCTTTCTTAGATTCGCTCAGATCTACTCCGGTCCTCTTGTTTGATGGGGTATGGTGGTGGTTGCTAATGGCGGGGGTGAACCAGGGGAGATGAGCTCAACCTATACCTAGCAGGAGTCGTCGCTACCTATTTTATTCGAGTTCTAACCCCTTGTTTGCCGGAATTGGAGTTGAATCAAAAGTTGTCGGCGGTCAGATGATGTTGAAGGTGGGGTGCTCAGGTGGTTATCGGCAGATGATGGTGACAGTGGGGTGTTAAGTGATGATGAATGTGGGTACTCAGTTGAGAGAGAAAGTAAGAAAGGGAGAGAGAATGATTTTATATAATTATACATGTGTAAAAGACCAAAATGACCCTACATTTATTTGTAAAATTACTGAATTACCCTCTAAGTTAACAGACATTATGGATGGAGTTAAGGCCAGGGAGCAAATTAGAGTAAAAGTACAAACACCAAAGAGCAAAATGGCACTTTTTAAACTATTGGGGTAAAACCATTAATGAACAAACTATAGGAAGCAAAAACGAAATTAAGTCAAAAAGGTAAAAGAGAAGGTAAGGGGAAACGAGATTACTATAACATTGGTCTGAGAATAGAAAGAATAATAATGTAGAGCTAAAGTGACATTTAGAAATGAGGGGGAGAAGAACCATAACACACGTTGCATAAGAGCACCCACATTTACAATCTACATCAATTTATTACAAAACATTTTTCCATGATCATGTGGTTATCACATAATATTCTCTCTAATTTTGTTTATTTGTCATCAATTTATTATAATTGGAATATAATATATATTTTTTATATTCTTTATTTTAAAAATTCGTTTGAATTACAATACAAATTAACAAGTAACATATTTGTTTAGACAACTATTTAATTGTAAGACCGACCCATTATACAAGGTGAGGTGGCACATGCGCTCCATCATTTCTCTCCTACGTATACACATGCATACCCTTTTCTCTTTCTATGAAAACCTTCTCTCTTATCCTTTTCCTCACATGTACATTCTTAGTCATTCTTACATATGAACTCTACAACCCCCTCTCTCTCTCCCCCACCACCCCTTTGTTCTCCTCTAAAAACACCACCTAATAATGAGCAGTTATGTGTGGTCAGATTAATCCGCTTGAAAAAAGTCAACGTTCATTCCATGCAACCATGGTTTTCAATCAAAAGAAAAATCTCTCTCCCTCACTCACTACCCCTATTCCCACCATCATCACTACCACCTACCTTGTTGCACCACCCGCAATTGTCGTTGTAGCCTCCCGAGGCCCTTTTAGTCGCCACAACCGATGTCACTAACCAAACCCTACTTAGAGGGTGAGTAATTTTTGGGTATAATCGAATGAACCATAAAACCAACCCGATACCAAAATCCGTATGTGTTTGTATACTCAAGATCGTGAGAAAAGAAAAAAAAAACTTCATATCATATATATGCACCATACTACATATATCTAGTATAGAGTTTTTAAGTTTTCTCACGACTGAGAACCTGATCCTATATGTGTGTGTCGATCAGTTTTCCGTTACATTTCTATATGATTTGAGTTTGGTCTAAGTCTATAACCGAGTTAAACCCGAAAAACTGCACCAAATTCAATAGTATATGACAATGTGTTTTCGTTATTTTAATAGGCCCATCAACTATAAGTTTATATATATTGATCCACCGTAGTTTTGTTAATGCATTTTTAACAGACCCATCAATCTTACACATGTAGTCTCCAAATAAAGATTGTTATATGGATATGAATGTTGCTATAAGCCTATAACAAGTCCATACTTTGTGCTTGTAGAATCATATGTGAGCTAAAAACAATTTCTACAAAGAGTGATGCCTATAGATGAATCATGCTAAAATAAGAAATAATGAATTTTAATAATCTTAACTATTTGTTATTAGCTTGCAACAATTTCAACTACAAAAATAACCACAGTAGGTGCCACCTTTTAACCTATTGTCCACCAATAGACCTTTTTCTAATTGAGATATAAGCGAGTTAGTTTTTTGATGATGTGGTAAGTTTTTGTTATTTGGTGAGATGGCTGTTTATGTGGCACTCTCATCACCACCACCACACCACCAATACTATTAGCCATCACCACCACTCGCCATCACCCACCTCCACCACCACCCCCATTCGCTACCCACAACACCTACAACCGACACCATCAGAATTTCTTTATTCAAATTCATTAAAATAAGATTTTTTTTTGCACTAGAACACGCGATACTAACCTCATGATGACAAGTACTTAGCGACCAAGATCTAGAAACATCCATCATATAATCCTCACTTTCCTGATCCAACCCACCTCGATCAGCTTCTTGTTTAGACAGTATGCATAGATTCCAATTAATGGTGGCGGAGGTGACATGGTAGTGGCTGATGGTGGTGGTGGTGGTGGTGGAGGTGGGTGGTGGAGGTGTAGAGTGGCTGATGACAGAGTGTCAGACATGCATCCACCTCATCAAATAACAAAGGTTTGTGGCATGCCAACGTCCACTTCACCAAAAACTAACCGGGTTAGACTTAAGTTAGAAAAGTTTTGTTAGTAAAAAATAAGTTAAAAGGTGAGATCATCAGTAGTTATTTTTGTAGTTGAGATTGTTGCTAGCCAATGGCAAATTGTTGGGATTATTGATATACATTATTCCCCAAAATAAACAATAAATTCAGCTGTAGGTTTAGTGACATAACTTTGTAATAAGATTTGTTAGATTTCAGTACAAGTATTTTTTTTAACGACTAATTTTCCCCCTTAAATACTTACATCTCTCGAGGATTGAATCATACGGAGCGTGTTCGATTTACAAAATTAGTTAGCATTGGAACCGAAGTTGAAGAGATACAGAAAACATGTTGGTTTTACATTAGTGAAGAAAATTAAAATTGTAATTAATTCATCTAAATTCTTTAGAGTAAATGTTCTTTCAGTCGGAGAGGTCCTAGGTTCAATCCTAGATAATAGTGAAAAATTTAGAATATTGGTGAAATGTGGAGCAAGCGTTGCCATTAATATATATATATATATATATTATATATATATATATATATATATATATATATATATATATATATATATAATGAAGTAATTCAATCCAAAAAAAACTGAAATCTCGTTGCCACTACCGTCATTTTAATCGTTAACAAATTTCAGACGAAACATGATTAATTTGTGTTTGAACACAAACACAATACATTTCTTTTGACAGAATTCAATACTATAATAATCCAGTTCCTTTTGATTCGTTATATTTCATTATTTTAAAGAGTTATGTGAACTAAACACAGTAGCTTTAATTTTTTTTTTACGTTGTATTCGAAATTCACAAATAATTACAACCGCTCAACTTCAAAGGACAATATATAACAAGAAAAGTGAGAGAAAGAAAATTAAAGCTTGTGGATTATTAAAGCCCAATAGCAACTTGATTTATTCGGCCCGGAGCAACATAACTTGGGCTGCCCTTTAGTAATTTGCTCTCCTTTCATAGCACTAAAACTCCTCATTAGTTTGTTTTTTTAACACTTTGGGAGGTCACTAGGAGGTGGGAGAATTGACTCTTTTGGGCCTTTACCATTGTCCACAACAAACGCCATTTTGAGTCCCCATGTTGTATGTACTTCCAAATGACAATGCATGAACCACACACCTATATCATATATCATATTTAAAATTACAAGATCTTAAAATATGTTGTAGAAAGTATGACAAGTATAAGAGCGACTGTTTACCTGGATTTTCGGCTCTGAATCTGATAGCAGTCCAACCACTAGCAGGGACACCAACGGTGTTTCTTTCAACAGGGTCGACTAGATTAAATTTCTTAGGATCAGTAACAGGGTTATAGTTGCCTATCCCCCTTCCGACCACAAAAAAGTTAAACCCATGCAAATGAAGTGGATGACTCTCCGGGGTTAACATTGCTGTATCTTGTAAAACAACTTGTACTGTGGCATTATAAGGAAGCCTATACAATTTTGTACCGTTTTTCGTTGCAAAATTCTTTGGTTGTGTACCCGTGTAGTTATACGGCATCAATGGTTTGCTAGGGAAGTCGTCAGTGAAAACGCCGCTTATATTAAAATAATGAGCTTGTAATAGCGCGGTTTTTGGCATGACAAACGTGATATTGTTGATACTAGCTGCAACTGTGCTACCGTTAACACAAGTTGAGCATGGGTTGATACCAAGACCAATTGTGAAAAACAAGGAATGATCGATAGTCAATGGAACATTGGCAGGATATTCTGCGGAATTCAAGCTTCTTAAGGAATTTATGAAACTATTAGCCACCGGAGTTGAGTTTTGAGATGGTGGAGCAACAAGTTTAGTAGCGGAAGAAGAAAGGGTACCGGAGTAATGTAGAGATGCGGTGGCGGTAACATTATCAACTGTGATTGGTGCATCCATGAATGGTGATGCCGCAACAAGATACTTGCCAGCTCTTTGAGTGGCGTTGACAAGTACATTTGTGGTTTGTCCAGGTGCTATTAGAATGGTATCTGTGGTAAAGGGTTTAACATAAGTTGCATCTACCTCAACCACCGTGAGCTTATGCCCGGCGATCCTAAAAAAGAGCTCTTCATTTAGTGCAGCATTGACGATTCTTAGCATGTATGTCTTTCCTTGATCCACTGGTACTTTGAAGCCACCTGCAGACATAAACGTATTTGATTGATTGTAAACTGATTACATCAAAAAGCGTCCTTCATGAGCCCAACCACTTTTGTAATCTTTTCAATGAACAAATTAATAGTGAGTAAATACAGTTACCGAAGTTATAGTAGATTTTTGTGAAGTAAATGCCTTACTTTAGGGATTATTTGACCTTAACTAATGCCCCTTAAGCTAATTACCCATTTTGAAAGTAGTTGTATTCCTACCATTCTCCACACAATTGGAGATGGGCCCAGGATGGCCATTGATGGTGTGAGCATCTGAAACATTAGGTGCTTGGCCTAGTTTTTGTGCCTGGTTGATCACCGCTTCGGTGTCTGATTTCCACCATTCTCCTACAAGTTGCATATAAGTTAAACCCGTGACTAAATTAAAAAATTAAATAAAACCAAAGCAAGTGATGAATCGTATGTACGCACGTACCCAAGACAACCACAACTTCTTTATGAGGCTTAGGGTAGGGATAAGGGACACCGCGCTTAGGCAAAATGACAATCGCACCATGGACCGTGGCCCTTAACCACAAAATGTGGGCGTGCCACCAAAGTGTTCCCCGTTGACCTGTTAGCGTAAAGTTATAAATATACGTCCCCTTGGGCTGAATCGGGCATTGTGTTATGTAAGCTGGCCCATCTGCCCAACCCGTCCTTATTTGTCGTACACCATGCCTATATATATATATATATATATATAGTTAATAAAAAAGATGATTACAAACTAATTAATCAGCCTAGCTTATTATATATATATATATATATACATGGAACAAATAAATAAATAAACTAGCTCGATCGTCTCACCAATGGATGCTGACATTATACTTGACATGATTAACCACCTTGATCAATACTGTGTCATCCTCCCTAGCGACTATGGTCGGGCCAGGGAAGCGGCCATTAACCGTCACGATAGGCTTACTTTCACATAATCGTGTCGTGTTCTTCATTACCACCTGCATGCGTGAATGCATTACTGTAATCAGTAACGTACATTTTGTTTTTGCATGGCATTAAGACAAGAGAAAACACATACATTAAATTTGTAATGACGGATTCGGCCCTCCACCAATGGAAAAGAGGAAGCGACAACGGCCAAAGCCACCACCACCACCAAACCGGAACCATATCTCCTCCATCTCGTATTATGTTTGAAATTTTAGTTGTTTGATGTGGTGGGGGATACGATACAACACAGAGCTTGTATATAAAGAGAAGTGGTTTGGCTCAAATGTCCTTTTATCTTGTTTGGTGGATATGGTAGGCACGCGTGTTTTTCTTATTTGATTTTACAAGCTATTGTAATAATAAAATTTAAAATTGCAAAAGAATTTGGTGTAATATCTGCAATATTTTACTTCGCAGCTACACAAAAGTCGTTATGTCACAACTAACTTTTATATGCCTCTCTCTTTTTATTTTAATAGAAATACATCCATATACACACAGCGGTTATTCAATAAAAACATAAAAATCATAACTAAAAGAGAGGAAGATATCATGACGCGATAAGTGTTTATGTGAGTTTTAGCTATTATGGGTATTTGTGTTCGTTACGTACACAAGTTTTTAGCAACAATATATCAAGTTATATGCACCATTATATGAGTTATTTATGGACGCACCGTTACAATGACTTAGACGTACAATCAAAATTGGAGGAAAGGTACTTGGGTAATTGAAACTCATTACAAGCTAATCATACATAAAGATTGAACATAATGTAGTAATGACGTGGATGCACCACTGAAATCAACAGTGCAAAAATAATGTTATTAAGCCGAGCCGAGCTGGTATGCGAGTCAAACCAAGGTAATTTGGCTCGTTACAAGCCGAGCCACATCAAACGAGCTTTTTCCAAGTTAAATCCGAGCGAGCTACGAGCTTTTTGTACAACCCTTGTAAAGTTAGAGATGCACAAATCATTGTTAAAGAAAATACTACTAAAGTTAAAAAAACAAATAAAATATGGATTTTATGGTATAAAATTTTAGTGAGAAGCAACCATGTGCTTTTGGACTATTTTTCAAAATATTTTTACGATTAAGATTGAGGTGATAACAAGATTATAATTATGGTGGAAATTGCATCGGGTTAGCTGGTTGGTGGATTAAAAGGACTTCAGTTGAATGGGTAAAATAGTTGGTTCTAAGAACGACCCATATATTTATTTGTTGTAAAGAAATCAATAGCTTAAACTTAAATTTGTTTCGTGTTTTGTGTTTTGGATCGACATCTTTTATATTCATTTACGAGTTTGCATAATACATATCACCGGGTAAAATTTTAAACAATTAATGGATACGAGTCATAAAGATTTTATTTATTTATTAATATTTTTATATTAGGTGTTTTTTTTTAATTGTTGTCTCAATGAAATCGTTTGAAATATTTATTATTATCGTGTTATGAATTTACATCGAGATAGATGTAAATGGATAACAAGCTGCGCTGCTACTCTTTTTGAAAAATAAAACTAAGTCTTTTAAAAACTAAGTATTTATTTCTTATATTCACTCCGAGTTAATGACAAATGTGGCATAATTTGAACGATTCTTGGGTAGTTATTAGTTAATGCACATCTCAGTCACAGCATCGATCGTGGAGTGTTATTGTCATTCTTTGTGCTAAATATGAATAGATCTGGGACAAAAACATTCTTGTTGTTCATCTATATATAGACAGTGGAGCCTTTGTGTTGCACTTTCTTGTTAAGCCTTCTTTTGTGTTCTTTGATTGTCCATCTATATAACGTAGATGTGATTTCGTTTTTGTAGGCTCATAAATCTACTTTAATCGGTTGCTTTTATTAAGCCGTCTCAGTTTTATAAACCCAAATTGTAAACAACATAGCCAATTCACACGTTATGTAGCAATATCCTAATTAGGAACATCAAATATATGTATTTATATATTATCAATTAGCAACACAATGGTTAGACGTCATGTCCCAAGACAAAACGCTAAGGTGCAGTTTGTTTTTTAAAAGGTAAAATGTTTGTAGTCTGCGGACCACATCTGTAGATATCTATAAAAGAAGAGGTGGACCAAACCTCAGAAGTCGGCAAGAAGAAGACTGTTTGTTTATTAACATACGTAGACTTCTAAAATAAACTGGTGGTGGGGTACGGACGGTGATGGTGGTGGGCGGTGGTTGGTGACTGTTTGTTTTTTCAAAAACGTTTCATAAAAAAAACGTCTGTGCGAGCTCTTCTTGGTGCAGACTTGGCCCAACCACTTTTAAGATCTTCTAAGGTCTGTAAGGGGTTAAACAACACCACCGTTCATCGCCACCACCACCCACCACGGTGGTGGGTAGTGGACGTGGACGGTGGCGGTAGGCGGTGGTGGGTGGTGGGGTGGTGGTGGGTGGTGACCCTCTGCAAACTTTAGAAGCTCTTAAAAGTGGTTGGGACAAGTCTGCACCAAGAAGAGCTCACGCAGACGTTTTTTAGTGAAACGTCTTTGGAAAAACAAACAGTTAGCAGATAGAAGAGCCTGCGCGTGGTCTACGCGGCGAAGACAGAAGAGCCTGCACTGATATTTTTTTAGAAAAAACAAACACCACCTAAACCAACTATTACTGCACAGAGAGATGACATGGCTGCAACAAATATTGCCACGCGAAATGCCGACCACCATCGTAGCTATTATACCCATAAATTATAGTCAATCTATGTTGACCATTAAGTCATCTTCATTGATTATCAATGTCCCAACAATATGACTTCAAAATGAAGCCAAACAACATATAAAACAAGTTTAAATACCTAAAAAAATTACAACAAGCACCATGCATAACCAATATAAATATAAACCACCACATAAGCATGTTGTAGAACTCAATTAATCACACCAATGTTACTAGTTGATAACATATAAATGTTCTCAAAACCTGAATTGTTCACATCGGATCGGCTTACGCACATGCACAACAATTAAACGCAACCACATATTGCTAAGTGATAATATGTAAATCAAAATGCTTGTTCTTACAATCATAACTAACCATACAACAATGATTAAAACAAACTCAGAAGCTATGGATGACTGCAATACACAATGCCAAGCCAAATATGAAGCACCATCACAACCATTACTCTCTGATGAGCAATAAGCCATCTTCATTGAGACAAACAGTAACATTTACCCGGAAAATGGGCATGCTTTACCGAGACAATTGTCATGTAAACAATAATAAAGAAATCAAATCTGCTGACCATAAAATTCTTGGATGAACACTTTAGTATCATCTTCATCGATACCAAACCACTAAAAGTTAAACAAATTTGAAATTTAGAATCAACGACACTTGTAAACCAACGCTCAACAACAAGATCACCACATAATAACAACAACAATAATGGAACAAAACAACATCACATGGGCTTAGCCATAGCCCATTTACCATCAAAAACACATGCAAATACAAATCCTCAAAGTATAACAAAGACTAAATTAAACAACAAAACAAAACAACTAGCCAAAAAATCCACCTCAAAACAACCATGTAAACCCTAGAAATTTCAGGGTTAAACGGACAACCGGTGGCCGTCAAACGACAGCGTGGAAGGCAGGCGGTGGTGGTGGAGAGGCAGAGAGGCGGTTGTAATGATAGAATGCTCTAGCTTCAAAATGAAGCCATCCAAAAGAAAACAAGTTTAGATACCCACAAAAATACATCCTAGTAAGCACCATGTACAAATAGCATAAACTATGAAACACCAAACAAGCATGTTGTACAAATCAATTAAGCACAACAATGTTGCTAATTGATAATATAGAAATAAGTAAGAATACAATATAGAGTTATGAATACATTTTTTGAACGGCTTAAATTCACTAAATCCGCATGTGGCGGCTCGAACCCTTGACCTCAAGAGAAACAACACCTTAACTCTTGTGACTTTACCAATTGGACTCAATCCATGATGTGTTGGTAAAAATACATTGCATTTGTATGAGGTTTGTATAAGTTTTCGTAGTTTTAACACGTCGTTTTGTACCTATATGTTGTACTTATTGTGCGTTGGGTTTTATAGGTTTAACGGGTGCCAAACAAGGTAAATGAAGCGTAAATGCAGGAAAATGGGTTGTACAGGTCAAGCCGGAGCTCAAAGTAGAAGTTCTGTAAAAGTGTCTCACCCGCGCCACGTAGGGGAGACAGATAATTATTTTGCGATGCACAACTGTGGGCCCCTGGTTTCACGCCTCCACTCCACGCGAGGCACCCAAATCATCCCATTTCTTCATGTTAATTCATTCCGAATCAAGATTTGAAGCCATGATGATAAGCATGCGAGGCTAAAACCTTTGTGACTTCCCCGGATGAACGATTGCTAGGTTTTATACATTGAACTTTGTTTTCGAATTTGTATAACTGACAAATCTTAATCATTTGCTTTGATTTTGGTAAACGCTAATTAAATATGAGTTATTTGTCATTTATCAAGTGTATTGGCGATTTCTTTGCATTATTAGCGGATTGGTAATTTGGTGGGTAATTGGTATAGTTTAACGGATTGTTAGGATATATGGTTATTGTTAAAAATTGTCCCTAATAATTAACCAAAGTCATTAATCGTAAAGTCATGTGGTGTTTGAACCAGTAAACGAGCTTTTTTTGTGTTAACTTATAATTGTATATACGGGTTATAATTACTTCTTTTCAATCTGATAACACTTTCTCAATAATTTGCGTGTTTTCTCAATCAATAAAAAAAACCCTTAATTTAGACAATAATAGTTAATTAGTTAATTCATTAAAGACTAAACACAAATTTCTTGTGCATACGACATTACTTACCCGTATTAGTTTTTGTATTTAAATAAAATATTCTTTTAATTAGTCATCGATCCCCAACCATGTCATGGATAAATAATTGTGAATATATTTATTATATAAATCCCCAGGTAAGTTAAATGAATACAATTCCACTTGAGAAAAATAACAATATTATAAGAATGTCTAGATAAATTAATGAGTCTTTAATACATTAATTGTTTGTCAAATAAATACATATATTTTGTATAGGAAAGGGTTCTACACAAAAGACGATTTATTTTCTAAAAACAAAATAGTTTATTCATAATTTAATTCTAGAAATTTTCAGTATTCAAAAAAAAAATGCTTAACATTCAATATCTATTTATCTCTTCTAATAATCTAAAAAATATATAAACACAAAATCCATTTATTTATAGAACTTACACATACATGAGTGAATCATGCTGGTACTTTTTTTTACCCATAACCTACATGTATGTATGTAAATGTTAAAAAAAATGCACACACATATGAATAAATTAATTTGATGGCATTTTTTGTACATAATATAGAAATTTGTATGTAAGAAAATAATTTTTTTTTAAATATGTACTATTAATAGAAAAAATAAATGAGTTTGTGTTTGTTCTTGCAATATTTAGTTTTTATAATGAAACTTTCTCTATGCTCCCCGTATAAACTTGGTATAAGGTTTGAAAGAACTAACTATAAATATATATATATATATATATATATATATATAATTTTGTTAATTCTACAAAGTGATAGTAATGCCAAAAGAAAAAATTAAAAAAATGGAGGAAGAAGGCGTAAACAAATAAAATTTATTTTTAGCCCTGAGTTAAATTAAAACTATAGGTTTATTAGCGATAAGCAATCGTTATAGCTTTAACGTGTGTTTAAAATGTTGTTTTTAATTTCTTCTAATAGTCAGAAAATAGTTTATATGTATGGAGAAGTGACAAAACATAAATCACGTTTCTAAAAAAGAAATCTGATTCCTAATTCTAGAAGGGGAGTTGGAGATTTTAGTGGATCCATAACACCAACAGTAAAAAAAACAACACTTGACCAAACACGACTACAACTTTTGCACAAACGTCGCTACTTCACCAATCGCACCATGGTCAAACAAATTACGCTAGTGATCTTCACAAGTGAGACCGTTCACCAAATTATTATAGTTTATTTCAAAATTCATTGTTTTGTTATAATTATAATTATAAGTAGTATTTAACTCTTAACTAATTTAATGAAGAAAAATACTTAAGCGATAGAACAAAACTCAATAACTCCTGAACTTATTTGATTTGATGATATTTCACACTTCCTCTATTATACTTCGTTAGAAGAGACTACACAAATTATATATTATATATATTGTTTTTAAGTACAATGAAATTTAAATTTATAGTAACATCTGGTCTTTTTTAATATTTTATTATTTTAATATTATAATACTTTATTATAATATTTATTTTTATCATATTTCTTTTCTTAAAAAAACATATCCTCTTTTTTCATTTACCTTTTTTATAATTTTTTCTCTATTTTTAAATAATATTAAAGTTTATCAAACGAGTAGTAAAGTTTGTCAAAGGAAGGGATGAACGTGTTTGGTCAAGACACATGACATTAAGTTGAGATGGCAAACCTAGCTTCACCATCTTTTCAACAACGGAAGGGCATACTAACAAGATAGCGACAATCCCAAGACTCAAAAGGCGACAACAGAATAATTGCTACTGCTGGAGGATCACACATGAAGAGGTGAGGATGGCACTTAGGAAGATGGGAAGAGGCAAGGCAATGGGTTTGGATAACATGCCGATTGAGGTGTGGAAGTGTTTGGGGGAAGAAGGAGTCTGATGGTTAACATTTTTGTTCAATCTTATTTTCAAGACTGGAAAAATGCTAGATCGATGGAGGAGTAGTGTCGTGGTGCCTTTATACAAGAATAAAGGAAACGCCCAATGTTGTGGGAATTGCAGAGGAATCAAACTGCTAAGTCACATTATGAAGCTCTGGGAGAGGGTAACTGAAACTAGAATTAGAAGAGAAACTCAGGTTTCAGTAAACTAATTTGGATTCATGAATGGGAGGTCAACTATAGAAGCAATACATATTCTAAGAAGATTGATGGAAAAATATAGAGCGAAGAAGCATGATTTACATATGGAGTTTATCGACCTGAAAAGGCATATGACACTGTCCTACGTCAACTGATTTGGGATATTTTGGAAGGTCGAGGGCTACCTGGGAAGTATATAGACATAATTAAGGATACATACGATAGAACGGAGACTAGTGTCCGCGCGGCTGTAGGGGATACAAACTTCTTTTCGGTGGAGGTAGGTGTCCATCAAGGGTCTGCGTCGAGCCCTTTTCTTTTTGCGGTTGTCTTGGATGAGTTGTCCAAGTTGATCCAGGAGACAGTTCTGTGGTGCATGCTTTTTTACGGATGATATTGTGTTGATTGCAAAGACTAAACAATGCCTGAACGAGAGGGTAGAGGAGTAGCGAGTAGCTTTAGAGGGCAAGGGCCTAAGGATTAATCGATCTAAGACTGAGTATCTATACTGTGATTTTAGTGGTGTAGCCGATGACGATGACACCCAAATCACCACTGAGGATCAATTAGTCCCGCAGGCAACTAAATTTAAGTATTTAGGATCGTTTGTACAAAGAGATGGTGACATAGATAGTGATGTAACCCATCGCATACAGGCTGGCTGGTCTAGATGGAGGGCAGCCATAGGGGTATTGTGTGATAAGAGGTTCCCAACTAAACTAAAAGAAATTTTACAAGGTAGCAGTTAGGCCCGCTATGCTATATGGAACAAACTGTTGGGCTATCAAGAAGACACAAGCACGCAAAATGGAGGTAGCAGGGATGAAGATGCTGAGGTGGATGTGTGGACACACGAGGTTAGATCGGATAAGAAATGTGCTTTTTAGTGAAAGATTAGGAGTGGCTAGTATAACGAATAAAGGAGGGGAGATTGAAATGGTTTGGGCATGTGAAGCGGAGGCAAACGATGGCACCGGTTAGATTAGTGGAAACTCTCATTGTGGAGTGGGGGAGAGGAAGAGGTACACCTAAACTGACATGGGACAAGCAAATTAGGCATGATTTACTAGAGTTACACCTTTCTGAGGACATGGTCCAAGATAGGACTTCGTGGAGGCGTAGGATTAGGGTTAAAGACTTCTAGAGGATATTGCAGTAGGGTCTTAGGTATATTTTAGGGACATAGATTTTTCTTATCCTTTAAGTGGTTTTACATGTGAATGCCTTCTTATGTTTATACCCATATGATGTTGTGTGCTATTATACATGCTTTACATTATATTATGTCACTCTCTGATCACTTTCTTGGTATTGGTGATTTCTTATTTCTATATTATTTGACTTGGTGTGTTGGTATGTTGTTTGTTTTGGAGCCGATGGTCTCTCTGGAAGCACCTTCTCTATCCCTAGGGATAGAGGCAAGGTCTGTCTACACCCCACCCTCCCTAGACCTATAAGTAGCTTTGTTATTTGTGAGATTTACTGGGTATGGTTGTTGTTGTTATTGTATCAATTAATTTAATAATTCTTTAATAACTTTCATTTGTTAACTAAAAGAAAACTTAAGTACGTAGTTGTGTTTATTTTCCCTTTGGAGAGTCTGATATAAGTATTGTTTAAAATGAAGTTATATTCAAACTAGATTATTTATTTGGTATACCGATGCTAATGTTTGGCTTTCGAAACAACATGCTTGATTTTCAAATATTGTTTGTTTAGCATTATCATTTGCTCCGTTTCACTACAACACGCGACGCCAATAAAACCTAGTAGAACATGAAATTTGTCACTGTACCGAACGAGTTGAATTGAATTTAACAACCAAATGAAGTTAAAAACTCCTCTTGAGAAAACTAAAAAACTTCCTAAAAACACTCAAACGCCCTAAATTCTTTTCTTAAACAATTTTTTTTTGCTGTAAATATAGCATTTTTAAGATACAAAGAACTTTTTTTCAAAAAAATAGTATTACACATGTGCAACACTATGAAATATTTTAAACCCATTAACCCTCCCACCCCCAAAAACCTACACCCCCACACCCACCCCTAAAAAACCTAAACACTAAACCATAAACTTAAACCCTAAAATAACCTAACCCCTCCCCCCTCCCCACCACCTAAAAACTAAACCCAAAATATAAACCCTCCAACAATCTGACCCTAAAAGTTATACTAAACGCAAAAGCTAAGTAGTATTGCATGTATGTAATACTATAATAGTATTCAAAAAGTAGGACACATTAAATCTTTTTTATGTTGAAAAAATATGCTCAAATATACTCGAGCGAAAGATAAAAAAAATTGCGATCTTATGGTAACATATTAAGAAGATAAATATGTTTGAAAAGTTATATATATGTGGGAGGGTTCTCTTGAGAACGCCCGATTTTGTGAGAAAATTAGGAACAACTTTCATCCATAGAGCATCCTAAATTAAGGGCTAAGATTAGATGTGTTAAATGAGAAGGAACGCTAAATTAAAACAAAAAGGGGTATTATTGTCAAAACTTAAAAAAACAAAAACCCCCTAATAATCCCACAACTAACATGCACGTTTAGTATTCAAAACCCTTCCATCAATCGATCCCAAACCCCCACGGTTATCAATCGACCATATCAACTCCGCCGTTCCATATCACGCATTTTCCGGTAACTCTACGTTCTTCGTCGATCTATTAACTCTGCCGCTCCAATCACCGGTAACTCTCTCTCTCTCTCACATCGTCTTTCGATTCTGTAATTTCGATTTGATATGAATAATTTAGCCCAGATGTTTTGTTTAGGGTTTGATTAATGCGTTAGACTTGATTATTGACTATATTGTTCAGATATCGCAATTTGTATCAAACATAACTTTAGTTGCAATTATACTATTTACTCTATTAAAAAGGCATAAGTGTTTAGATTTGGAAGGATTGCTATCAAGGTAGATGAAGAAAAGATACACCAATTGCTAGGTCTTCCAAATAGTAGTTTTGATTTGGCACCCCTTAATCCACCCAAAGAGTACACATCACTTGGAAAAGCTTATAAAAAGGCATAATGACAAGTTGACGATTAAAGCGAAAAATATTGTTGACAAGAAAACTTTTGGAGATGATAATGAGGGTTTGATGTTTAAGCTTGATTATATTGTCTTGTTTAGTAACACAATGGCCGAATGTCATTATAATGGATTATGCAAAGCTAGAATCGTTGAATTACTGAATGAAGAAATGGACTTCTCAAAGATAGATTGGTGCAAATATGTTGTTCACCTTATTAAAAGATTTAAAGAAGGGTGGGTACAAAGGGACGTTGTGGTGCACGAACTATTTTAGTGGTATAACTTCATTCTTATACATTTTATAGTTAACATTGTACTCTGATAAAAGCAGTAATGAGTAATTGAAAACTTTTTTGCAGCTCTTATATGTAGATAGTATGACATGTAAAGGACTTAATGAAGAGCGAACAGTTTCACCGCTAGAGTATTGGACGGCGCAAAGACTGCAACTGAGAGAAGACATGGAGATTGAATAAGGGGGTTTGGAAGAGGAGATTTCAAAGGGTTATTTGTTGAAGAAGGAAGTTCTGATGCCGAGACAAGTCAAGAAACTAAGTCGGAGAAAACAAAGTAGAAGAAAGTGAAGAAAGTGGACCAGGCGTGACAGATCCAAATAGCTTGGAGGTATTGACATAATTGAGTGATAAATGAAATGTACATGTAAGCTTAAAGCATGTAAGTTAGCTGATTTACACATGTGTAAGTTTTTAAAATAGAAACTTACACATGTGTAAGCAGAAACACATGTGTAAAACTTGATAAATAATTTGATAATTAGAAACATATAGGATCATACTTGGATCACTTGAGTACGTCAACAACAAATGATATATAGTTTGGCATTGATTCCAAATAATTTTAGTTTGATTTCAATCATAGTTATTTTTTGTCTGTTTATAGTTTACTCATTTTCAACTCAGAATTTAAACATGTGTAAAACAGAAACTTACACATGTGTAAAACAAACGACTTAAATATTGTTTACATTTATCACTTTAACCAGACACATTTAAGAGAGGTTGGTACACATTACTGCTAGATTGAAACGAACAAGGACAAATTTGAGAAGGCAATAGAAAAGTTCTTGGCAAACTTCCTAGAAAGGGAGAAGTAAAATATTTTGTATAAAGTTACAAGGAAAAGCTAAGAAAGCTACAACAACAAACGATCAACCTCTTGAACTAACTATACCAAAAGAAATCGAAGCTCAAACACCTAACAAAAGGTTTATATCGATGGAACAAAAGACAAAAATGCAACTCAAATAAGATAGTATCGAGTCAACCAAGTTTAAGTTTAGGATAAGCCTTATACAAGTTCCGTTTGAAGAAAACTATAAAGAAGTGGATGCTGAAAAGCAAAATGTGAGGATGTAACCGAAAGACCGCATAGAATCAAACATCCAACATATCCATCAAAATCTCGGTTTTTGGTAAGTGTAGTTGATATTTGCAAACCATTAAACAAAAAAGAATTGAAGATCTGGATTATTTGATGGAAGGCTTAGAAAAACAACAATTGTAAGCATTTTATCAGTTCTAAAATACGCCAGACTGCATATTTTATATCAAGTTTTAACATCGCATTGTGAAACTTTGGATATAGGATTCAAGAAGTACCCTAAAAGGAATGTGATACTGATATGGAAAAGATGCATGCACATTATGATAGGAAGCAATGGAGAGTGAAACTGATTTCGAGTATGCCATAATATATTTTAATCAATATGGATTATTTGAATATGTTATTATATTAGTAATTATATTAAAGTTATATGTATATTTTATCGATGGATATGTTATGACAGGGATGATGTGTTCGAGAGTGTTTCTGGAAATGTAACAAAAAAGTGTTTGTTAAGATCTTTAGAACCTGGTCAGAGATTGCTAAACAATGCCATAGACTGCTGGGCTGTAGTTTTGAATCATGATGAAGAATTTCAAAGTCCAGGTTTAGATAAGAGACTTTTTTGTGATACAAATGTGATGTTAAGTTAAATTTTTTTACTTGTTTTGTATAACATATCTTAAACCAAGAAAATAGTTTAGAATAAAATACTTTTATTGAAACAGAGTATAGATATTCTTAAACATGAAAAATGGATGAAACTGGACGACTGGATGTGATTGAATCAAGCATGAAGGACTTGTTAAAAGGATCGGAAGATAAAA
Organism: Scalesia atractyloides; assembly: GCA_947069175.1. NCBI lineage: Eukaryota > Viridiplantae > Streptophyta > Magnoliopsida > Asterales > Asteraceae > Scalesia > Scalesia atractyloides. The sequence goes on from CAMTDV010000012.1 coordinate 94,326,007, forward strand.
CAGATTTAAAGACTTTTAGCGTGGTATTAATTTCGATCACTGAGAATAACCACTACTACCTTCTCTGTTTCAATTTGAAAAATTCAGCAATTAAAGTAATTGACAACATTGCCGAAACCAAAAACTTTGTTGGTCTACAAGATGATAATGAATACGATAAAAAAGATACCGTGAAAGTGGTAAGTGTTATTTAAATCTTCAATAGTTAGAGAGTAATTACCGTCAAATATGTATCAAGTGAATGCAGTTGTTGTATACCATATAATCCATGTGTAACTAAGAATTTATACATGTGTAAAATAGAATGTTGACTGAAAATTTACATGTAAAACAAAATTTTTATTTGTTTATATTCTACTTGGTATTTGCTAATTCTTAATTATTGAGATAGATGTTGGCCCTCTATTGCTTGTCACCTATATAAATAATAAAACTTACAAATTCTCGTTGTTGAAACAGAAACACATGTTTGTAGCCTACTTGAAAGCAGTGAGTTATGCAAAATGGAAAGAAATGGAATATGTGAAAACTCGAAAACTGAAGCTGGCTTGGGCAACAAAGAAAAATGGCATTGATTGTGGAGTATTTGTAATGAGACATATGGAGACTTACAAGGAAAGCGGCGTAAAGAAATGGGAATGTGGCTTCAAAACAGAGAAAAGGAAGAAACAGGACGCACAAATTAGCTTGCTTAGACAAAAAATATGTTGCAAAGATTTTGCTTTCGAAGGCAAATCTTCACAGAGAATTTGTGATCCAGAAAACTAGTTGATATTTTGAACCGGTTGTTTTTAGGTTATCGGTCATACCAAACAAGTTTCTTTGGCTATGTTGGTTTGGAATTTTCGTAACTTTTGTACTTCTGATAATATAGATGTTGATTATTCGTAAGGTTATCGTTTTTAGGTTATCTGTCATACCAAACAAGTTTCTTGGGCTATGTTATTTGGAATTTTTGAATGTTTTGTAAGTTCTGATCATACAGATGTTGACTGTTCGTAAGGTTATCATTCTTGTTATTTGTTGTCTATGTTTGTTTGGGTGGGATGAGTTTTGGTAATGGATTGTTGGGTGATAGTCTTAAATGTCCCGGTTTTCGGTTTCTAGTTCTTATTTTGTGTTGTTCGCACTTTACACTTTCTCTTGTAGTTAATTGTAAGTTGTACACACTATTGAAATCAGTGTACAATGACAAAAATGACTCCAATGATTGTGTTGTAGGCACTTTACACTTTCTCTTGTTATTAATTGCAAGTTGTGCACACTATTGAAATCATTGTACAATGACAAAAACGACTCCAACGAGTCTCGGTTTATATAATCTAATCATTATAGGATCATTCAAAACTCTACTAGTATACCATGATCACATCCATTCAAAAGATTCTACCGCAATAATAACCTGCCATTAACAACTTCACAAGTATCGTGTGTAAAATAACTGTGCACACTTACACGTGTAAAAAAGAAACTTACACATATGTAAAACCCCTTAACGTATGTAAATCATAAACAAAAAAGTCAAACTAAACACTTACACATGTGTAAAACAGAAAGTTACACATGTGTATATTAAAACACTGAAATAATAAAATATAAAAACTATAAAATCCAACATCAAAACTAAAAGAAAATAAAATAAAAACTTCATTCACATCACTATCTTCATCGCTAACTTCGTCGATATCTTCATCGCTATCTTCGTCGATATCTTCATCATTATCTTTGTCACTGTGACTTTGTTTACGTTTATGTTTTTTCTTTTTTTTGTAGGACAGTTACAAGAATCATGATAGGCATGTTTTACACACAATTTGCAATTCCTTTTTTCTTTTTGCTCTTAACCTTGGTTTTCTCTCCCGGGCATAATCGAACGACGAGATTTACCACATCCTTTAGCAGGTTGTGATTCTCCAACCAATTCTTCAAAGACACCACAAACCAATCAAGCTTTACTAAATCACCCCGTAATCGGTCACCACATTGCTGAGCTAAATTTAGTGGCTTTAACCTAAGCTTAAAGTTTTTTGAGTTGTCAACACCATAATGGAATTCAATGTTGAACACTTTCTTAGGCAATGCATCTTTTTTCCACCTTGGAGCTATATACTTGTCAGGAATTTTGTTTGTCCCTCGAAATCAGCATGCAGAAAAAACATCACGACATTGATATCCAACGCGTGTAAATAACATACATGAGCATGTAACTGAATCATCACTCAGATTGATCTTAACCTTCAAATATTGTAACTTTCTCTATTATAACACGTCGATAATGGTATATATCTAAACACATGAAGAATAAAGCAGAAATAAAATTAAGAAACAAAAAAATTACCGTGTAATCAACAATAACAGTCCCTTTTCAAAGTAAAAACCGTATAATGTTCACAACCATCGACGACATCAGGTTATGATAATAAGGCTTTAGATATCTCCTTTTAGACCTCATTAAAAATCCTTCTTGTGTATACAAGTTCTGCATGTGCTTCTATAGGTAACGGATTGGATAAGAGGGAGATGTTGAATCGGTTTTATTCTCAAACCCCATTGTCGGTAGCGTTAACCATCAATTGCCATGTCAAAACACAACATAAACTAAACCAAAGTATTGGTGCGCTAGAGTATAGCTTAAAAGTATGTTTGAGCTTTCACATCGAGACGTGGTTTTCATTAAATAACACATCGGTATGTCCCTAAAATATCATTGGACCCACTAATCTCTAATAGAAAATATATCAGACAACCAATTGTAATGCTGCAATTTGCAATCATTCATCAATAACTCCATCGCTTCTCAAACGTGGCAGGAGTAATAAAAACATTCCAGACCAACTTATGTATACCTACCCTCAAGTTGCTATTCTGTAAACAATCACCATCATTCTGTGAATACAATTTTTAGAAATAAAATACCATAATTACACACTTTTAATAAAAACAGAGACTAGAAAAACATAAATACACATGTATAAAATTGACAAGAATAATTATTTTTCAATTACATCTACCTTTTGAGAAAGTTTATCCATAATATGCCACATACATAAATGACAGATAGATTCTTTGAAAACTTTAGCTATAGCTTGTTTCATTGTTGGGTCTTTGTCGGTTAACACTAGCCTCGGTTGTTTACCTGATAATTTATAAAACAAAGTTACGTTATTCTTGTGGTATAAAACAGAAACACTTACCATGTGCTTCAAGAAATTGTTCCAACAACCACGTGAATGATTTAATAGTTTCATCATAAAGAAGAGCAGCCGCAAATGTTACACAATTCTTATGGTGATCAACCCCCGTAAAAGGAACAAAAATCATATAATACCTACCACATAACGATACATAAATATCAGAAAACTAGACAATTGAAAATGGAAAAAAAACAAACAAATTCTTACTGTTTAGTACTGTAGGTGGCATCAAATGCTAACACTTCACCAAAAACTTTGTAATCGCACTTCAAAACCTCATCTACCCAAAATAAGGACCTTAGCTCTCTACTACGAATTATGTAATCACAATAAAAATTTTCTAAATTAACTTTACGTTTATCCATCATATTTACAACCAATTGAGCATCTCTTCGACCAATGAAAGCTCTTAAATCTTTGTTGAAATTCTCATATTCTATCCTGGTACCACGGACATTATGTTGTCCCCCTTTCAAAACAGTTTGCATCTTAAAGGCAGTTGATCGGGCCAACTTAAACTAACTTAGTCTATGAATGAAATATTGGTCGCTAAATTCATATAACCGTAAACCAGGATAACCCTTGAAAACTTTAACCTTTATTTTAGCTTTATAGTTTGTGACCTTGTAATTAGTGCTACGAGGCAACTTGGAAGATGACTTCACAACCATTGAATCAACATTTTGGCAATTGGGCTTTCCCGATCTACTACAAACAATATACATAAGTGTAACAGTGCCATCTTTTGATTTCTTAGTTGTTGACAACCTATATCAAACCCAACCTACTAAGCATATGACTGATACATAGAAGTTGCATCTTCCTCTTTAGCAAATACCGTACCCAAAATAGGTCTATACACTTCCATTACATTGGGTATCCAATATCTAGTACCATTCAGTGAATCATAAAAACTATTGCGAATCGATTCCTGAAAATCTTGTATATGTGGCTCTCAAAAACAAAAATAACATACAATATAATATATATATATATATATATATATATATATATATATATATAATATATATGGAACATCAGATTATGATATGATAAAGACTTTGCATTAATAACACATAAAATAGAACAAACAGTTACACGTGTGTAAATCTGAACAAGATGCTTTTACAAATATCTGGTTTCAAGATCTTAAACAACCACACAAGCGTCATTTGTTTGTATGTGGAAAGAGAAAAAGTATGCAATTACACATGTGTAAAGCGGAACAGGAAGTCATGAAACTAATTTAAGTCGAAACAATACAACATAAATGATAACACATCAAGGTATATACAATTCAGACAAATAAACACTCATAATGATATTGCATTAATATAAGAAAAAACTACACAAATAAGTACAATGCAAACAAATACATACACACTAAAATTACTTGTAAAACATGTTGAACCCTAGACTTTTCTTTTTTTTTGGACAATTTCTAGCATCATGATAACCCAAGCACCACAAATTGTACAATAACGTTTATTCGTCGTCTTGTGAACATATAGAGTATTAGTACCTTAGTAAGTCTCGAATTATCGGATTAAATTAATGATATTAAACACACACCAAGGATGGGTGGAATCCAAACTTGGTGTAATTCAAGAAAAACAAAAAAAATAAGAAAAACGAGATGAACAGAATACCACAAGAATCACTTTCAAACTTTGCACACGATTTTATTACTTTCACAAGCAAAACCGTCTAGTACAAAGTTCTTTCACCTCTCTCTGTTCCTCCGATCTAGGGTTTCTTTCGCTATAGTGTTTAACCTGATTTATGACATAAATCAGTTTATATACCCTAGAAAAGCCCACTTCCCTACATAGGCTTCCCTTGGGCTTACTTGGCCCGCGTGGCTTTAGGCAAGGCCCAATGACCTATTAAAGGTTCAAAACCTAATATAAACTAACTCAATAAGGCCTAATTCACTACCATAGCCCGTTGCGTATATTGATGCATCAGTCTTACACTTCTAGGGCCTAACAATCTCCCTCTAGACTGATGCATCAAATTATCTTCATATCATGACTTTAGCAACGACTTCAACGAAGTCTATGGTTGTCGCTAAGTTGTACGTGTTGTGGAAATTCTTGACTTCTGACCTCTCAGCACTGGGTCTCTTTCTTCTTCTCTCGTGGTTAGCTTCATACTAGGATCACAATCGGCATCTGCCTGAACATCTTATTCAAAAGATTGCGAGAAGAGGATTCTCGTTAGCTCTTTTCTTTAACAATCTTTCTCTTTCAAGCAAGTTCACATGTACTTCTTCACATGTACTATCATTGTCAGATGATGACTCGTATCTGGTTCTTTAGACTCAGGTACACCATGTTGTTGTGATGCTTCATAGCAGCTAACAGCATCTCATTCTTTATCAACCCCTGTTTCTTGATTTAAATCAAGTTTTACAAAATTCTCAGAAATTTATAAGCAAACATTTATATGCCACAGAGGAAAGTACCATATGAACATTTAATACATCCAAGTAATTGTATTCAGATTTCACAATTCAAATCCTTTCAATTTAGGATGATCAGTCAAATCTTCAAGAACGGTTAATATTTTTTTAATAAAACCAAGACCCTATTTTTGGATTTTTGAATTTCCTATATTCTTTTAATTTTTTTTAATAACTGAGAACATAAACAGGAACAAAGAACTAACTCAACAGCTACAATGTACAATTATAATTGCAATGGGATCAAAATCGTTTTCAGACAGACTAAGAAACATTTTTTCTGTGCGAACTTACTCAGACTGGTCTAAATGATTGCAAATATGTTTGTCCTCTTAAACCCAATGGTCAACTTTCCATTTTCAACTTCGTGATATGCTTAAGGTAATATTATACTATAATACCTGTGTATCCCATACTATGACATACCCCCCGCGATCAAGGTAAGCACAACAATTCATCATAGCAGGTGAGTATACTGAGTTCATCCTTTTGTTTTTCAACGTCAGACTATTGGTGAACAGGTTAGTACTTTCGTACAGAAGAGGGACCAATAAAGTTTCCGACGAGGGTTAGGCAAATACCTTTTTGGTACGAACTTCGCTTTTGCAAGCACATGGAATTTCCTCAATTGAGTTTGTCTTCCGTTAAGGGTTTTTTTTTTTGCCTCTTTTTGGCCGCTTTAAGATATCCTGGCCGTGCCTAGGTCTGCATATAGCCTGGATGCAACAGAAGGACAACCATGATATCCTCAGATGATTCAATAGCATAAGACCCGAAACCTCAGGCGTTAGCTATCTATCAACACAAGATTTAAGACCATAAAATCATACGTCCAATAGATGTTACCCACATGGTACATAGTTCGTTATGTTTATATCACTCGGTATCTTTTCTCGTTTTAAGTGTTATACCTATCGGCACATCAAAGTAGATCCTAGTCATTTCAGCCTTGACACCTTACATGTGTTAGACAAATCCTTTAGCACGAACATTTATTTCATTTCCCACAAATATTTCTCCCCCTAAATTTGTGCAAAAGTAGAATACTTTATGCTCACATAAAAAGACCCCCCCCCCTTTTAATAATCGCTCAGTCAGTGAAACACATCATTTTCAAAAGATCCACAAGCACTTGGAATTGAGAATTGCTGACAGGCTTTATAAAAAGATTCGTTGTATTTGCATCAGTATGGTTCTGATCAAGTTAACAAGCCCTCAGTCATAGAAATCTCGAATGAAATGAACCTTGATGGCAATGTACTTGGTTTTGGAGTGGAAAAACAGGTTTCTTTATGATTTGGATAGAGGCATCATTATCATAATAAATAATGGTATTAAGCTAAGTCAAGCCGTAATCCTGAAGCTGGTATTGCATCTAAAGAACCTGGGAACTGCAGGCAGAGGCTGCAACATATTTGCTTCCGCATTTGAAAGAGACATAGTCGGTTGCTTCTTGCATTGCCACGAGATAAGCCTGTCTCCCAAGAATTGGCAACACTTCATGTCCCTATCGGTACCTCCAAAGTTACTATCAGAATAAGCAAACATATCAAAATTTGAATTTCTAGGATACTAGAGTCCAAGTTTTGGAGCTCCTTTAAGATATCGAAAAATCCGTTTAACCGCAGTATGATAAGAAAGTTTAGGGTTATCCTGATAACGAGCACATTGATAGACGGCAAACATAATGTTTTGGCCGACTTGTAGTCAAGTACATTAGTGAACCAATCATAGATTGGTATAATGTATGCTTAACCGAGCTTCCTTCGGCATCCTCATTTAACAGTTGCCCTGTGTGGCTATAGGTGAATCCATAGGCTTGGAATCAGTCATTTTGAACTTTTCGAGAACGTCATGAACATATTTCCTTGGTAAATTAGGATTCCTTTACTGCTTTGACAAACCTGCAGACCCAGAAATATTGTCATCTATCCCAACGAGCTCATCTCGAACTTTTTCTTCATCACTTCTTCGAATTCCTTGTAGAGCTTCATCAGTTGAACTAAATATAATATCGTCCACATAGATCTGAACAAGTATGAGATCCTTGTCAACGCGTTTGATGAACAACGTTTGATCTATGGTCCCCCAAGTATATCCGTGGGCAAGCAGATGCTCTGTTAGAGTTGCATACCAAGCCCGAGGTGCTTGGTGCAATCCATACAAAGCTTTGTCTAGCTTGTATGCATAGCCTTGTTTCTCGGAGTCCACAAACGTACGGGGTTGGGCGACCTATATTTCCTTCTTGACCTTTCCGTACAAAAACGTCTTCTTAACATCCATTTGATAGACGGTGAATCCCATGTAGGATGCGTATGCCAAGAAAATGTGAATGGCTTCAAGTCCTGCCACCGGTACATAGACCTCATCATAATCCCAACCTTCAATCTGCCTGAATCCTTGTACCACTAAACGTGCCTTGTTTCTCATGATCACGCCAATGTCATCTTGTTTGTTTCGATACACCCAGGGAGTTCTGAGAGCACGTTTTCCTTGAGGCAGCTTCACTAACTTCCAAACACCCAACTTTTCAAACTGATTTAGCTCGTTGTGTATTGCATCAATCCATCCAGGTTCCTGCAAAGCAACTTCGATACTTTTGGGCTCAAATTGTGAAATGAAGAAGAATATAAACATGTATTGATATCCCCTGATTTGTTGCGGGTTTGAACATCGGCATTCATGGGACCAATGATGTTCTCAATTGGATAATCTCGCTGAAGCCTTTGTGGAATTGTTGTAACAGGTGCCTGCAAGTTTGATTGTGAGTTTGAAAAACTTCTTGACATTATTCCAGTGTGCTCCCCCTCATTTGATGTAGTCGCAATGTTGGTCACTGTTCGATCCAACAATGAAGTCAGATGGAATAGGCTTCGGAACACTAAAGCTCCTTGGACATTGGGATTTGAGGTTCCCGCATTTGTATGTTGTGGGGTTTCAGTGGTTTGAGCTGCATCATCAAGAGAACTTGTAGTGGATCCAGAAACCGGCTCCTGAATTGATGACTTATGTGATGTTGTTGTAGTAGCATCGTGAAATCCTGGTGGATCCACGGAAAGTTTCTTGAATGAATCTTGTAGTGACACAGCTTCATCTTCAATCGGAACGGGTACAGGTATCACTAGGTTGGACACACCTGCATTAACAACCACATCAGGTAGAACATTAAATGACTTGAATAAAGAAGCATAATCATATAACTAATTAGGTCCAAATCGTGCATCTTTGGGATTCTCTTCTAACCAATCCACATTATACGCCTCCATAATTTGCTTCTTGAGCTTGTTGTAAACTCGATATGTGGTGTTTTTTGAATAGCCAATAAAACAACATGGATCCATCTTGATTCAAATTTGCCTTTAGCATCCATAAGTAGAAGAACGCACTGACAACCAAAGATCTAAAATGTTGTACAAAGGGCTTTTGACCTTCAACTATCTCATTGGGCGTTTTCATGTGTCGTTTGTTTATCAATGCATGATTTGAACATAGCAGGCAGTGTTCACTGCTTTCGCCCAAAAGATCAATGATAGGCCATAATCAATCAACATCGTTCGTGCAGCGTCAATGAGAGTTCTATTTCGTCTTTTAGCGACACTATTTTGTTGAGGAGTTCGAGCTGCACTATATTGACGGTCAATCTCCTTTGAGGAAAAGAAAGAATTTAGGTCAATATTTTTGAACTCCGTCCCATTATCGCATCTAATGATTTTTACCCTCTCATTAGCCTGATTTTCCATAAGAATGATAAAGTGCTAGATAAAACCAACTATCTCACTTTGTGTTCTAAGAAAAACACCCAGGTGAAACGTGAGAAATCTTCAGTTATGACCAAGCAGTAAGCCTTTCCTGCAATACTCTGCACATTAACGGGACCAAAAAGATCCATATGAAGCAATTCAAGAACTTTTGAAGTCGAGTGCATGAGTTTAGACTTATGAGGCTTGCGATGTTGTTTCCCTCGAGCGCGCAATTCACAATTCACAATTCTCAATCTGCATGAAATCCTTGATTGGTAGGTTTCTGACCAAGCCTCATTTTGTAAGGCGATTAAGGTTCTTCATGTTGAGATGACCCAGGCGGCGATGCCGTAACATCGCATCATGTTCAACGATTTTTAAGAACAAACATGTAACTTGATTAGTAGGGGCTTTATTAATATCAATGACACAAGTGTTTCCCCTTCAATTTGCTTCAATAAGAAACCAGTCTTCGGTATCACAATTCCTGGTTTTAGCACTACACAACCACTTTTGGTGAACAGAACCTCCAAACCTTTATCGCACATCTGAGATACACTCAAAAGGTTGTGTTTTAGTTCTGGAACAAAATTCACATCCGAAAAGCTGAGAACTCTGTTTTGAACTGTTCCCTTCATAGTTATTCTTCCAGTTCCCCTCCTACAAAGTTGACAAATCCACTGTTGATGTGTAATAAAATACACACTTTTATCCTATGTATTTTGTATAGTTTTGTAATTAATTAAAGTTGATTAGTTTTATTGTATACTTCATTATTTTATATTTTTACAGGTGCCGGTGCGAAAAGAATTAAATATGAACTTAAATGATCAAGAAATTAAACCACTTTTAGCACATCAAGTTTTTGGCGCCGTTGCCGGGACTCTTGGCGATTGCGTTTATTAGCTTTGATTACATTTATCTGTGATATTTGTGCTACGTGTGTTTTGTTGTGGTTTTTTGTATATTGAGTCTTAGGAGCCTACTTGTCTGTGTCTTTTATTTTTCTTGAGGCTTAAATATGTGTGAAATTTGTGGAGGGCCCCATTTTATTGTTAAATGTCCACAATATGAGGGGTCCTCTACACATGATTATGCTAACGCCTTTGTGCAGCCGCAGTCACATCTTTCACAGGGGTATTTCACATATCAGTATGCTAATATGTATGAGCAACCTCCCATGTTAGGCCCTAATAATATTTATGCATTAGTTACACTAGGGGTGTGGGCTACATTGTAATTATGGGCTTGGGAAGGCTTTTGGGCCTTAGGGTTTTAGATTAATGTGCACTAACCCTCTAGTATAAATAGATAATGTTGTATTTGGGTTAGTGGCTTTTTGGTGGTTTCATTTCACTTGTTTAGAAAATTTCAAGATTTGTATGCAAGTTGATCTTTATCTTTTTCATCTTATTTCTTTTACTTTTGATTCATAGCTTGTTTGTGTGATTCCGCCACCAATCAAGCTACATGTGATATCATAAGATCCGGTTTTCGAGACTGGGATCCCTCCTCCTAGCATCGTTCCTCCTAAAGAAATGCAGACCGAAGAAATTCAATATACAGCTGAGGATGAAGCTCAAAAGAAGCGGAGAATAGAAACAGGAACCCCCCCCCCCCATTAACCCCAAGCCTACAAGTTCAAGTGCCATCCTAGAGCCAATCACACAAGATGCCCTCCAACTCACAGCTGTTGAAAAAGAAATGAACATTCCTGATTTCTTCACCACTGGATCACAACCAGAGAGCTCTAGTGGAGCTAGATTTGAAGAAGGCAGAAGCTGCAATAAGAATCGCTGCTGAAAAGATGAAGTTTTTTTAGCACTCTGATAGTGACGATGATACGGATGTAAACATCAAGAAGCTGCAAAGAAGAGTGGTGATATTGGAACAACATGTTGCAATGAAAGATGCCCAAATTTCATCTCTGCAAAACCAAGTGACTATTCGAGATCAAGCTATTGAGTAACTTCAGGGCGACATGAGTTATTAATGGCAGAAATCTACGATATGAAAGCCAAGCTGTAGAAGAAGTTCAGTGGTGAATTTGCTGATAAAGATGACAATCCAATGAATGTAGCTCACCACGAACGTACTGGCCCAAGAAAAAGCTGCAACTGATGTAGAACATGAAGTTGGTTTGAATGCCTACCTAGCTGCAGAACAAACAAAGAAAAGGAAGCAGACTCAGAAGAAGCCAAGCAACAACAGATGCTCATCACGAAAAACCAAGATCTGAATCCACTTGATGAAAACTTTCAGCTCAAGGATCCAACAAAGGTGTCCGATTGATATGTGATGGAAATAGGATCAAGCTTATATGACAAGGTCGGCAACAAATCTGAAGTCAAATGCTGGAGATATGATCATGATAGAAAGTTGTGGTTGGTGACGAGGGAAAATGACCACAAGGAGTATTATGCCAAGTAGTCGCAATTAGATCATGGACCAAGATCAATCTGAAAAGTTTATTGAGAGCTCCTTATTATGATTCAAATTCGAATCAACATGGTCCTAGATGTCCATTTCACTCCAAGCTTGAGCATGAAGTAACTCACGACTTTCCTACTATGAAAACAGCCGAATCTTATCTCAAGAAGAATCCTTGTATCCATGATCCACATACCCACAAACGCCTGCAATCAGTCAGCTGGCCTCCAACTAATAAAGAGAAAGTGATTCCAGCTGCCCCTAAATTTCAAAAAAGAGTGTTGAAGAACTTCTTTTACTGGGCTTACGATCCAAAGATGGAAGAGGCTGTAATTGTAACTAAAGAAAAGGCATTTCGATTGGCTAACACGTTGGAGCTTATCAGTTTTCACGTGGAAGATATCAAGATCTTGGGTTAACATCAAATTCACACAAACGATAAATATTAAGTTTGTGCAAAATCCTGGACTAGGGTTATAGCAAACGTGATCAACAACAAGCTTTATGCAAATCAGGTCCATTATTTGGAAGCAGCGGAGCTGCAGATCCTGAAGCAACAAGCAACACTAATGCAATAAAGCTAGGGGGAGATTGTTAGGCCTTAATAAGGTTTATGCATTAGTTACATTAATGGTGTGGGCTACATTATAATTATGGGCTTGGGAAGGCTTTTGGCCTTAGGGTTTTAGGTTTATGGTGCACTAACCCTCTAGTATAAATAGATAATGTTATATTAGGGTTAGTGGCTTTTTGGTGGTTTCATTTCTCTTGTATTAGACATATTCAAGATTTGTATGCAAGTTGATCTTTATCTTTTTCATCTTATTTCTTTTACTATTGATTCATAGCTTGTTTGTGTGATTCCGCCACCAATTAAGATACGTGTGATATTGTAAGATCTGGTTTCGGGACTTACATCCCAGCAATCTAGATATTTCTAAGGATGATTATTCTCCTGCTAATCCAATATGGGACATGTTTGATGCATCAGAAGTGGGGGATGATAATATCCTCTCATGGGAGACAAAGTATGGGGATGAGTTGGTTAATCTACCAACTCTAGTAGATTAAGAACTATTTGACCCGGTTGGCGATTTGAGCGAATTAGAAGCATTTTTTGGAAGGGAAGGCGACTATGGAGATCAAGAAGTCACCAAAAGTAGACAAAGTGGTGGAAGAGGAAGAACACCACAGCTGCCCCGTGGAAGTATTTATAAGTACAACTCAAAAATCAAGCCCACTAGAGAAGGAGAAGAAAAGAGTGCTTGGGAACCGGGATTGGTTGCGGGTCGAAAGCTGGTACAAGGAGGAGAGGAAGGAGCCTTTGACGCACGATTAGTCTTCTCGATATATGCCACGCATCCGGTTCATGCTAGGTAAGTTTAAATTTTGGTGATCTGACCCGTTTAGAAATTTAACTTCTGCCATTAAATATTTAATTGTTTACAAGGAACGATGGAATGAACGGGTTGGATAGGGTCTAGATCAAAAAGAAACCTCCTAATTAAATTCAAGTGTGGGGAAGTTTTGTAGAGTTGGTATAGAGTTGTAGTTTTTGAGTCGTAGTTTTTTTAGAGTCGATACTGCTCGGGTTTTTGCTTATTTTTTTATTGTGCAGGTTTGAATCGTACCACCCATACTCAATCTCCATTCAGGTGATTTCAGAGCTACTTATTATATGTTGATGCAAATCCCGAGCATGTCAGGTTGTCAGAGTAGCTGATCGTGAATGAAATGTGTACGATCGAGATGGATTGGACGAGAGTGTTTAGAGCTTACACGATTATTTAACCAGCTAAGTCCTTTCCATTTTTGCCCTTAGGCTTTTTTTATTTCTTATTTATTTTTTGAGTCATTTTCTATTCCTACATTAAGGGCAATGTAAAGTTTAAGTGTGGGGATAGGAAACTGTCATTTGAGTTTATACATAGAGTCTTTTGAGTTAGAAAATTTTGAGAGTCTTTTGAGTCAGAAAATAAAAAAACAAAAAAGATCCAAAAAAATAGAAAATGTTTTTAAAAACTTTTTGCAAATAATGGAAAATGATAGAAAAACTAGGATTGATTGGTTTTCAAAATAATAATAATATGAGATAAAAATAGATAATGACGTATTTTCTAATCATCTTCTATGATTTTCTAATCCTTTCTATAAACAAATTTGCCTTGGCAATTTGATGGTTAGGAATATGAGTTTGCGGATCATCTTCAGTAGCATTGTTATGGTTCTCGGTCCATCTCTAATACTCCTCCAAACACTTGGTTCCTTTGCCTTGCAATACTGTTCAAACCGAAACTTCCATTCATAGTGATCATCCCCACATAGCAATATGGGATTCTTAGTAGAAGTGCCTATGATCTGGTCAAGTTCCTGATGAAGAGCCAGATTCTGAGAGTGAAGAGCAGCTAAGTTATCATTTGTAAGATCCGCAGCAGTCATCATCCCGTTTGAGTTCATCATTTTAAAACTACCGAATAGATATATAATTTTTAATAAAATATGAACAGTCCTGAGCAGTTCTCTATCCGAAACAAAAGTCCCATCCGGAACAGTAACTGGTTAAACCGAAATAGTGTACGAAACTGGTCAATCCAAAATGGTGTCCAAAAAGTGTCCAATTCGAGAAAAAAACAATCCGAAATGATGTATCCGAAAGGCTATCCGAAATGATGAATCCGAATGACTTATCTGAAATCAAAGATCTGAAAAAGTGATTTGAAAACCTACAAAACAGTTGTCAATAACTAATTTCCAAAAAATCAGGGATTCGAAATCCTAATAGACCTGGCAACTAAAATCCCAAAAAATCTTGTAACAAATTTTCAAGAATTTTCAGCAACCAGATGATCCGAAACAGCCTTCAATTATCCGAAATACTTGAAGATGATTTGAATTCCTTGAAGTATGATCCGAAACAACAACAGTCACCAGCAATCTTCAGGCAGCGATGATCCGACATAAGCCAATATGAATCGAAATCAACAAAAGGTGATCCGAAAACAGCAAATCTTCAAGCAGACTATCCAGAACAGTGACCAAACTTCCGAAAATAGTTAAACTTCCAATCAGACCTCGAACACAACAATTCAACAACTTCTTTAAATAGAACCGAAACATCATGATATCAATTTGAGCCTAGAAATAAGTTCAAACTGGCCTTGATACCACTTGTAAGTCCTGAACTACTGGATCAAACTGTCACACCCAGACCCGCAGCGGAATAAGAGTCAGGGCATAATTGGGTTATCACCAAAGCTCATGATATTTACTATTATGTTTCATATTTATTTAAATCGAAAATTACGTTCTCAGTAATCCAAACATGTCCATACAAATTCAAAGAAAATAACCAACTAAACAATTCCAAGCTCTAAATCATTTTATTCTTCTAGTCCAATCCTATGTGTTTCTGGCTGCAGCTGGTTCACCTGTATCATGTGTAAAAATAGGGGTTTTTGGGTCAACATAAGTTGGCGAGTGAACCTTGTTAGATAAACATTAACTATTGAGTTACTTGTTATTTTATCAAGGAAAAATTATGCATAATCATAAGTGAGCACATGATAAATAACCAATCAGTAACAATGTTAACCACAAATTATAACATACAATAACATACCAACAGCATACCATAACATATCAACTTGCATAATATATAACATGAATGAAACTGTGCGATCAAGGCTCAATCAAACGGAGCCGATCGTATTGCATGTACTGAAAATGATAAATGTCTGTGCGATCAAGGCTCAATCAAACGGAGCCGATCGTATGTTGGCACGCCAGGTTCACGCTCATAATGTAATGGGGAACATGCTCAACGCTCATAATGTAATGGGGAGCGGCGGCCTATGAAATTGCATGTACTGAAAAATAATGAATTGAATCTAACAATAACCACACAAACCATTGAATCAAATTGAATACACATTTGTCCATGATATGATGTATGCACAATAATTTAAGTATAATAAGTAGCAAGACACATCATACACCCCAAAATGTGATTAAAACGGGGAATTTGTAAAGATTCACTCACATTGGGTGCGTTGGATTGGAGATGGTGAGATGCGCACGAGTTGGAAGAACTGAACAACGAGATTTAACTAACCTAGATAATAACGGAAAAAAAAATATAGTAAATGAGTGGATTTTATTAATAATTTTAATAAGATTTTTAGATATATTTTTGTGAGTTTAAGGTTATTTCCTATCTTTAAAAACATTATTTTTAAGTATTTTTAATTGATTTTTAAATTAAATTAAATAATTAAAAATATAAAAATATGTTGACTTTTTGGGTTGACCGTTGACTTTTTGACTTTGACTGTTTGACCGGTTTATTGTCTAATTGCAATGCGCTGGGTGAGGCTCGAACCCGAGACCTCCCCTACGCGTGCACGCAGCTCTACCAATTGAGCTACGTGTCTAACCAGAAATAATTCCGTTTTTAATTATACTTATATATTAACTCAGCTTATCCAAAATTCTTTTATTTTCAAAAACATTTTAAATCATTGAACCGGTGTCACTAACAGGTTTCAAACCCGGGACCTGTGCTTTAACGTTACACACAGTCCACCGCTGGACTGTGTGTCTAACTTGGTTAATGCACAAATTTTTATTATACTTAACAACTAACGTAACTTAACCCGGTTCAGTTAGAAAAATAAAACGTTTTTATTACATAGAGGGTGCGTGTATCAGGGATCAAACTCGCGGCGTGTGCGTATTATTTGCACACAGTCCACCGCTGGACTGTGTGTCTAACCCGTTTGAAATACTAATTTTAATTATCCTTATAACGTTAGTACAGGACATCTTCCCCGTTAGTTTTTACAGACAGTAGATTACCCCTCTGTTTTCTTGTTTTAAAACGATTAACACATTCATAAAACTGAGATGAAATGACAAAGACTGTGTTGGAAACAAACATACCGGAGGAATAATTCAACTCAGAATTTCGGCAAGGTGTCGGCTCTGTTTTTATGAACTTCAACTGAGCAAGCAAATTAACCGTTTTGATTAGCTAATCGTGGAATTGAAGTGCTAAACAAACGTTTACAGAGTGTTTGAATGTCCTTACCGTTTCACATATGGAAATAAAGATTTCCAGAAATTTTCCGGCGAACTGGAATTATCCGATAACAGCGTCTGAATTCGATTTCAATTGAAAGGTCCGAGTTAGAAACAGCTTAACAATTGATAGACCACGACGGTATTGAAAGACTTACCGTTTTGATGAAGAATACGGTTTTCCGGCGACTTGCAGAAACTTTCCGGCGAGTTCAAATAGCTTCTCCGGTGGACTGAAAATATGCGAAGATGTAATTGAGAGTTTGTAGAGTGTGTTTGCGTCGCGAGAGAGAACAGAGATTGATGTTATGCTGGAATTGAAAGTTTTCGGTTATAAAAACCGATTCACTTCTAGAATTCAAGTTCATTCAAAGCAACTTGATTGAAAACGTCGGTGTAGCGGTTATAATCGGTAAACCGCGATCAACCAAACGTCTTTGGACGTTTGACGACCGATTTCGGTTACAGATGGCGTAACCGGTTGCTTCATGGAAGACAATAAAATTTTATTGTTACTTAATATTTACAGAAAACAACAAGTGGCGGAGTGGTGATGTGTGTGTGTGTTAAGTCTTTGGGTTTCAACCCGGCTGACCCGGGTTCGAGTCCCGGCAGCCTCATTTTATTTTTATTTATTTTATTTTTACTTTTTATCAATTATAATTTTTATAGTTTAGTTTGTTTATTAATTATGTATCATTAAAAATCAAAATAGCCATAAATACGCAACGTGACATTTAAAACTTGATATTCGATTACAAAACGGAGCGGGTTTGGAAACCCGTTTTTGACAAATGTTACACAAACAATGATATCAAACACACACCAAGTATGGGCGGAATCCAAACTTGGTGTGATTCAAGAAAAATGAGATGAACAAAATACTACAAGAGTAACTTTCAAACTTTGCACATGATTCTATTACTTTCACAAGCAAAACTGTCTAGTACAAAGTTCTTCCACCTCTCTCTGTTCCTTTAATCTAGGATTTCTTTCTCTAAAGTGTTCAACCTGATTTATACACCCTAGACAAGCCCACTTCCTTACATGGGCTTCCCTTGGGCTTGACTGGCCCATATGGCCTTATGCAATGTCCAATGATCTATTAAAGGTCTAAAACCTTATATAACTAACCCGGTAAGGCCTAGTTCGCTACCATAGCCCGTTGCGTATATTTGATGCGTCAGTCTCACACTTCTAGGGCCTAACAACCTTATTCATCAATAACAATGCTATTAATGGAATTGTTCAGTGCATCATCAGAGCTAGAAACATTCTCCAAATTCAACATCAAGTTGTTTTTGTCACACCCCGACCCGCAGCAGAAAAGGTGATCGGGACATGATTGGGTTTTCATCAAAGCTCATGACATTTATTATAATGTTTCATAATTATTATTCCAATTTAAAGGAGATCATACAATAAAATCATACAAATACAACATGTTCATATACATCTATCTAAACTTCATTATTTTCTTCTAAGGCACTTTTCTATGTGTTCCTTGCTTCATCCTTTCCACCTGTATCATGTGTAAAAATGGTTTTTAGATCAACAAAAGTTGGCGAGTGAACCTTGTTAGAAAACATTTATTATTTATTTCTTATTGTATGTTAATATGGAAAAATTGTGCAATTTTCATATATTAACAAACGTAAATAAACATACAGTAACAAACAAATAGCATACAATAACAAACCAATAGCATACAATATCAAACAACAACAAACAATAACATACAATAACAAATCAATAGCATACAATGGCATATCAACTTGCATGAATATATTACATGAATAAAACTGTATATGTTGGCAACGTCACGTTCACGCTCATACTGTAATGGGGAACGGACGGCCTATGATAAATGTATGTACTGAAAATGATAAATGTCTGTGCGATCAAGGCTCAATCAAACGGAGCCGATCGTATGTTGGCACGCCACGCTCATAATGTAATGGGGAACTGCTCAACGCTCATAATGTAATGGGGAGCGGCGGCCTATGAAATTGCATGTACTGAAAATAATAAATTAAATCTAAACAATAACCACACAACAGTTGATACAAGCTGAATACACATTTGTTCATGATATGATGTATGCACAATGATTTAAATATAATAAATGGTAAGACACATGATACACCCCAAAAACGTGTTTAAAACGGGGAATTTTGTAGAGATTCACTCACCTTGGGTGCGTTCGGTGAATGATGTTGAATGCGCACGAGTTAGAGGATTGATCGACGAGGAAAAACTAACCTAATTAATAACGAAAAAGTAGGTAAATAAATGGATTTTATTAACAATTTTAATAGGATTATTGGATATATTTTTGTGAGTTTTAGGCTATTTTCTAACTTTAGAAATGTTATTTTTAAGTATTTTTAATTGATTTTTAATTTAAATAAATAAATAAAAATAATAAAAAAAATGTTGACTTTTGACCGTTGACCATAAGCGTTGACTGTTTGACCATAAGCGTTTGACTGTTTGACCGGTTTTATTGTGTGTAAGTATGCGTCGGGCAGGACTCGAACCCGAGACCTCCCGTACGCGTGCACACAGCTCTACCAACTGAGCTACGTGTCTAACCCGAAATATTTCTGTTTTTAATTATATTTATATACTAATTAAGTTAATCCGAAAATCACTTATTATAAAATAAAGATTTAATGTATCGACTCGGTGCTCTCCACAGGTCTCGAACCCGGGACCTGTGGTTTAGTTTGCACATAGTCCACCCTGGACTGTGTGTCTAATTGGTAAATATTCTGATTTTTATTATACTTAACATATTACTGAGTTAACCCGGTTCGGTTTCTAAAAAAAACATTTGTATTATAGAGGTTATGGTTGTGATAGGAATCGAACTCGCGTCGTATGCATATTGTTTGCACACAGTCCACCGCTGGACTGTGGTTTAACCCGTTCATAATATCGATTTTAATTAACTTATAACATACACAACTTCGTCTTCTTCGTTCAAAACACAGACATCGGTTAACTAACTATACTTGATTAATTCGGTTAATGAATAATATGAACCATTGGAAAAGTATTGAACAGAAGAGTTTGGGGAAAGAAAGTACCGAACAGATCGTCTTCTTCAGAAATCCGGCAAAGATCGTCGGCTCTGTTTTGGTGACCTTCGGCTGTTAGAATCAATTAATAGTTTGGAGGGATAAATGTGTAATTGAACTACTGAGTAACGATTATCAGTAGGTTTAAATGATCATACCGTTTAGCAGCAAATTTCTGGAATTTCAGAAATTTTCCGGCGAAAACAGAAAATCCGGCAACGTCGTCTGGAATAGATTCTGGGTGAGGGATTGATATTAGAATTTGTCCAACAATGGAATGAAACAGAAAAATCGAGGTAATTACCGTGTAGATGAAAGTCCCGGTTTTCCGGCGACTTGCAGAGAATTCCGGCGGGTGAATTTTCTTGCGACAGAGATTCTTCAGGGGTTTAAAGTGAGTGTGGGTGATGTCAATATGAACTCTAAGATCTTATTTTTGGGTAAGCATACGGGATGGAATGAATTCGGTTTTCCGGCGACAATTTCTGGTTAATTTACAGAGAATTCCGGCGACTGCGGCGAGGCTTTTCTGAGCGAAATGAAGAGTGTAATTTTGATAAAGTCGCGCTCAACTGATGAATGATGTATAATTCAGATTGATTTACATTTTCGGTTTCAAATTCCAAAATCTTTCGGTTATGTTTGGTGATTTGAATGAGGGACATTAACGTTTTTCAGTTATAACCGGCGATGATGTAAATGCATCCGTTATGACAAAAGAAAACTTCAATGTTTGATGAATTCGTCGGGATTTCCGGCGAGAATGATTTGGGCGCTGAGTGACCGAATTCGACTTCAGCTTTTATTATATGTATTAATTGAATCAATAAATCAACAAGAAACACAAGTGGCGGAGCGGTTGGAGGGATGTGTGTTAAGGCTTTACTGACCCGGTTGACCCGGCTGACCCGGGTTCGAATCCCGGCAGCCTTGTTTTATTTTTATTACACTATTTTTAATACATTTTCAAGTATAAATTTTATATTCTAATATACTATTTTTAATTTGAGCATTAAATACGCAACGAAATTTTTAAATGGTTGTTTCGGTTAATAAACGAAGCGGGTTTGGTAAATCGGATTTTTGACGAATGTTACAGTATTCCCTACTTTTAGAAATTTCGTCCCGAAATTTAAGTAGTGGCATATTTGTCTAAGAAGGATGGTGTTTAATTTTACAATTACATACTTAGAAAGGAGTAAGAATTTAAATTTTTGTTTGAGGCGGTAGCGTTCCTTGTAAGGGTTGAGTACCCTGCTACAGGAATCGCTTTTTGATGCCTACGATAATGACTATTGTTAAACAGAGTTGATTGACTAAATATGATTTCATGCGCAAGAGTTTTGATATGTGTGGAAAGATAAGGTTATATCCTAAAACAAAACTTCTAATACTAAAACCTACATGGAACTTCTCATAACCGCCTGACAATGCCTCTGATCCTTTGGCAAGAATACTTATATATAGGAAGTACCGGCGGCGTATCCACCATATTCTCGTCAAATTTTCATTGGTTTTATCAGTAAGTTATGATTGGTTCTATGATGTGACTCTAGAACATAAATAAACACAACAACCAATATCTGAGTCCTAATTCTGATAGCATACATGCTTGAATGGTGATAGTTCCTATCTCGTTTGTTATGATGGAGAGGTTAGTTTATGTAAAAATAGAACACAATCCAATTTCTTTAAATAATGAGATGATATGAATGCTAAATCAGTGAGTATAACACAAACTTCAACCAAGACAATACTAAATCCTACATGGAACTTCTCATAACCGCCTGATAATGCCTCAGATCCTTTGACAAAAATACTTATATATAGGAAGTACCAGCGGCGTATCCACCATATTCTTGTCAAATTTTCATTGGCTTTATCCGCAAGTTATGATTAGTTCTATGTGACTAATACATAAATAAACACAATCAACCATAGCTTGAGTCTTAATTCTGATAGTATACATGTTTGAATGATGACAGTACCTCTCTCGTTTATTATGATAGAGAGGTTAGTCTATGTAGAAGTGAGACACAACTCAACTTCTTTAAATGATGAGATTGAAATATGTCGTGAAGTATGATGATATGAATGTTAAATCAACGAGTATAAAACAGAACTGAAATAGTAATTCGCATTAAGATTCTTGGATAAATTTCCAATTTATAATTGAGATACGTGAGAATTGAGATAACATAAAGGAAAACATAAAAACTAAGCGGTTGGAGTTGAATCTTGATTTTTGGTGAAGGGGACTAGTTGGGTGGTTTCGTTTGGGCCGTCATTGTCTTCAATAGGATTGGAGTTGATGTTGAAAACTCTTCCTCTTGCTGGTGGCCTAGTGGTTGGGTTTTCTTGATTTGCTTGGTTAACTGGGTTTGCTTGAGCTTGGGCGTTTATGATGTTAATCAATCGAGGGCACGTGTTTCTAAAGTGGGTAGGGTCGCCACAATTGAAACAAGCTCGAACATATGGGAGCATGGGTATTGAGGTTGTTGATATGTTTGAATCATGTTTTGAGTAGGGGGTGAGTTTGGTTTTGAGGGGTGCGGCAAACCTTGCTCAAATGACCATAGCGTCCACAATTCGCACATAGTCGACAAAGTAAGGTAGATGGATGGTGATAAAAACAGGTGTTACATTGAGGTGAGGTCCAAGGTAAGGTTTCTTATTTGGGTAAGTTGAGTTGGATGCTACTTGAGCGATTGGGATAGCTTGGAGGGGTACGGCTTGTGAGGCTGGTTGATTGCGTTGGGTGACAGCGAAAAGTTGCCCATCTCGTTTTCTCTTGGAAATGGGTTGAGAAGGGGATTCGGTTTGGGTGGAGTTTGAAATTTCGGTTGATGCGTTATCCTTCTTCTTTTCCTCCTTGAAGTCTTTGTTCCGTATGCGGTTCTCGGTGAGCTCTGTAGCTAACTCCATTGCGGCTTCCAAAGTTGCAGGTGTGGTACTTATTACAGAATCTTGAATTTTTGAAGGAAGACCTCGAATGTAGTGCTAAATCAAACGGTAGAGGGGAGTGAACAAGTTGGGAACCATTTGATTTAACTCGAGGAATCTCTTGTTGTATGTGGTGTGGTCGCCTTCCTTTTGTTTCAACGAATAGAACTCATCCTCTAATTTCTTGATTTCGCTTCTTGGGCAAAACCGTCTAGTCATGATTTCCTTCAACTCTTCCCAAGTTAAAGTCATAGCATCTTCAACACCTCGTTTGGCCTTCTCTGTATTCCACCAAGTAAGTGCTATTCCAAATAAACGACCAGTAGCATATCGCACTTTGCGATCATCGAGGCAATCGCAATTTAGAAAAATGTTTTCCATTTCTTCAAACCAATAGAGAAGACCGGTGACACCTTCAGTCCCTTCGTATTTTGTAGGGTCGCAGGATTTGAAATGCTTGTAGGTGCATTTAGTGGTATTTGGGGGAGGGTTGACAACATTTTGAACTTTTTGATTGACGGGATTAGCGGTAAGGGCTTGTTGGACTTGAACTACAATGTTGGGTATTACGGCAGCCATTTGTTGAGCGATTTGGGCAGCCATACGCTCGCGAGCTTTTCCTGCTCTCATCTTCCTACGAGCGGAATTAGAAGACATCTACAAGGAATACATATGAAGAGTATGAGTTGGATGTTTTTGGGATCATGTGTCGTATTTAGGAATGAACATTCATAAAATAAACATAGCATAATAAATCTACTACATCCATAGGATGTCTTGGGCTTTGCTCGTAATTGGACCTTGCATGCCGCCATACTTCACCTTCGTAATCATGTGGGCCCCCATGATTACCGGGTTTTTCATATGGTTCGCATGTGTTAGCCTGGTTACGTACGCTAAAACCCGGAGAAAATCGAGAAATAAGTATGTAATGTATGATATTCGGAATGTATCCAGGTGTGGACACGGTGACACCTCAAAGTGGGGTTAGTTCGAACGACGTTTGGTGTGGCATGCTTTGGCCTAATAGGTCCTTTGTACTCTCATCGTTAGTCCCCAGGTAGGCAAACTGGTCCGTAATATTGGATTTATACGAATGCCAACCTAGACAAGACGTTCCGACTACCGGTACTTGTACCATTACAGTTACTACATGCCCGTCGCAGAACTCACTTTGATGAGATTTGAAAAATGAAAAATGCGACAAAATCTTGAATAACGAAAGTATGAAGATGATTTGAATATGTAAGCATTGAAATATGTATGATGAATATGTATGTAAGTATGTATGTTTGACTATAAGTGTAATCCACTATGTATCACAAAATGTAGTATCGGAAGTGTTTGCATGCATTTGTGTATGTAATAAATATGAAAGAAATAAACATCATGAGTTTGCATATAACCAAATAAACAATTAAAATCTAATCAACTATAGTATAGGCTCTAAGGGTCTAATAACCTATCCTATATCCCTATAGTCATGGCTCTGATACCAATCTGTCACACCCCGACCCGCAGCGGAAAAGGTAATCGGGACATGATTGGTTTTCATCAAAGCTCATGACATTTATCATAATGTTTCATATTTATTATTCCAATTTAAAGGAGATCATACAATAAAATCATACAAATACAACATGTTCATATACATCTATCTAAACTTCATTATTTTTCTTCTAAGACACTTTCCTATGTGTTCCTTGCTTCATCCTTTCCACCTGTATCATGTGTAAAAATGGTTTTTGGATCAACAAAAGTTGGCGAGTGAACCTTGTTAGTAAACATTTATTATTTATTTCTTATTGTATTTAATATGGAAAAATTATGCAATTTTCATATATTAACAAACGTAAATAAACATATAATAACAAACAAATAGCATACAATAACAAACCAATAGCATACAATATCAAACAACAACAAGCAATAACATACAATAAAAAACCAATAGCATACAATGGCATATCAACTTGCATGAATATATAACATGAATGAAACTGTATATGTTGGCAACGTCACGTTCACGCTCATACTGTAATGGGGGACGGACGGCCTATGATAAATGTATGTACTGAAAATGAAACTGTATATGTTTGACTATTTGACCGGTTTTATTGTGTGTAAGTATGCGCCGGGCAAGACTCGAACCCGAGACCTCCCGTACGCGTGCACGCAGCTCTACCAACTGAGCTACGTGTCTAACCCGAAATATTTCTGTTTTTAATTATATTTATATACTAATTAAGTTAATCCGAAAATCACTTATTATAAAATAAAGATTTAATGTATCGACTCGGTGCTCTCCACAGGTCTCGAACCCGGGACCTGTGGTTTAGTTTTGCACACAGTCCACCGCTGGACTGTGTGTCTAACTTGGTAAATATTCTAATTTTTATTATACTTAACATATTACTGAGTTAACCCGGTTCGGTTTCTAAAAAAACATTTTTATTACAGAGGTTATGGTTGTGATAGGAATCGAACTCGCGTCGTATGCATATTGTTTGCACACAGTCCACCGCTGGACTGTGTGTTTAACCCGTTCATAATATCGATTTTAATTAACCTTATAACATACACAACTTCGTCTTCTTCGTTCAAAACACAGACATCGGTTAACTAACTGTTACTTGATTAATTCGGTTAATGAATAATATGAACCATTGAAAAGTATTGAACAGAAGAGTTTGGGGAAAGAAAGTACCGAACAGATCGTCTTCTTCAGAAATCCGGCAAAGATCGTCGGCTCTGTTTTGGTGACCTTCGGCTGTTAGAATCAATTAACAGTTTGGAGGGATTAAATGTGTAATTGAACTACTGAGTAACGATTATCAGTAGGTTTAAATGATCATACCGGTTAACAGCAAGTTTCTGGAATTTCAGAAATTTTCCGGCGAAAACAGAAAATCCGGCAACGTCGTCTGGAATAGATTATGGGTGAGGGATTGATATTAGAATTTGTCCAACAATGGAATGAAACAGAAAAATCGAGGTAATTACCGTGTAGATGAAAGTCCCGGTTTTCCGGCGACTTGCAGAGAATTCCGGCGGGTGAATTTTCTTGCGACAGAGATTCTTCAGGGGTTTAAAGTGAGTGTGGGTGATGTCAATATGAACTCTAAGATCTTATTTTTGGGTAAGCATACGGGATGGAATGAATTAGTGTTTTCCGGCGACAATTTCCGGTTAATTTACAGAGAATTCCGGCGACTGCGGCGAGCTTTTCTGAGCGAAATGAAGAGTGTAATTTTGATAAAGTCGCGCTCAACTGATGAATGATGTATAATTCAGATTGATTTACATTTTCGGTTTCAAATTCCAAAATCTTTCGGTTATGGTTTGGTGATTTGAATGAGGGACATTAACGTTTTTCAGTTATAACCGGCGATGATGTAAATGCATCCGTTATGACAAAAGAAAACTTCAATGTTTGATGAATTCGTCGGGATTTCCGGCGAGAATGATTTGGGCGCTGAGTGACCGAATTCGACTTCAGCTTTTATTATATGTATTAATTGAATCAATAAATCAACAAGAAACACAAGTGGCGGAGCGGTTGGAGGGATGTGTGTTAAGGCTTTGCTGACCCGGTTGACCCGGCTGACCCGGGTTCGAATCCCGGCAGCCTGTTTTATTTTTATTACACTATTTTTAATACATTTTCAAGTATAAATTTTATATTCTAATATACTTATTAATTATGTATCGTTTAAAATTAATTTGAGTATTAAATACGCAACGAAATTTTTAACTGGTTGTTCGGTTAATAAACGAAGCGGGTTTGGTAAATCTGATTTTTGACGGATGTTACAGTTTTGCTCCCGAACAGATGATTTATCGGATTGGAGTAGATTACTCATATTCGGTACACCACCTACTTTAGCCAGCTCTTCTAATTGTTCCTCATGATTAACAACATTTATGCAGTTCGAATCACTATTGCTCTCAAAAGCTATAGGATAAACCATGACTATAATTCACCAAAAAAAAAACAAATTAGGGCAAACTAAGAGCAAACATGTAAAATCCACATATTCAAATTGAGATTGTGAAACACATAAACAAAACCAACAATCTTTGAAAATCGAAATTCAATTAACTTGTAACAAAAACAACAAATCAACAAAGATTATAATTGAATAAACAATAATTGAAAACCTGAGTTGATACCTGCAAATCACTTAGAAATTGACGAATATAGCTTCCGAACTGATTGAAGATTTAAAAGCCCTAATATCATTGAATAAATCAAACGATTGAAGAAGTCATCAAAGATATCAGATCTGCGACCTAATCATGATTTCATCATCTTCGTGATTTCATCTTATGGTAAGAGCATAGCGTGATTTGATATCAAATCTGGGTTTGTTTAGAGATGATATATCGATTATAATAGAAAACATAATTGTACAATTACTAATTTACCCTTTTCATTAAAACACAAGGGATAAAGATGTGTGTCTGATATTTGTTCTTATGGTTCTCATAAAAATTGGGTGTTCTCATTTAAATCCCCCCCCCCACACACACACACACACATATATATATATATATATATATATAGGATTAGGATCATTTGTGAACAACTTTTTTAGAGTGAACTTAGTGAACTAATCTTGGCCTTTGATCATTTTTTAGATTAAAATGGTAGGATTGACATTAGTCAAGTACTTTTAATTAAAATCCCTTAATTTTCTCATCTCTTAACTCTCTCTCTCATTTTTAATATTTCTTTATTATTTTAATTATAAGAGATTAAATGGCTAATGTTTATTTTTAAATAAACTCTTATGTTGTTTTCAAAATTAAATATTAAACCTAATTAAATTATATTTTTTACATATATGTATACAGGTCAGTATATACAAGACTTATACACTTGTGTATAATTACATCTTGTTCCCACATGTCGGTAAAAACCAGATTTATACACATGTGTATTATTCAAGTACACATGTGTATAAACTAACAGCTGTGTATCTTGTATAAATTGATAGTTAGCAAGACTGTACACATGTGTATAAACTAACATCTGTGTATCTTGTATAAACTAATATTATCGAGACTGTACATATGTGTATACACTAACAACTGTGTATCTTGTATATACGGAAACTAGCAAGATTTTAGGAATTTTGATTATATTATTTAATAAATGCAATTTATAAAAGATGCAAATACCCTTCTGTCAATTAATTTAAAGGTAAGTTACAACATTATAATTACAATCTTGTCATTGTTTAAAATTCTCTAGATGATATAATCCAATAGCTTAGATTAGTTCACACAGTTCACTCTCAACCTAGTGTTCACTCTAGAACCCTACCCTATATATATATATATAGAAAGAGAGATAAACTAGAGAATAAAATTCTAGAAATTTATAAAAGCATCTAGCATCATAACAAGAAAGACATCAATTAACATGAATTAGATTAAAATATAAAAATATAAAAATCCTTAAAATGATTATGAACCCTAGAATGTGACTCTCAAAGTAAAATCATAACAAAAGCTATAAAATGCATAAAATTGAAAAACTTACTTGTTTGTTCTTTAGAGTTTAAGAAAAAAATGTCTTGAGGTGTGAAAAGCGATGAGTAGTTAACCTCTATTTATACTAGGAATTTTAGAGAGAAATTAAATCATGTTTAGTGGAGTCAAAACGACAATTAATAAAAATAGTTTAAGTGGCTTTAGTTCTTTTGACTATACTTGTTGACTAGCAATTTAAATTAAATTAAACTTATATAAGTTTTAATACGCTTTATAGATTTTAATAAAACTTTATAAAACAAATAAAAGGATGAATTACAAGTTTCGTCCTTTATCTATGTATCAAATTTCAAGTGGTGTTCTCTGTCTTAAAAATTGACGAGTTTTGTACTTATTGTTTCAAAATCTTACATGATATGACCTTTGGCGCTAACCGAGTTAATTTTATATTTTAGATTAGATCATGCGCTTTACACATCACACACGAGGGTATAATTGTGTTTTACCCTATTAAATAAAAAAAATTAAAATATTATATATAAACTCATCTCTTTCTCTATCTCGTTCTCTTTCTCTCTCTCTCTAAACAAATAACTCTTTCTCTTTCTAGTTCATCTATCTCTCTCTCTGTACCACCACCACCAATTTTCCTCTCTCTACCCCCTCTCTTTCTCTGAAACTCTCTCCATATCTAGGGGACAACTCCCACCCTCATTACCACCTACCGTCACCAGCACCACCACCTGCCACCATCCACCCTACATTAACTCTACTACCTCACCACCACCACTACACCCCAGCACTACCACTACACTCGGACAAAAATTCAAAAGGATTGTGGGGAAATTAGCTCGACTGATGTGAAACTGATGGTGTTTGAAGTTTGATTTGGTGCGAAATCTAGGGATCCGTTGATCTGAAATTGGATGTGGAGTACAGTTATGCGTTATGGATTAGTGTAATAAAATGTTTCTTGTCTGAGCTCACATTACATGTGAAGTATGGTCTATTTTTTGTTTTGGTACAATATCCATTTTGAGAGGCAATTGGGATCTTGTAACTAATATTCCTTTTTATCCATCTAAATTTAGTGTTGATATGTGAACTAATCTACAATGTTCTGTGTGGAGGTTTGGCTGTGATATTGAGAGTGGTGGTTATCGGTTGCGGTGGAGGTTTGGTAACAGGGTTGTGTGGTGGTAGAGGGTGAAATGGGTTCTTGTTTTATATATAGATACATATATATACTTACACATTTATTATTTTATTTTTTAAGTTTATTTATATTTTGTTTACAAAAATATTTTTATTTAAATGCATGAAAAGACTAAACTACCCTTGTGTGATTTGACTTAAAAAAACAATTAACTCGGTTAGTGCTAAAAGATATAACGTGCAACATTTTGAAACATTAAATTTAAAAGTCATCAATTTTAAAAATAAATGATACCATTTGAAATTTGGTATAAACATAAAGGACAAAATTAAAATTCACTCCAAAAAGTTAATAAATCTATAAAACTTTGTTTCTTAAACAATTGTTCACAAAACTTTAAATATGAACCTTTAATTATAAATATGTAAACCATTGTGTTTAATATATTTTATAACTCAAAAATGTGTAAATAATTTAAAAGATTTTATATAGATAATTATGTAATGAAATATATGATATTTGTACAAGTGGTAATGCATATATGGAAATCACAAATGTTACACTTTTCTTGTACACGAATCCAATAATCCCAATGTACACAAGAATAATAAGATGGAGACAGGGGTCAATAATGTCTTATAATTGAAAATGTGTTTACTTTGTTATGACAAACACGTGGAACTTCATCTACACCATTTGATAATGTAGGTACAAGCTCATTTATACTAGTTGATGATACAATTCATGATGAGAGATATGAATGGCCCGAGGTTAAAGAGGGTGAGCTTAAACAAAGCGAAAGGGCAAGGGTTGAGAAGTCCTTTGTCCAGAATTCATGAGTTATAAGGTTGAGGGTGAGCTTAATACCTGGCGGCAAGTGGTTACCTATTCGAAAGGACCTCAACGATAAAAAGTGATCAAGAATGAAATTGAAACTGTATTGCAAAATCATATTTAGGAGCTAGTAGATATTCCGTCAGGTTGTAAACCACTTGGATATAGTTGGATATTCAAAAGGAATATGAAAGACAATGGAAGCGTTGGTAAAGCCAAGGCTAGTTAGTGATCAATGGTTATAGACAAAAGGATGGTCTAGATTACGTTGGTACTTACTCGCCTATGACACAAATAACCTCTATTTGGTTGCTTCTTGTTGTTACGACTTTGAGAAATTGGGAAGTTCACCAACTAGATGTTACAACCACATTTCTGAATGGCGATTTAGAAGAAGATATTTACATGGATAAACCCGAGGGTTTCTTCGCCCGGGTCAAGAGGACAACGTATGTAAAATCGTCAAGTATTTATATGGCTTGAAGCAAGCTCCAAAACAATGCCACCAAAAGTTTGATCATGTCATGATTAACAATGGTTTCAAAATAAGCGAGTGTGAGAAATGTGTCTATGTGAAAGACACACCAGGAGGTTATGTGATTTTATTCCTTTATGTAAGTGATATGCTTATCATTGGGTGTAATGATAAGATGATCAACTCTACAAAGACATATTGAAATCAAGGTTTGACACGAACAAGTATAGCTGGAAATCCGGTTCATACTACCAACCATCCAAGTAAAATATAGAGACTAGGGTGTTGCTCAATTGGAATATTCAACGATCATTGGCAGTCTAATGTATATAATGACATGTACTAGCCATACTTAGCATATGCCGTGAGTGGGCTAAGTAGATGTACTAGCAATCCAATTATGAACATTGGAAAAGCATAAAATGCATGAGAGATTATAGATTGTGTTATAGTTGTGATCCAGTAGTAACGAAGGATACTGTGATGTCAACTGGATGTCAGATATAAAATATTTCGAATTAACAAGTAGGTATATCTTCATACTTGGGGGTACAACTATTTCTTAGAAGTCGTCCAAGCAAACAGTTATAGCTAATTAAGTTTATCACCTTGGATGAGTCCAGAGAAGAGATGAAGTGGCTACGTCAATTTGTGGAAGATATTCCAAGATGTGTCGGCTGTTTGCATACACTGTGACAACCAATCAGTGATTGGGAGAGCATAGAGCTCAATGTACGATTGGATCAAAGCGCATTCAACATAGATACAACATGGTACGACAACTACTCACAATGGGAGTTATCACGATTGACTATGTGAAGTCAAAATAAAACATTGTGGACTCGTTAATGAAAGGCTTAAGCAAAAAGTTAGTTTATACGTCGTCAAGAAGAATGGGACTAATCAAAGCCCGTGGAAAAGGGGAATATGAGGAAACCTAACCTAGATGACTAGATCCCATGATCTAGGTTCAATAGGAAAACTTAATCATATAACCAAGCAGAGTCAATGTCAGGGAGCACCCCAAAACTAAATAAAAGAGAGTTGCATACTTCCTAGTCCATTTCAGTCAGTGCCAATAACCAGAGGTTAAACATCTTAAAGGTTGACGATTATGGAAACCAAAATAACCATGATGCTTTTAATGATTCATTTGAATCACCTATGTTAGAGAGAAGTATAGTCTCTTCGAATGGATTTGTGAATGGGGGAGGGGGCACAAATCCTAGAGCTCTCGCAGAACCAGACTAGTGTGCCATGACTATAGTGGACATGACAATGAGGGATTGACCAGACTAGGAAGAGTGTTATGTGAAGTGTATTATCACCAACACAAATGAAGGTTTGTTCAATGAAATCGTGTCTACAAACCGCTAGGAGGCTCAGTATTCTTCACAAAGGAAGGATTAAAAGTAACACCTACCTATATAGCAATACTTAACTTCTAAATTGTGTCGATTGAAACTTGTAAGAAAGATCAATCTCCATTCATACGGTGGATTGTTAGAAATCTAGTGAAAAATGATTTTTCACAAATATAGGAAAATGAATTTTTCCTAGCATTGGACAAAAATACATATATCTAACTGAGGTTAATATATACATTTCTTGATGGGTTTATGTTCTATGATGTGAGAATTTTGCAACGACCCAAATCGTGTCTAAAACGAAGCTAAGATGAATGTGATATTGATGCTCAAAGATTGGTATATGAAACTGTCAAAGCTGAAAATTGAAGTAAAATGGGAAAATGAAGCTTGTCCCACATAAAAGGACAGACTAAACTCCAAGTGGTAAGTAAGAGTTCCCCTCCTTTATTTTTCCTTGGAAGCACACACTAGTGAAGTCGCGAACGGAGCCGCTTTTGTATTTTTAACATGTGCGTGGTCCAAAATTGAGGTGTGGACCAGGTGGCGGGTCCACATGTATGCAGATGAAGTGGCATGGCGTGTGTGGCCCGTTTGGATGGCGCATGACCAGGTGGTGCCCTCCTCTACATGGTGGCTTCCGAATGGCATGCACGTGGCCTATTAAGAGGGCTCCATACAGCGCGATTATGTGGCGCGTGCGTATGCGAGGCTTGCGGGTGACATGGTGTGTGGTGGATGCAAATGACATGGCTTAGTACTGCGGGGTTCGATCAACTGTGTTGTGTTAAACGACATGCGCACTAACGCACTAGTTATAGCGTGTGCACATTTCGCAACTGCTTCCTAGTCTGAAGTAACAGAACAGTTTCTAGTATGTGAAGTTGAAACCCATGAATTAAAAACTTTGACTTTGAATTTAAGAACCGGTTAAATTATATTGAAGACAATTAAGCTAATTTAATTTCTCAAGTTTAGTTCCTTTTGTTGTTTCGACTCAGAATTTGCACTATAAAACCAAGGGGAGGCTTGGTAGCAATACACACCGAAAGTCACCAATCCATGCGCAGATTGACCAACAAACTCTTAATCCTCTTGCTTCTCATTTCAAGGTACCGTTTAGGTCCTTGCACCAATCACGACAGTACTACTGCTTCACTGTAGTACCTAGGAAATAATAAGGTTCTATTAGGATATTCAAAATTTGTTTTAAAAGACCCGTGGTCAACACGATCCTCAACCCTAGTAATTTTTGTTCTTCTATTTTTCTTGCATTTTGTTTTTTAAAGGAAAATTTACATGTTTTGTCCTTTATCTTGATGCCATTTTACAGACGGTGTCCTTTGGCAGAAAATTTGACAAGTTTTGTACTTAATGTTTAAAATTCTTGCACCTTATGGCCTTTAGCCCTAACCCAATTAATTTTAATTTATTAAGTGAAGGATAAATTGATCTTTTTACTTATATTTTAGAAAACCATTTTAATAACTAAAACAAAATACATTATAGATTATATTACTTATTTATTTAGAAAACCATCCACCATCACTCCACCCAATTGCTGCCACCGGCCTCCGCCAAGCCCCACCATCCACCATCTCCTCTATCAAACACCACTCCACCTACTGCTCTCCACCGCACCTGACACCACAATCAGAACCCACCTACAGTCGAAACACCACCACTCCATCCATCAACCCCGACAACCCCTTCTAGAAACCCCGTCAAACCCTACCGGAAATCCTGAAACCCCCAAATTTACAACCAGAAACCCTAGAATACATCATCATCAATTCGTGCTTTGTGATGATGTTTCTGGTCAGATCTGACCGTTTTTAATGATTTCCAGTTGTGGTGGTTGTATGTGGTGGGTGGTTTCTATTTTTTTGGTTGACTTCCAATTTGCGATGATGTCGTGGTTGTATGTGGTGGTTGGTTGCAGGTGGGGTGGTGGTTGGGAGTGGTGCGGTGCAGGTGCATGTGGGGCGGTACTAGAGAAATGGGGCGGTGGGTGGCGGTTTGTGGTGGTTGGTCAAATGTAGAGAGAGGGAGTAGAGTAAGAGGGGGATGAGGGTTTTGTACATAATACATACACATATTAAAATATTTTTTATATATAAGGGTAAAAAGACTAAGCTACCCTTGCGAAATATAATTTATCAAAAAAAATTAACTGGGTTAGAGTTAAAGCACAGAACGTGCAAGGATTTTGAAACATTAAGTACAAATCTTGTCAAATTTTACGCCAAGGAACACCACATGTAAATGGTATCAAGATAAAGGATAAAACGTGTAATTTTTCCTTTTTAAATTTGTAAAAGTATATATGTTTCCGTATCGTAATTCGATAAGGGTTCCCTTGGGAGACTCGGAATTTACAGTTTTTCGTTTTTTTTTTTCTATATTGTAATTCAATAAAAGTGTTTTATTTTAATTCTATATGAACAGATTCCTACATATATTATGCTGGTACCTTAATGAATCAAACCAATACCTCAAAAGCAAGCCGCATAGCATTGAGACTCCCACTAGTTATACCCTTGTTGGAAGAGATGCAACTAGGTTTTACCGTCGAAACAATTCTATTAAATTCATGGATCAAAATCTAGATAGATTACATTCGGAAGAAAAGGTCCTCGTTTCGAACACAGTTTGGAATGTCGTATTTACAGAGTTTACACGTTACGTTGAAAGATAAGTTTAAAAAAAATAAAAATAATATAATTAAGATGTATTGTGTAAAAATAATATTTTAATTGAGTGGAATCACTAAAGGCCGGCAACGATACTTTCAATCATCATTCGACATGCATTAGAATACAATGGATCTGAATACTGACCATTCTTTTCGTCCATATCTGCATTAATTATTAATCATCTTATAAAATACAAAAGTATGTGTTTGACGACAATGGATGACAAGAAAATTACAGCTAACCAATAAGTTTAAAATCGAAGCTGTTTACTATTTGAATGGTTCATGAGGTTTAACAATATGGTATAATTTTATACCAGGAACTAGTTGTGTAAACTGAACTAGTCGTCTAACCATTATCATTTATATTTTTTTTCATTTTTGAAATATGTAGTTATATATATAAAGTATAATCATGTTCATCTTTATGATTTTAATTTTTTTAATACAAACTAATGATTGTTGAAAAAATAAAAGTAATAACAAAAAATACGTTTAAACCGTTAAAAACGAATTGTTAATCCATTAAGTAAAACCGACTGGTTTGATTTGTCATTTTTCAGAACCATAGTTAACAATTCGGTCTAGAGTTTTTTGTAAAAACCGGACGAGCCAACAATGAAACCCCATAATTAATATATGTTGGCGTTTTAAGTAAACTTTAAAAAAAGTCTTTTAAGCAAACTTTCAAAAAGAGTCTTATGTGTGATATTACTATGTAGGAATGAGATCACCTTATTAATAATATTTTTTTCATTGATTTGTTTGGTATTTTGTTTTTATTTGTACAAACATAATAGTCGTAAAAATGATAATCGATGTGCTTGTCGTGCTAGTAAGTATATTTTAATAGTATAGTCTATTTTATATTAAATGATTCCATTTCTCTATTTACAACTATAAATAGGAAGATGGGCAAGCAATGAAAGGATTATATATGTTCATCACATCATCCATAAAAAAGCTCCAACATCCATTGATATTGCCGGGGCTAATTTTCCAACCAGGTATTATTATTATTATTATTATTATTATTGTATTTTCTACTATACCAACTATTGAAGCCTATAATAACGTTGTATGTCTCATATATTAGTATGTCACATATATGTGATTTGTACATGACTCATGTTTTGTATGTATTTATTTACAATAGGCATTTGTGTTCAAATTTCTCGAAGAAAAGGGTGTTGTGTGTATGTATTTAGGTTCGCATTTTGAATTGATTTATAAGTCGATTTGGATTGTATGGTTAAATTGAGTAAATAAATGAAAGTGTCATGTTGGAATTCATCTTTAAGGGTACATATGCTTATAGTCTTTCTTTTTTAGGAACTAGAATTATTGTTTTTAAATATAACTAAACTGATTTAAACAGTATATCTTTTTTAAATGGCATAAATTAACAAGCATCTTGATCTTGTTTTGTGAAACGTGCAATTGGTCGCAGTCACTGGCTGCATAACAATCAAAATGGAATTTGCAATCTGATGTTTTTGTTATTGGTCTGAATTTGTAACTGGAATTTTAGTCAGTGGTTATATGCATAAGTTTTGATATGATTTAAAATTTGGTTGGTTGGGTCTCCTAGCATCTCAATTGTTGCCGGGAGTTTTGTATCTCATTTTTCTTCCATTAACCTCATTTAATTATCCAACTCACCACCTTCTTGTTCTTGATTCATATTCATATGGATACTTACCAGCTGCTCTTCTAAGTTGTAACTAATCATCATAATTTGCTAGGAAAGAAGTAGTAATCCTTATTCATGACTGAGCAGTAACCTGTCTTACAATCACCTAGAAGAAGATGTATACACGCACACTTGATTACAACAACAATCCTGCTAACAAGAACACAACAGAACTTGGAAAGCTTGCCCTTAATCTTGGTAATTAAATTTAACCATCACCTTAATTAATACTTCACCTTTCCATGATCTAACATCTTCATTCGCAGGAACGAGTGCTGTGAACGACTAGCGTATTACGGAATGAGCACCAATCTATTGCTTTTTTTCAAGAACAACCTTCATCAACATAATAAAAGAAACAATTATTATGATTACGCGAATATGCCCATGTCGATCTTTTGGCAAGTCCCGCAATACTTCTTGATCGGTTGTGCGGAGGTATTGGACAACTGGAGTTTTTCTAGGAGCAAGCTCCTGACTCGATGAGGAGTTTGTGTTCTGGCTCTTAGCGATTCTAAGCGTGTTAAATTTATTGATTTGGAGGTGGTACACCTACAAAAAGCCCGTCGGGACTATATCTAGGAAACTTAAGGATGATGACTTGTCTTCGGCGGTCGGATACTGAAGATTTACAATATGTAATATAGTCATCTTGGATTGGATTAGTAGTAGTTAGTATTAAACTTAAGCATTTTCGGTTTCCCTTGTATGCCTTCCAACTGTTTGATAAAATGCCTGACCCAAATCAATTAAGTTCTGTAGTTCAAACTTTTGATTGAAATCACTTGCTATACGATTGTTTTTCATTCAGGACTTGATCCAGCAGAGATTCTAATGATATAAGCTTATTATCAATACAATATTAAATCTACCATGAATGTCATGACCACCATTCCACAACCCATCATCTCCTTGACCATTCACGTAAACCACTACAACCACCTATTAACCACCCTCTCGGCGTCATCCTCCCTCTCACACCTCAAGCAAATTCATGCCCGAATTATTCGTTCGGGCCTTGACCGCTCAAACTCCCTCCTCATCAAACTCGTTATTACGGCATGCACATTATCTTCCCCATCCTTTGACTACGCCCTATCGGTCTTTTACCAAATGCACAACCCAGAACCGCGTTTATCTAACAAATTGTTACGTGAACTTTCCCATAGCACCAAACCTGAAAAGGCCCTTTTGGCCTATGCAAAGATGAGGGAAAAGGATATGTTTTCGACAGTTTTAGCCTCCCGCCGCTTTTAAAAGCGTCAACGAGAATTTCAGCGTTAAGTGAAGGGATGGAACTTCATGGGTTTGCTTCAAAAATGGATTTTGTGTCAGACCCATTTGTGCAGACTGGTTTCGTTGCAATGTACTCGGCCTGTGGACATATTGAAGATGCATCTTTGATGTTTGATAAAATGCCGGAAAGAGATATTGTTGCTTGGAATATTATGATTGACGGGTATGGCTTTTTTACACACGCGTTGCTTTCTTTCGTATTGTTAGCATAAATTTCTTATTTCATTTGTCTAAATTTCTAATTGTGAACAGTTATTGCGTGAATGGGCGCTACAACAATGTGTTGCCGTTGATCAAGGAGATGAAGAAATCGAACGTAAAATCAGATGAGAAGATCTTCTCAACCGTCGTGTCCGCTTGTGCCCGTGCTGGAAATTTAGAATTCAGGAAAGCATTTCACGAGTTTATT
The DNA here is from genome assembly GCA_947069175.1 of Scalesia atractyloides. NCBI lineage: Eukaryota > Viridiplantae > Streptophyta > Magnoliopsida > Asterales > Asteraceae > Scalesia > Scalesia atractyloides. The sequence goes on from CAMTDV010000012.1 coordinate 94,364,361, forward strand.
AAACAAAGTTTTCGTTGAAGACTGTCATAACTTCATGAAGTTGGCATCTAAGGTTTATGGGATTCAGATTGTCGTACGGGATAGGACTCGGTTTCATCGTTACGAGGATGGTGTATGTTCTTGCAATGACTATTGGTGACTTTCATATTACATAACAAAAATCTGTGTATGTCAATGTATTATGTGTAATCTTGCATACACAGCATATCAAAGCTACATAGTGAAAAAAACATTATATGTGTATAAATAAATATATATCTAAATATAACGTATCAAACTAATATATTTGTATTAACAACTAGTAAAACATAAAATATATGTAGAAACTTGAATTTACTTTATAATTTAATTAGTTCACCTATGGTCCTTTTTTTGAAAGATGAGGTTAAAGGTTGTTTATGGTAAATTATTAAGTGAGAGGTATAGTGTGCAGAAACATAAAGGCGGCTGCTTTGTGTAATAATAGTAAAAGTTAAAAAGAGAAGTTGAAGGGTAACATGTGTGATAACACTGAACATAAAGGAGTGGAAGTTAACAGAATATTTTTTTATCTTTTCTCCCATAAATCAAGTGTTCGTTGTGATTTTTCATGAACTGAAATTACTCAAACTGGTTGCAAGATCGTATCTTTGTCTTCTCAATGGTTCGCAAAAGTTATAGAGCTGCCGAAGCAGGTAATTTTGAGCCCCTGCTACTATTGGTTTATCATCAACTTCATTGGTCGGACGGTAATTTGTTCGTGGAATTCTTGATACAAGTTTTGTGATTTTGTGATATGAAATGGGCTTATGACCTGGGTTTGAATTTTGATGCATTATTCTGGTTTCTTTATACGTATGCCCACCAACTGTTAGATAAAATGACTGACCCAAAATATATCATTTTTATCTTCTTTGAACGGATTGCAAGATTCTTAAGGTGATTAACGTTTGATTTTCTTGTTGACGAACTTTGAAGTGTCATGATCTTAAGGTCCTTAGTTGTCAAGAGTAAAACTCATTGTTGTGTTTTCCCCTAATTTCTTCTTACTGCCCAATTATTTTCTTGATGTTAGCCAAAGTTAACAGTTATGTTCCGTAATCTACTTTCTACAACACAAGGTATTGAATTTGGAAGTTCATTCTAGCTATTTTCGTTGTTTATGACAAGGTTTGACTATCCAATTCCAACGCGCTCTTCTTGTCATGATTGTGGTCGATCTAAATTTTACAACTTTAGGATTAAGGTTACCGCAATTTGTTTCTGCTGATTAAGGAAGTTTGATGTAGTTGTTGATGGATTTTTCTATTTAGAGCCTTTAAAACTCTCTGAATGTGAATATTATGGCTATCCAATTATTGTTGGTAGTTTTCCACCCCTCACATTTTTGTTATTTTATTATCCTGGAAATAGGGTTTGGATGCTTAATGTGAGTATCATATAATTAGTTTTTATCTATTTTCAGTTTTATAAGGCATTTAGTTAATATCCTAGGTTGATTAGGTATTTGAATAATTAACCGCTAAGAAATTGTTCCTAGTTATGAGTTTATTATTTAGGCATCGTAACTTTTATCGACCGTAATCTATTATTTCAAGGCACCACATGCATGGCTTATGAATGTCGGACAGCTGGACGGAAGGCTATGCAGATGGCCTTCTATTTGCATTTTCCTTAATTGGATGCATCTGTGACTTAAATCGGTGATCTTTAGTCACAAAGAATATTGATTATAGTTACGCTAGTAAATTTGTGGATATAATATAAGTCCCATTTGCTAATAACTATTCTTTTCTCTTTGCTCTGTTATCTCCTGCTAGTCTACTACTATAGTTTACTCAATAGTTTTCGCTAGTGGTATTTTACTATCATCATTATTAGTACTTTTGTATGGTTGTTGCTTTGTTTATATTAGACACGTTTTATGTTATTAGGATTACTAGATAGTATACGTACAAGTAAAAAAAGCAAAAAGTTTTTGTTTGTTTGTTTTAGTTGAGAAGTGATGTGCTTTAATCAAATCAGTATGCAATCTCCATGTTACTCTGACGGATTGAACTTGAAACTTAACTGTACCTTTATGTCAATCATGTAACATTGATCACAGTGGCTAGATCTTTTACTGCCGAGAAGTACCTAAAAAAAATAGGCCTTGGAAAAGAAGACTACTACTTCTGGAAACAAATAGGCAAAGCGCTTTTATGCACATACACAGTGTTCGGTGCCATGTGGTTTTACAATGAAACATCTCCACTTGGTTGGTGGACACTAAAACCGATGCCCAAAGAAGAGAAAGAACTGGCTCGTCTCTATCAACGAATCAATTACCTGTACCCCGGTGACGAGGAGGCCATGACAGATTTCATTGCAAAAGGTGGGATGACCATGGTGAGTGCCAAAGGGACCATAGAAATGGACTCCGGTCCCATGAACTATTAAAAGCAGTTCCAGAAAGAGAAGTTTGATCAAGAAGCACTTAAGTTGTGGTTGAGGATGAAGAATGAAGTTGTTCAAGAACTTCAGGAGAAAGGGTTTGATTTGGAGTGATTATCAAGAATTGAAATCGATGTTACCAGTATAACAATGTTGGATCATGGATAATATCTTGGTTTTACTCTCATGAAGATGCATAGTCGATTATTATGTGAGTTTTATAAAGTGACTTAGTTATTAAATATTTAAACCTGTGTTTTGTTTCTTTTTTATTGTTCTTCTTTGCTTTATATTTAAAGAGAATCACGAAAATAATCAACTTTCTTGTATGGCCATGTCAAAATAATTTCACAAATATAGCTATGTGTTAGGCGACTACAAGGTCATATAATAACTTTTTGTCTGTGTATTATCCTTTACATCCGATTATGGTAAAAAAAAAAAAAAAAAACAAACGTGATTATACATTGTGTAGTAATAATTTTATCCTTGTGTATGTGTTTTATCGCATTGGACTTCATTTTGAAGCAGATATGTAAACGAATTATCTTCGCAAATATTTGCGTACCATTTTTTACCCTTGAAATATTCCTATTATCAAACGAAAATGGAATCTAAGAGTAAGAATGTGAAGATGATCGTGGCAAATGCATAGTGGAATGTTGTATATGCCTTGATCATCTTGCAAATGTCTTGTGATATGAACTATTTAGGCTTTTGAAATTTGTTATACAAAGGTGTGGTTAAGTTATCTTACAAAATTGTTATAGCTTGTCTGTAGATGTGCTGATTTCTATAGTTTTAGAGGTAAAATAATGATGAATTTGTTTGTTGTTCAGCAAATCGTGTCAAGTCATATTGCTACCTTATGAGTTGTAACTATGACAAGTAAAGAACATTATATGTTTCTTATGCAACTCAAAAAAGTTCTTTATCAAATCATCTCTTAGCAGCTTCCTCTATGGCCATCGAAGCGTTGTAATTTTTCTTGAGTAGGAAAGAAAACCTTCAAAATCGCATCATGTTTTCTTGAAACGCAATAAGACTTCGGAGATAACTTTCAAAGTATTGTAGCGGCTATCTGACCTCAATGTTTATTTCCGTTATTGGACATGGCTGCCACCAACACCGCTAATGCATCATCATATACTTCCATTTTTAGTACTTGGTGTCACGCCACGGATAGTATCATGTCTCACTTTCAAGTTGGCGCATGCAATGCTTGGCCGCGAGCATGACTACCATGATATGTGCTTTTAGTTGGTATGTGTCAATATCAAATCACCTAACTCTCTGGTTTGGTGTATCGTGAGGTTTTCTTTCTTCTCTTTCATGATTGGATGTAAATCTACCAATTTTTTATCCTATGTTCTCGTCGACACAACATTGTCGGTTGATAATTTGTGGGACTGTATGAATATGATCTTTTCTATTTATTTATGATGACCAAAAACAGAAGATGGATAGAGGGAGGATCTACAAGTTTTTTGGTGCAATGAGATGGCCAAAACTGAAGATGACTATAGAGAGGTTCAATATTTGTTTGGAATTAACCTGTCTCATTTTGCAAATAATTGGTGCCATCCTCTAAGCATAATTCCCTTTTTTTTATTTTATTTTTTCGTACTTCTTTTGCTGTAAATATGTACTCATCCCTTCTAACACATTGTTACATTGTGCATTGTTGACTATTCTCCCCTCTGTTATTATGTTTTATTATTTCTTTCCAATATCATTCATTTACTGTCACATTGCTAAGCAACCACTATATATTATTTTGTCTCTATGTTTATCACAATTTTTTCAGTGTTCTGAAACTGATAAATAGGTGGAGCTCCTAAGGAGACCTTTTGCTAAACGTTTTTATATACAATCAGGACAGTTATATTGTCACTCGCTGAACCAATACTATTTATACGTTTTGAATAAGAATCCAAAGGCAATGATTTTATAAATCATGCATTGGAATATTTTTCATCAAACTCGGTTAGTCAGCCATTATTTCAACGCTACCTTCCTGGACAACTAAGCGTAAAAACAGGATGTACATGAACGATGAAGAAGAGGATGACCCCTTGTTCCAAAGGGCTGGAGGGCCCGACCGACTTCTAAACGTTTGAACATCGGTTATTTAACAGCAAGAAGATGAGTCCTTTTGTCAAATACAGTTCTTACCAGTGATGTCTTCTTCCTTGTATTGTTTCCTTTATGTATTCCCCCAACTAAAATTATATAGGGGAAGCCAAGCGGTTTTCCCTAAGGTCCAGAAAGCTTGCTTGTTACATACCCAATGATGATGGTATTGTAACATATGTGTTTTATATTGGCTAGTTATGCCTCATAATGTGCCTTTGTGAAATCTGCTTAATATCCATGGCTGAAAAATCAAAACCCGATGGGAAAACCTGAAGCGCCAAACACGTGAGACGTGTAATGGGACAAGTATCGAACCGAGTATGGAATTGACTATTAGGTTTTCCGGTAAGTGGGCACTTATCCCTTGACAACAATTTCTGAACGCGTTCGATTCTTCTTGACAAACAAGAGACAGTCCCAGCATGATTTTCGGTATGACGCTCAAGTTACCAGAATACAAACACTTCACAAGTTCAAAATGAAACATAAAAAGTAAAATTTGCAAAACAATAACACAATCGATGGAATCTATGTATATTTCATATCAATAAATCCAAATTTTCAAGCTAAGAAGAAGCATACATGACAATTCCAAATACGCCAAACATAAAAGTTTCACACATCACCTAAGCAAGAAAAACGCCTTACATGTCAAAAGCATATCCATAACTTCAAGCAGCCCTGGTAGAAAGGTTAGAACATTAGGCTTGCAACAAATTAATCAAAGCACGGGTGAATATGTTTTAGCTTTATTTATCACTTCACGAATGGGATTCCAGAAGGAACCCGTTTAGCAAACTCCTCATATTCCCCAAAAAACTGTCTCAAGAAGTACTCTTCATACGGTATTCTTCTATGAAAAAAGTTCCAAACAACTACTGTAAACGCAACGGTTGAAACAGGGTTACACAACATAACTTGAGTACCAACTGACCAAATCAAGAAACCTGTGTACCCAGGATGACGAACAATACTATAAACTCCATGAGTCACTAATTTATGATGTTCCTCATGATATCTTTGAATAAGATGAGTAAAAGCGCGTCCGCCTGTTATAATAGCAAGCTTTCTTATTACTTCCCCAACGACAACCATTAAAAGTCCGAAATTGCTTACCCACCAGTGCTCCTTAAACTCGGGGAAAAAGTAAAGCTCGAGTAAATATTCAAGAATGGAAAGGATCATTGCCAAGATGTATTGTTGGCTGATCAACAGAGATTTAAGCGTCACGTTGGATTTCCCGTGAAAAAGGATAGCTAAAAGATATTCAGAACCGTGAAAGAAGAGTAGTGCAAAAAACATTTGTGATAAGTGCCTGGAAGCGGTATGGCTGAATAATTCTGTCATTTTCCCAAATTGATTCAGTTGTATAAAGGGTTTCGTCGTGTGAATAGTTGATAAAGTTATAATAAGATGTGTGTTTACTTCAGACCTGAAAATGAAAAGTTGTCCATAAGTTGGAATGCAACCTCAGTGTTTATGTCACCCAATAATTGCGTCAAGAATGACATTTCTGCAAACAAAATGACGACACACAATTCAGCTTGGAAACACTTAAATCTGTGTGTAAAGTGTATGATCTTTACTCAATTTTTTAAAATCATACATACTGACTTCAATTATAGGGTTCTTTGCCTTAGTCAAATACTTATACCTACAAATGCTTAATCATTTCATTATTCAGATCAGTGTTGTAATTGGTAGTCAACTGATTCAATTTGACCTAATCGTTAGGCAGGCGGTCCAAATGGGGGTTCTTGAAACTTTTTGAGTTGTTATGTTTAGGTTTAAGTAGTGTTTATGCTTGAACTATGTGAAAAATCACATATTATAATTAAAAATTCCTAATTTTATTAACCCCAAATCAGCAAACACTTACGCTATAAGAATTGGAAACGAACGTTGAATAAAATTCGAAATCATGAAGAGGATGGATTTACATTAAAAGGAAGGAAGCTTACAGGTCAAAGTTAGTCGGTGACAGTTGATCGCCGCCGGTTGGGTTCAGGGGCGGACCTATGCCTTACCGTGAACCCTTCCATAAAATTTTGAAATCGCCCTCGCTCGTTGAATCTGTGTGAATCAATATTTTTTTTCTTTGCCAATACACACACAGAAAAAGAAGATTAGGGTTTTATCTTTATGTATGGGCCAGCAGTTATTATGAAGCCCACATGAAAGACTAAAGCCTTATAATCTTATCCATTATCTTTTTATTTTTTCTTATTGAAACTTTTTACTATTCTTAGTGAAGCTGTAAAGTTAGTAATTGTGACTTTATTACAAAAATTATTAATTAAATTGTAAACCCTCAAAAGTATTATTTTATTTTTCCTTATAAGTTGAAGTTGGTTTATATTAAAACAAATTTTCTTTTTCGTTTTTTCTAGTTTTATTTATCATTTAATTTAGATTAGTAACGTTGATTATCATTTTTACTAAACTATTTTAATATGCATGCTTTTCCTACATTAAATCACATAATATTATCATGCTATTTATTATTATGAATTCATTATAAATGTATATTATTACAAGGTTTAAGGCTTCTTAATCCGAACCAATCGGTCCGGCCAGTGGATTCGTATCACGTACGGTTCAGTGTTCGGTTTGGTTTTTGAAAAAAATTGGTTATGGCTAGATTTGAAAAATGAAAACTCGTAGAGAACGACTTTAGATATATTAGATCTTCATTATGCATTTGTAATGACGTGCGTTCCTTGATTATATAAAATTTAGTTTGATTATCTTTTTCTATATGACCCGACCCGAATCATGCCGAATTTTTTATCATATAACCATACACAAAAGACTCCTAAAACTTTCGGCACCACCCATGAAAAAAATATGGGTCCGTCACTGGTTGGGTTGGATATGGGGTTGCGAACCAGAGTTTGGTCTACAAGAAAATACGTTGTTGTTTTTGAGGTCAAGAGTGTGAATGAAATAAACAAACATCATCGGATCGGATGTGTTCTGTCTTTAACAACTAACATTAACCTTCCTTGAGTATAAATTTAACATATTTATTCATAATTCTTTCTTTCATCACTTTCTAGTTTAATCATAACATAATAAACTTAAACGATGTAAGAATTATAATTTCATAAACACCAACGATATATGGTCCAACATATGTACCCTGTGAATGGAATTATTAATTATCTGTATGAATCTGAAATAATAATTAATAACCTAAAAAAACATTTTATTTTATATATTAGTTTGGGAATTATTAATTTTATTTTATTTATAAGAAAAAAAGTAACATATTTATTTATCTTTGAAATGATTTATCCATTGTCATAAGAAATAACAAAATTTAACATAAAAATAAAATGTTTTTCAAAGTACCATAAAAGAAAATGTCTTAATAAAAGCTTTTAAGAAATATAAAAATAAATTAGAATGTCAGATTTATATAATCAATATTACATAAAAATTTAAATAAGATTTAAAAAAAAGTTATTGAATCTTGAATTATGTTTCTTATATTAAATCCTAAGAAATTTTGTTCCAAAAAAAACTAAATAACCAAACTTAACCGTTGGTAAACTTGAAAAACCAAAATTAAACATTTTGATTTTACCATAAAATTGAACCGAAGCCGAACCGAACACACTATCCATAGTGTAAGCTAATCATTTTCAATATATGTGTATATATATATATATGTTTGGGTTGCTGCTATATCATCATCATCATCCTGTGAATCCGAACAGTGTAGCTCGTGGACGATGAAGACGACCCCAAGCCCAAGAGATCATCTCCGAGTAACGAAACAAGAGTCGGACGGAGTGAGCAACCTGGGGGTCCCACCCCAAGCAGCAGAAACCCTCCACAGCTTCTACGAAGATTTTACCCTCGGAGTGGACCGATTCCAACCCGGAGGTTCCATCTCATGCTCTTTCACAGTCCCCCCGCGTCTCTCTCTCAACTGATGATTTCCTTTCCAGATCTGAAAGCTGCTTTAATATGTGAATTCAGGATAGAAATGGGAAACTGGCGATTGCGAGCTTGGTGGATGAGATTGGGGCGACGATGGTGTATGAAAAAGATGTGCCCATGAATGTTTCTGTTGACATGTCCATTTCTTATCTCTCTACGGCCAATCTCAATGTATGTTGTTTTTTTCCGAAACATTACTTGGCTCAGGTTACTTACTTACAAGGGGAAATTATTTGTTATTACAACATAAGCCGATTATGTCATGTGTTGTTTGTTTATATGTTTATGTTTTTAGATTGTTGGCAGGACGAGTTGGAGATTAGCGCAAAGCTTCTTGGCGGGAAAGGGGCGGTTAAAGGAACGCTTGTTGTTTTAAAGAACAAAAATAACCGGAGAGATTATCGCAGAAGGACGGCATTCATTGTTTTCCATAACAAGAAGCAAAATCTGAATACAGACTGCTGGTAAGATGAGCCTGAAGGATTCTGTTCAAAGACATTGCTGTGTGTATAGAATGAATAAAGCTACATACTTGATGATGTATGTATTTGTGTCCGCTTTGGATATAGATATGAATGTTTCTGTGGATAAGGGCTGTAGTATGTATGTATGTATGTATGTTTATATTCCTGAAGCATGGCCCCCATATGAGAACCACTTAGGCAACGAGAGCTTCGCCTTAGCGCCCGAGAAAATTGGTAAGAGGTTGAAGTTGTGCGGTAACTATAGCTATAAGTGGGTTCTTAGCCAAGATTATTTATGTTGGTACTACATCAACAATGACGTTTTTTTTTTCTCAAAAAAGCCCGTTACCCCCGCCCCTGCGTGCTTTAAAAAACGCCAGTTTCACCACCTTTTTAGAAATATAGCCATTGAACTCAACGCTAACTTGCCATTTTACTTCTTTTTTTAAATACAATTTTTACCCAATAAATCTCCCCATTTTTCTATAAAACTCCTTATTCTCTTCTGTATCACTTCAAAATTTATAGAAAAATTACATTATGAATCCCTTCCGACCCCCTTTCAGTGTTCCCTCTAGACCCGGTAACCCCGTTATATATCGCCCGCACACCACCCAACCACAACCAACCTTCAATTTTCAAGAGATGGACCCGAGTATCTTTGCGTACGGACAAATATTAGGCATGGGCGGTCTGCAACCGTTCTTTCAAGGCCCAACCCAACATAAAAACCGAACCGTCTCTCCGAAGACGAGGAATACGCGTTAGCATGGGCGTGGCTCGACATATCGGAGGACCCCGAAGTTGGTAGACATTATAAAAATATGTTTGTTTTATTTCTTTTAAGTAACTCGTAACCGTTTATTTTTTTTTAAGAATATAACATTATATTTTTTTTGTAGCAAACTATCAAACTTCACCTGAATTTTGGAATAAACTTCGTGAAACTTTTTTTAAAGCGATGGATAAAGATGAGTATCGGGCAGATTCAATATCAAGCAAATGGTCCGATATAAAAAAAATTCATCAATTTCGAGAAGTTTTCCAATGAACGCGGGATAACTGGCCTAGCGGAGAAAACGACGGGAATATTTTAGTAAGAGCGTTGGAAGAATACAACCAAACGAGATGCGTTTTCACATACTTGAAATGTTGGGAGCTTCTACGCGGAAGTCCAAAATGAGCTAATAATGTATTTTTTTAATTAATGAAGTATTATTAGTTTTATTTAAATTTAAAAAAAAAATAATTGGGAATGATTGGTTGGGGCATTATGGGGGCTTTTACGCCCATTTTAGAAAAACGCCCAACAAAGCCCACTTGCTGACTGGACTGCCACATGACGTAAAACACCCAAGGGTGGGGACTTTGTTTTACCTTCCCACTACACATGGTCTAACAGGTTAGAAATGGTATGATGGGTTTTTAAACCTTGCTATAAATGTTTAATGTGATAATCTAGGTGATGCATGTGGATGAGACTTGCCAAATTTGATGAAAACTGACCTAGAGTTGGGTTTTGGATAACATTGTGTTGAAGTCGCTAATTATGGATATAAACTAGCAACGGGGTTGGTGGTCCATTGAAAAAGACAAAACATTTAGGAACATCTAGGTTTGAATTGGGTTCAAAAATACCATAGACAAGAGAATTAAAATAAATTCGCATATAAACTGACCTCAATTATGATTTGAGAGCGGGTTGATGAAATGAACCACAATGGTTTTAAATTGTCTAAAATACTTCCACAAGTGTTTTTTAGAACAAAAGTTTGGTGTGAGGTTATAAAGCTCATTCCGGTGACAAAAGTAATCAATTTGGGTTGAGAATGGTAATTTTGTGGTATTGAGTTGCCGATATGATGGTTAAAATACGGAAGTAAAGTTGAACTACTCAGGATAAGAGGAAAGTACAAACTACAACCATAAATTGCTAAAAATATCGAGTGTTGTGTAGTATATTTATAAGCATTATGTGAGTTGTATAGAATGTGAATTTGCAAGAAAAGTTTGGTTGGAAAATATTAGTGGCAATAGTATGTGCATATACATTAAAAAAGAAATTATAAGAATTATGCAGGTAATGTGCAAGAAAGGTTATGTGATCATGCTCGAAGTAAGTAGTGATGATATAAAACATGTTTAATAGTAAAATCTAGATAGCATATAGTGAAGTGTGGTGAAAACATGCTCGGTAAAAATATGCTAAAATAGTAACATTTGATTGTTTGGAATTTATTTTATTACCGGCTAACTCAAAACATTTTCAAATTACACACTCCTAAATGTGTTTACTATGAAACTAACCCTTAACTTTTTGGAAGAGAGAATGCTTCTAGGCCTTGGCAGTGTGGATTGTTAGTTCAAGTATGAAAATGGATTGTTCATGAATATGGTGCAACTCAAAATTAAGTGATACCAACAAATTATGTGGTAGTTTAGTTCTACACTAAATTACTAAAAAGAGGTTCAGAAAAGAACGCATTTGAAAAATGATTAAATTGTCATAAATCAAAATTCAAAGTGTCACCAAAATAGGGTTATTTACGAGCCTCGGCTCGAATTTGGGTGCTCGGCTTATTCGAATTTCAAAAGAAATATCTCAAAATTAAATAGTCCAAAATATTAGTTAATAGTTATAATAATATATCCAAAATAAGTTCAACCTAATACATTACAAGTCAAAATCAAGTTGAATAACACAAAATAAGTTCATATAAGTTGAATACCATGGTAATCATCCTTTAAATATATCCAAGTACACTCTTAAATACATGTAAATAATAATCAGTTTTTTTGTAATACATTATAATTTATATAAAACAAAAAATATTAGAAGTAACATAATCCTAGCTAAACCGAGTCGAGCCAACAAGCGAGCCAATCTAACTTGTTGCGAACCGAGACGATTTAGGCTCACAAGCTTTTCTGAGCGACTCGGCTTAATTAGAAATAGAGCCATATCAAGCAAGTTTTTTTACAAACAAGCTACGAATCACGTGGTTTTTGGATAGCCTTGCACAAAAAAAAAGTCTATATCATAGCTTACATTTATGTTGAAAGTATTTAATATAAAAAGTATTATATGAGATAACGATAAAACAAACATAAATTAATGAATGGGCTGCATCACGGTATGATAAACAATTATATATTATATTAGTAGAAAGACACTTTAATAGCAACTGACAACAACAACAACAAAAGCAGGGTACAAATATAATAACCCTTTTCTTTTCACATTTTCTTTTCTTTCATCTACGAAGGCGCTTTTTACGAAATTAAAATCACCCTTCACACGCTATTTATTTATTGTTTTATTCATAAATCACAGCTCAACTACCTTCACGTCATTGAATCCCTAATTTACCAAAGTTGATTTCGTAGTTCTCAACCTAAAACTGTCATACCATAAAAATAAAAATAAAAAATAAAAAAAAAACTAATTTTGTTAAAGTGATGTAGAAAGTAAAATAAAAAATGTATCCACATCAAATTGAAGCTATTGTTTAAGTAAAATTATTGACCAAACCCCCTTAACAAACAAATGTACTCTCCGGCCACCCTCACCCCACCGGCCCATTTTCCTCCGGCCACCATTCTCCACAACCCTAGAAAAACCAGAACCACCAAATCACTTAACTCTCATCTTCAATTTCAACTCTCCAGACCTCATCCACTCCAAACACAACAATTCAAATCCATCACAATCACAAAGCGTGTACAGTTCGAACTTCCTCTCGTTTTCTCCCAAAACCTAGGGTTTCATCGGATGATACACAGCCTGCAGTTTCGGTTAACGCAGATGAAGCATCGGAGCCGAGTTTTCTAGAGTTTATTACTTCCGAAAGAGTTAAAGTCGTTGCGATGGTGGCGTTGGCCTTGGCGCTGTGTAATGCGGATCGTGTTGTGATGTCGGTTACGATTGTTCCGTTGTCGCAGTCTCGTGGTTGGAGTCAGGCGTTTGCTGGTGTTGTTCAGGTAATTTTTGTGAGTTTGATTTTGGTTATGTGGATGATGGTCACTCTAGGGCTTAGGTTGTGATGATTGTATATTTGATAGGCTTAATGATATGATGAGGTGAAGGTTCAATCATTGGATTAATGAGTTAGTAGATGTGGGGTTTTGGAATTCTGTGCTCTGTGATTAGTTAGACTGTAACCACATGGCAATTTGTATTCTGTGGTGGTAATCATATAGCCTGGAATTGTGAAAAGTAGTAGTATTTCGGCTCTATGGTATCGCAAAATCAACTTTGGGGAAACTAACACTTCCTTCAGTATATGGCAATAACTTAAGCAAAACTTATTGTGAGATAAATTTGTATGTTCTGATTATTTTCTCTATGTATATGCATTCCTCAAGAACAAGAAATAGAATATAAATACTAAATTCATGCACTTCTCATAAAACGTTGCAACTATTGATGAAACGTTAGTTACATCCTTTTAACAGATATTTAGTTACCTTTTCACTTTTTTTTTGGGTGAAAAGTAGCTATAACCAACATAACTAATGACAGTTATATATAAGTCATAGCTTTTTTATCGAAGTTAAATCATATCTGATCATTAATGTAAAAGTCAGTGTAAGGGTTGTCATCGTATAAGGTTAGCGTGATTCGTGCAACTGCCTTGGAAATGTTAAGACCTTAGAAATGTTACACCGACTATTTCATAACTACTTAACAAATGTATACACAGGTATGTTATCCTACACTGATCGAAAATTTTGTCCAACATTGATTGTCTTACACATTTTGGTTATGGTCTACAAAAATTTTATGCTGACCAACAAGTTTGGCCAACACGTCCCTATGCTGACCAGTTAAAATGTACGTGATATTTCAAGGATCCGGATCCTGTCAAGTTTATACAACCATTTACTTTACATTTAATAACTTGTACTATATCTTAACTTGGATTCTTTTGATCTTATTTGCAAATGTGATTGTTGTTTCTGTCGGCAGTCATCTTTTCTTTGGGGTTATCTGATATCACCGATTGCTGGAGGAACACTAGTGGACTATTATGGTGGTAAAATAGTTATGGCATGTGGGGTAGCTTTATGGTCAATGGCTACATTTCTTACCCCCTGGGCTGCCGATAATTCTCTTTTGACACTACTTAGCATGCGTGCTTTGCTTGGCATTGCAGAAGGCGTTGCACTTCCGTGTATGAACAACATGATAGCAAGGTAATAACTAATAACCTCTCCTTACCAAACATTTGATTTACCATGCGTCGATTCGGATTATGTTACATCTCTAACGGGTCAAATTTGTTTAGATGGTTTCCAGAAATGGAACGATCGAGGGCTGTTGGGCTTGCAATGGCTGGGTTCCAGCTTGGAAGTGCTATTGGACTGACGCTCTCTCCGATCCTGATGTCACAAGGTGGGGTAGGAGGACCATTCATAATATTTGGATTATCTGGATTTCTATGGGTTTTGGTATGGGTATCTGCAACATCCAGCACTCCAGAGAGAAGCCCTCAAATAACCAAATATGAGTTAGAATATATACAAAGCAAGCGGAAAAAGAGTCAAATGAAGACCGGCAAAATAATCCCACCCTTCAGGCGTTTACTTTCCAAATTACCAACTTGGTCCCTGATTGTTGCTAATTCCATGCATAGCTGGGTACTCCATTTTTCTCCCTATGTTACTTTTAGCATACTAAATTTGTGTACATGAAACTTCTAATACCTTTTTTCCACAGGGGTTCTTTGTTATTCTTTCATGGATGCCGATTTACTTTAAAACAGTAAGTCTCTCTCGATGGCATGTTAAATAAATATATATTGAAATAAACATATCATAAAATGTTCCAGATATATCATGTTGACCTTCGACAAGCAGCATGGTTTAGTGCTGTTCCCTGGAGTATGATGGGATTAGTAGGCTACTTTGCTGGTGTTTTTTCTGACAAACTGATTCAAAGTGGCATGACCATAACTTTGACTCGCAAAATTATGCAGGTGTGTGTGTTAATATCCAACTAGGTAAATCATTCCAAGAGTGGGTTGTAAAAACATCCACATCAAACTATTAAGTAATATTTGATCTTAATTGTTTGTGGTTGAATTCTTCTTTCAGTCAATTGGTTTTGTGGGACCCGGTATTGCTCTTATTGGTCTGATTATTGCAAAAAGCCCAGTAGTTGCGTCCGCTTGGCTTACTTTAGCTGTGGGGTTGAAATCATTTAGTCATTGTGGCTTCCTTGTTAACCTTCAGGTATTGTGTTTTCTCTCGTGTCATGATAGAGGTGGCAAAATGGGCAGGTCTAAATTCTAATACATACATCAAAATAGGTTCGGGCCAGAATATGTAATTCTCGTGTGCATTCAAAACATGGTGGGAAACGTGTTCATCCACCAACACTTTTGGGTCTAGTTTTTTTTACTTGTATATAATTACTATAATGTTTAAAATCCTTTATAGAAAAAACTGAGGACATTATGAGAATTCGAATACGCATTAAGTGATTATCAGCCTGTTTAACTTGTCCTACTTCAGTTGAATATAACTTGATTGACTCGTTTCCATTTGAATGGATTGAAATTGCCACCTCTAGACAAGAGTTTCGTCTCACTTGACTTACGTTTTTAATTTACTTTTGAGCAGGAGATTGCCCCACAGTATTCTGGTGTTCTACATGGTAAGAAAAGAAACCCAATCTTATGATTCACATATCCTTCCATATATGCCTTAAAATATACACTTCAAGTTTCTTTTTAATCACATGATTATATTGTTGTTGTCGTATAGGCTTGTCAAATACTGCAGGCACATTAGCTGCCATACTGGGGACTGTTGGAGCTGGTTTCTTTGTGGAATTGGTGGGTTCCTTTCAGGGATTCTTATTGCTCACCTCACTTCTCTATTTCTCAGCTGCCCTGTTCTGGAACATATTCTCCACTGGCGAACGTGTGAATTTTGATGAAGGTAGTTAGCTAGCTTTTTCCCATACTTGTTTCTGTAGATCCCATTTGTCAAAAAAAATCATGTACATGTAAAATGAGAAGGATATGCCATTCGCGTTGCAATATGACATGGTCTTTTTATAGACTAATGTACTCTAAAAGGGGAAGGTCATTAGAGAACCACAAATAACTAGAAAACAAAACGAACCATTTTGAGTTGTCCAGATAAAGGATTGAATTAGAACGGTGGACTGTCACGATTCATGGAGTTAAAAGAGACTTGTGTGAGATCTTTAGCACATCCAAAGGTCAAAAGCTGTGGCTTACGTCCATCTCATGCCGTCGACCCGTTGAGCCCTAATGTGGCTAGAACTCGGACCAGATCATTGAATTTGAACAAATTACTAGTTGAACCCCAAGTGAAGAGGGGTGAAAACCTTTTCAAAGGTCGTGTAAAAAGAAAATAAACCATGTAAATAATTGGTTTTAGGTGTGTTACATCTATATAATTATGTTAAAAACAGATCGCTCATAACAATCGAGTATCTAATTTTACTAGCGTCAACGTTTTTAATTGATAGCGTCATAAGTTGATGTCTGTGATACACCATAAGACTACGAGGAGTCATCAATGCAAGGCCAAAGCCCTCACTATATCACATAGATGCCACCTAGACTATGTGGGCTTTGCCCACCACTATCAAAAAAGGCATGGCCTGGTGTTAGGACGTGAAGAGGTTTTGAAAAAAAAATCAAGTTTCAAAGAAATAAAGGAGCAATGTTGGTGGAGATATCCACGTAAAAAGGGGCAACACCTTAGCTAGGGCAGTGAAGGGGCGCTCACCTCCCCTTTCAACGTCACGGCTCTGTGTAGTCAAAGATATCATGTATAGCCTTTCTGACGGCCATACGAAGAATATCTTCAAACCTAACCTATGGTGTTCTCCGTGAGTAGGATTTCGATCCCATCAGTTATCGTATTAAATTTCTTTTGAGTCGAAGTGTGAGACTAAGGGCGCATGAAATTGTGTCTCGGTATAGTGTTTGTTTCCCCGGATGGAAACACTAACCCTTGAATCGGGGTAGAAAAGACCCAAACTTTAAAAGAGCATAATTTAGGCTGCGATTGAAATTACAGGCCTCGTGACTAGCAGGTGAAAAGGTCTCACCGAGCCGAATCACATGGAAATCCCTATAAAAGGGCAATGACATGTGGGACAAATAGAGAGAAGTGGGAGATGATAATTATTTTTATCAAAACAGGCAAATGCATTAAAATACTAGCGAGCGGGATGCCAGCAAACTAAACAAAATCAAAAGTTGCAAGTCACAAAGTAGGCCACTCCTAGCGATCGTCAGACCCCCATTTTTCTTTTTTATTTGAAACTAAACATTTTTTGCATATTCAATAGCATAAATGTGTAGCTGATTATCCTTAACTTCATGTTTCCACACCATTTGTCTTTCCAAATGATTAATATTCACATGTTGAAAAACTGTCTACAAACTTTAACAAGCTACTTTCGACATCAATGAAAATTTATTACAAAAATAGATTACTTTTCAAAGATTTGTATAAGTAGTCAACAGTTTTGGGTGTAGGGGTTGAAGATGGATATTTCACTTTTCAAATGCGTCAATCATACATACATACATACATACATACATACATACATACATACATACGAATTCCAAGTCATGGAGAACCACCAGCAACCTCTCTTGATTTTTCCGCATGTTAGGTGAAGGATGTTGGTTCCAAATATACTCTTCCTCGTGAGCTTCAAGTTCAAGTCTCATGGTTGACAAAAGTATAAATTTATGAGTAGGTTTTAAAAGATCGTGTGAGTTAGCTAGTAAAAAAAAACTCAAGGATCGTGTTGATGATGTTCTCGGTAAACGGGTACCAAAACAGTTGTATGCGAATAAAAATACTATGTGAGATGTGTGGTACGTAAGCTTGATAAAACAGATTGGTTAGATTGGGTGTCGTGTCAAAACGGGTTTGAGGTAATATGCACCATTGTAAAAAAGGATATGGTTCAATTCAAAACATTCATTTTAGAAAATATCAATCGGTTCGGTCAAAAGTGTCCAAACTATAATTTGATTGGGTAAAATATATCGTTTCAGAAAAACAAATGTATCAAAATACGTTCACTAGCGGCAGTGGAGACCCTAGCGGGGCAGGTGGCAGTGACACTAATGGTGGAGACGTTAGCGACGACGACTGCAGTGGAGATGGTAGCGGCTTGTTGGCGGCGGTCGGCAGAAACAATGGATGCCATGGCAATGGCGTCGATGTATGTTAAACAAACACAATTTATTTAAAGTATAAGGGTATGACTGAAACTTTAGAAAACATAAAAGGATAAAGAAGAAAAAAAAAACAGTGTAGGGCTATAGTGAATTTTGAGTTGTCTTTTCTAACATCATTTATAATATCTAATCACTATGTATAAGATATAAGCGGACTCCACAATGCAATGCAATATTAATAGCATAAGATGTACTAATAATAATGTCGTAAGTTTAGTGTTATATCAAGTAAATTTATTTATTGGTATATATACACATTGTTTCTCTAATCATAAGGGTTGCTTAAATAACAAGTATAAAAATATTGTTTTGATTTCACACAGAAAGTTTGAAAAAATTGTGGTGTGTTTAGCTATAGATGGTTTAAGTCCAATTTTAGATAGGAGGGGGGTATGACTGGTTTATATAAAACCAGTAAAAGACTCAGGAGGTGGACTGGGATGATAAACATAAAAGACTTAAACGAAAGACTCAAGGGTGTTAAACATAAAAGACTTAAACATAAAAGACTTAGATGGTGTTAAACATAAAAGACTCAAGAGAACTCAATAACTAGAGAGAGAAAGTAGAGAAAGGTAAGAGAGAAATATATAAGAAGAAGATTTTATTTCTTTCTAATAATGATTTTTAAATGAGGGGAAGCCTTCCTTTTATAGACCAAGGAAATGCTTGATTACATCATCCATGACATCACTCTTAATAATACATAGAAAATATCTAGGAAAATACAAAATACATGACATAAGCGCTTACATCACTTTAAGAGTGATTAAGCTTTAATTATCCTAAGCACACGTGCTTTTATCACTTTAAGAGTGATTAAAGCTTTATTTTATCCTAAGCGCACTAATAGCACACCTAAGCGAGTACGGACGTCTTTATTGTGGTTTTGCGGAATCAAGGATCTCTATGGTGAATTGGGGCGGGTTCTGGTGGAACGTGTCATCCTTTGGTATAGGTTCGAATACCGATTTTCTCCCGGGGGCTGTTGGAAGGACTATCATAGGAGGGTGCGTGAGTGCTCGAATATTATTGAAATATTCTACCATAGTCTTTTCCCATTCAGTTGTCTGGGGATCTTCTTTCTTCCATGGGTGTTCACCGTTCAGGAGTTGTGGTGGTAGTTCTTCAACCTCTACCTGGTTTACCTTTGCGAGATTAATGCGTGTATCCATCCAAGCATCCTTGTTGTTGATTTTGAAATAGTATCCTGCGGGGTTTAAGTCATACCAAAAGTGTATGAGGGCCGACGGTGCTGTAGAGTTTAAATAACCCAGCCTTGGCTAGGTTTACGGAGCAAGATCATGCATTGTTTCTTGGGAGAGTCCCTCATTAGGTAATCCCAATCAGAGATTGGGAGGAACCATTCGAGAACCTTAGCAAGGTTCTTCCTTTCTTCTGGCAGCATATCTAACTGGTAGTCCAAGAGGTTGGCAAAAGGTTCCGTGAGGTACCATAGGAAAGCCAGGCCTTCATTTGATAGTCTGTGCACGTTTTTTAGCCTGAAAACATTTAGGAATGGATAATCTGGGAAGAATTTATCTCCATCAATTAACAGGCCTTGTGTTTTGAAGGTGAGGGTAAGGAGGTTCTTGTAGTTTAAGAGGGATTCATCTGTAATGGCATGCTTTTTAACCACTTCGATTACTTCTGAAGGCACATTCTTGCTTTTCAACTTTTGGATGAGAGTGGCTGTGTTTGGTTGGTTTGAGGTTTCCATGGGTGTTTCTTTTGAGATTGGGAGGTTTAGGTTGTGGTGATTCTTGTTTTTGCTGGTCTTTAAATAGGCAATGTTATCCAGCAAAGGATCTTGGGGAATCTGTTGAGCAGTTGAGGAGGATCCTTGGAGATTGTTCTTCTCTTGGAATAATAGATCCTTTGAAAACTTCTCCTGTTTGTTTTTTGTCACTGGAACCTCGTGATTGGCTTGGTGCCCTGGGGAGTTTTCTTTTTTCTTTTTGACCCATAGGGCATTTTTTTTCTTTTCTTTACTTCCTTCCGAGGTAAGCTTCCCTTGTGACCACATATTTTTTGTCTTCCTGCGGGCCATGCTCTTTACTTTTGCTTTGTTGGCTGGTTGTGGCAGGAATCTGCAGGGTGGAGGTCACATCTTCCTTTTGCTTTAGTTTAGTGGTTTCTTTTGCTTTTCTAGGCTGGGCTGGAAGATTCTTTTGAGATGATAGGACCCCTGTGTTTTTGAACTGTTCTGTCAGGGAATCTATCACGTGGTTTTTGTCTTTGGGGGCCCTGTTTTTGCTTTCGGTTTTTCTTGTTCACTTTTGGTGTCGGTGCCAGTAACCGGAAATTACGAGAGGTTTAAGAAAAGTGAGAAAAGTCTTCCATCATGTAGATTTGCATTGGCTCTTCTTCAGACTCAGGCGTTTCGCTTGTTTCTGATTCATCACTTGAACTGTAGGATATGGTGCAGATCATCCTTTTCCCTGGTTCATCATCTAAAGAATAAAGTGATTCTATGTCAGAAAACTCTACCGGTTCTACCTTGTTGATGGCTTCGAGAAGGGCTTGTGTTTTCCTTTTATCTTTGCAATCCTTTGCAAAATGACCTTCTCTGTTGCAGACGTAACATCGGTTTGTGTTTCGTTCTCTTTTTGATTTTTTGTTCAAGAATTTCCATGTCCTTCGGGAAGTGCTTTTTCTTGGTTGCGAGGGGTAGGAGCTACCTGACCTTTTGAACTGGACAAATCTTGATTTTTGTGAGGTTTTGAGCAGTTGCATGACGATTCATCTTTGCATTTGATCTTTAGGTGCTTGTTGTTGCATGCAGACCCGAGCCTTCTTCCAGTTTTTTCAAACTCAACTAAGAACCTTTTTTGTTACATAGTTTAGTTAGGGCGTTCATGACTAGTTGGTAAAGTCCACCGAGGGAAGCCTGAGCAACTGTCATGTTCTTGGCTTCTAGGGCTCTATATGCCTCATTCGAGAGAGACTCTGGAAAGGAGTTAAAGAAGACTTGTTTTAGGTTTATGTCATCAATGCCATGGAGACAATAAAACCTTTCAGACATTCTGTTGTAATGCTTCTCAAGGTCTTTTGGACGGAACGAGCAACATTTCATTTTTAAGAATTCTTCTCGAGCTCGAATTGTATGATCCAACGGATTCCCAATGAATTCATAATAAATTGCATTTATGAACTCTTCTGGGTTTTTGTTTTTTAGAATGTTCGTTTGCCTATATTCACCAAGACTTACGTACCAATCCCGAAGTCTTTCTTGGCATCTTGCTAGGAAGCGTTTGATAACCATGTTAATGCTGTAGTACTGGAGCTCAGTTGTGCACCAGGTTAGCATTTCAACACTTCTATCACACCATTTTGCTGAGGGGATATCGTCAAAGGTGAATTGTTGTTTTGAATCCGTATTTGGAGGAGCTTTCTCGTTGGTCTGTGGTGATGTCTGGGACTCTTCATCATCAATGTTAGAAACGTAGGCTCTTTCAGTCGTTTCTGCCTCATTCATGAACATGTGCTCGAATTCATCTGTTGGGGGCAGTTCTTCATAGGAGTGTGAAGTAGAGCTTTCTTCGGAGATGGATGATGTTTCGTCGTGTGGGTTAATCACTGGAGTGATTGTCTGTAGACCCTCTGGGTTATTAATTATGGTCAAAGCTTGCAAGAATGATGAGATACCATTCTCTTCTTTGGTAGGCATCATATTGGGAGCCTTTGAGGAGGTCATCATGATGTTGTCATCTATATCCTTCACACTTCTTGATCCTTGACTAATCTTAATCGCTCTTTAAGTAACAGTTTGAGCGTTAATTGATTACTTTTATTCTACAAAGATATTATGCAGGTCGTAGGAAGACATCTGGTGAAAATTACAAAGAAATAAATACGTTGTCATATTAAGAATCATACGATAAATCAATTGACTATTTAAGAATGGGAAGAAGAAGAAGATGGAGGTCTTATCATTGCAACAATGTGGTCCCTTTGGTTGGCTAGAGCGTACGGGTTGAAGAATGGACCATTGGGTGCTTAGTAACCAGGAGTGGAATACCTGGAATTTATTTCATTTGAAACATGTAATGATATTGGGTGGGTGGGTTGTCCCTTTTTACCCGAAACCCGATTTGAATCCGAGACCACCCGGATCCAAATTAGGGAATACTCCAAAAACCCGAACCTGATCAACACGAACCTTAAATGGATCTGTTATCAGGCCATTTTTTCTCAACCAAAAACCCGACCCGAAAAACGTAAAAGTCGAAACCCGAACATTTATTGTTTTCTCTTTATAGATGCGAAATTTGGTTTGGAATGTTTGGTATTTGGAACATTAAGTTCTACGACTTTTGAACATTATCATACCATATTATTAAATGATGTTTGAATTTTGACGATATTATTTAGCAACATGATAAGTTGGAAGATATTTTGTGAAAAAAATACATCTTTTTCTATTTTATATCAAACTCGTTAACCCGAACAATCCGCCCCGAACTAACCTGGACCTGAAGAACACCCCAAGTCTTGATGTATAATTTCTTTAGTGGTTTTGATGTAACATTTGACTTGTATTGTATTTTCGGTTCCAACAACTTGATGGTAGTGACGAAATCAGGATTTATTTTCTAGTGGGGTGGGAGGAGAGAGAACTTTTAAAAGGAGGTGATCGAGATTTTTACCTACAGAATACACTAAATTTTCTTTTTAAAATAATATTATTTATTTTAAAAAAAAGGGTTTTCACCTTACATATGACTTCACCACTCTTCGCTGGTCTTTTTATGAAATGATATACAATATTTGATGTTTAAAATAAATAAATCAATCATGCAATTAAAATAGTAGTTCGGTTTGGAGATATTGCCCTTTCGAATTTAATTCATAGCATATGCCTTTTAGGTCGTGGACCTCGAGGTGACTAATAATAATAATCATATCATCATAATATATATAATAATATAATAACTAAACTAAAAGTAAATGTGTAGCTAAAAACAATAGTTATTTGACTTTTCTATTATATTTGGTTGAACATTCAAAATCTTATCATAACAATTGCATATTTGTTTAGGTTTAATTGATATTTAAACAACGAAGGACAAGAGGACCATACTATTACATGGAAATGGGATTTATTTGGTAATAAATAAATAAATAAATGTTAGATAAATAACTAATTTTATATGAAAAAAATTACATAAGCACATATAAACATTACTTTTCGTTTCTTCTGTATTGAATTGATTTTAATTTGAATGAGACAATGATATTTTTAAACTGCTAAAAAAGTTAAAATCAAAAGTGGAGGTGGGAAACCACGATTGGTATGCATGTTTGACTTCAATAATCAATCATGAAATCCTAGTATTAATTAGGATACTGGTATATAACGGTATTCCTTTATACTTAATCTATCGATAATATTATTTTAAATTATTGAGACAACATATAATAAGGTTAAAGTACTCAAAGGATCTCAAATAACCCATCTAGCAAAGTGAATTACTTAATTGATGTCATTTTCATTAAATTGTTAAATATATGAAAATTTCTTGGCACATTCATTTCAAGTCCAGAATGTACAATAAAAACTTTTGGTGACACAAGAAAACATGACGTTCTAACTTGAACGTAGTGTTTTAATATTTTACACACGGTGTTTACACTTATACGTCAATTTACATATGGTATATTAAAGAGTATTACGTGATTTTTTTGCACGACATGAATCTAAACGAGTTCGGTTGAACTTAGGACTAGTCCATGAGCACATTTACTTAAATTAGTCATGGTTTAGTCAATCTGACGGGTTTATTGGTCAACTTGTTTGTTTTTATGATCTTTAGATAAGGGTTTTTTTTTCAAAACTGAAAGTTAGAAAAGTTTATTGATTGACTTATTTATTATATATGTTTCATTGGGCTCCCATGTTAAGAGACACAATACATAACAAAATTACATGTTACCTCATCTATCATATATCTGTGTGGTCTATAAGCACCTGACAAAAAAAATATACTACAATGTTGAAATAGTGCCCAAGCCATTTAAAGGATGACACATAATTTTTTAAGAGTTGTGATTTCATCACTTATTTAATCCAGAAAGAATTATTGATAAACATTCGGTTGGACCTAGAAAGGATTCGACAGTCTTCATAATTTATCAATCAATCATATTCCTTCCCCCAATTTTTGTTTTGTGTGTGTAATTGAACCCTCTGCAACAAACCACACACAAACCAACAACAACAACAAACAACTAACAACTTCTTCTTCTTCTTTCTTCTGCATATGAATCAAACACGAAGATCCCCCCAATCTCCGGTGATTCGTTCCGGCTCCGGTCAAGTTTGGAACCAAAGTTCTAGCTCCACTTCTAAATCCTCCACCTCTAAATCAAGCTCTGCTTCTATATATCAAAAAGATCAACACCCCAAACAACCAAAGAAAGATGCCTCCTTTTTTGCTTTTATAGCTAGGGTTTTGACCTGTAGGGGTCATATTGCTGCTGTTGATGAAGATCATCATCCACCTGCTACAATTCAATGTAAGTTTTACCTCCAGCTGTTCATTTGTTGATGTAATAATTCAGAATTCTACTTTTTATATAACAATTTTGATGGGTTTCTTTTTTCTTTGGTTTTTGGGGATTTTAAGATTAGGGTTTTAAGTGCTTAATAGTTCTATTGGATCATGGGAGCTGATTAAAATTACATTCTTGATATTTTTCCTATGTTTGACTTTTAAAAGTCAAATGCTTTGTTTATTGATCTTTGTTCCGAAAGAGAGATGACAGGGATGGTATTGGCTGTGGATTAAAAATTTAAACCTTAACCTCAACCTAGGATGATTTGATCTTTTGAAACTACAGGATATTTGAAAAGATTAAGGTTTGACTATATGAAGTCAAAAGAGGAAGTAATTGTAGATATGCTGCATATTTTCCATCTTATTGTACCACACTAGTAAGAGAAGCTAAATGCAAGCATAAATATTTTGTATTCAAGCAATTGCGACTGGAATCCTGCATAGCCTAGTTTTTTATGATGAAGTGTCGGTCATTTCATGTTGGTGGGTTGAATCGTTAATCCAAACACGACCCATATACTTATTTGGGTCAAAGACATCAACCCTAACCCAAACACACTTAAAGTCGTGTAAGCTGACCATGACCCGTTTAACCCATTTATCTGACGAGTCAAAGAGGTTGACGTGTTGGCGGGTAACAGGTTGTAGTCAAGTTGTAAACGTGTTAAACAGGCTGAAGGGTTGTAATAATTGGGTTAAACGGGTCATGTTCCAGTTTACCTCCTTATAACCCCTATAATTGAACATGTTAGATACTAGTACTACAGCCCAAAACTTGAGTATCTTTGTGTTTTTTTGGGCCGTATCATAAATTGTCACCCGTGACATCCAAATTCTGCATCAAATAGCTGTACTAGGTGCAGGATTATGTTGTAGAACCTGTGCCTAGAGCAGAAACCGTGTGCAATGAACACAAATAACATTTGTTCAAATCTCGATTTGATTTACATTGGATTTTCACAAAGTATAACAATCGAGTATTTTTTCTGCAGCTTTCACACATACTTCTGTAGAAAGCAACAAAACACTCAATCACTCGAATTCCACTACATCTTCTAAGGCATCTGAGGGACCACAGGGCACAGGCACAGATGAGTTATCTTTTCAAGATATTTGCAAAGCAACTGGAAATTTTCCGCTGCAAATATAATTGGGAAGGAGGATTTGGGGTTGTTTATAAGGGAACACTGAAGAATGGGTCCGTCATTGCTGTAAAGCGTGCGAAAAAGGTTCCTTTTCTTTTAGATCTTTTTATTGTTAGACTCATAATCATGCAAGAGTTTTTCATGTCAGTGCAGGATGTTAAAACGTTTTTGTTGTTTATTTACAGAACAATTATGACAAAGGGACACCAATGGAGTTCAAAAACGAAATACTAACATTATCAAAGATCGAGCATCTAAATCTAGTTAGATACTATGGATATATAGAGCACGGAGATGAGCGTCTTATCTTGGTAGAATATGTTCCAAATGGAAATCTTCGTGAACATTTAGATGGTAAGCCAACACTTTTCTCGGAAGGGCAGTTTCGTCCTTTCACATCGGTTCATATCTACTTTTATGATCAATAATAATAATAACGTTTCTTTCTGTTTAGGTAAACATGGAAACGGGCTTGAAATCGGAGAACGTCTAGATATTATGATCGATGTAGCTCACGCAGTTACATATTTGCATGCATATACAGGTAGTTTTTCAAGATAAGTTATAACTTACGTTTTTCCAACTGTAAAACTCAATGTTGTTATATAGGCACTCGTACGTTTTTCCAACTGTAAAAACTGTTTTCAATCTGCAGGCATTGCAAAGACTAAAAGGAGGGGAGGTTGTGCTGGCAATGGATCCAAAGCTAAGGAGGAACCCGGCATCACTGATGGTGATTGAAAAGGTTTTGAGACTAGCGAGACAATGTTTGGCCCCCACAAAGCAACCTAGACCGTCAATGAAGAAATGTGCAGAAATCTTGTGGAAGATTAGAAAAGATTACCATGAACATAATGATGTTATGGCGGCCGCAAACCATTCTGTACAGGTGCCAGAAATCGATGCTAGAAAGAATCGTCGTGAGTTTCTTGGTATTGAAGATGATAGCAGCAACCAAAGGTTTCAATCCGCGTAAAGAGGTTTTGTATGTAGAAGATTATTCAGTTGTGCATTTGTGTCTGTATTTTGCATTCATATGTTTTCTTTAGTTGTTTACACATACATGTATATCTTTTTGGTGATGGTATTCTGGTTGATTATTAATTCTACACAAAATATATTAGTTTTGTATGTTTGTTGATTGTAATAATAATAATAATAATAGCAAATATAATACTATTACCAAGAGATGGACATGCATGAACTTGATTTTACGTGTTTATTTGTGTCAAAGAGACTAAATTTTAATCTATACTCCATAAAATATAAAAACATATAACCTGAATATATTGTGTAGAGCTCATCTAAACAAGTCGAAATGGATTCGACGGATCATGTTTGATGAGCTAATAGGCGAGAGTGGGTATTTGTAAGTGGACTGACGGTCGACAAATATTCTGTTATAACGAATTCGACGGATCATGTTTAATGGGCTAATAGGCGAGTATTTGTGAACAGACTCAAGATCTGTACCAAATCCTCTCCATCTTATACTATATTATTACATATATAGCATACATGATGCCAGCAAAATTAGCTGAAGGTCCTCAAAAGGCTTCGGTCTCGTAACCCCCTTCTATTAGTCTGCTTTGAGGTTCGGGTAGGAAAGGATGAAAAACGACACACCAAGACCACTTCAAGCCGAAATGGTTCTCATTGTACTGCTAAGCAATGCACAAGTCGCAACTCATTTATCTAAATGAGTTCAAAATAGTTTGATATTGATATGTCAGCATGTTTAATTGATTAATAGGTAACCTGTATAACACATACAAGTATGACAACCACCAGATTTTTCAACCCACATGGGAAATTTATTCAAGCACATGCAGCAAAGAAGGTTTAAAGTAAAGCCTTACAACCACACACAATGCAATTATCTGATACATGAATCTATAACTGAAACGACATGCACGAAGCATAGTTGCCGATGTTTCAACTACTGGGAGAAGCAGACCTGCTACTGCCACTTGAGTCACTCCTTGAAGGAGATCTCGGGGACACACTAGGAGAACGCCCCCTTCTTGACCTAACCGGCGACATGCTAGAAGAATAGCTTCTATAATGCCTCCTTGGAGAAGAAGACACGCTTCTAGAAACACGCCGATAACGCACGCTCCTGCTCCTGTAATCCCTCCTTGGAGGAGGTGACACACTTC
The DNA here is from genome assembly GCA_947069175.1 of Scalesia atractyloides. Classification (NCBI taxonomy): domain Eukaryota; kingdom Viridiplantae; phylum Streptophyta; class Magnoliopsida; order Asterales; family Asteraceae; genus Scalesia; species Scalesia atractyloides. The sequence continues at coordinate 94,392,427 of CAMTDV010000012.1, forward strand.
TAGAAACACTCCTGTAGCGCCTGTAGTCAGGTGAGTAGTACCTGCTTGAACTTCTGCAGTCTGGTGAATAGTCCCTAGAGTGGTAGCGACCTCGGCTTCTGTAGTAACGGTCTTCTGGAGTGTAAGATCTGGAACGGCGGCGGCTCCTCCTATGGTAGTCATCTGGGGTTGGGGAGTAGGACCTACGTCTACTGTATGGGGAAGTAGAACGGGAGTATGACCGACGACGGCGCCTACTGTAATCTGGAGAGTATGACCTTGACCTTTCAGATGAGTAAGAAGGAGAACGGCTTCTTGAATAAGGAGAATACGTTGGGGATCGACGACGAACTGCTTGAACCAACAACAAATACAGTTAGCCATATCAGTTTTACCCATTCTGATGCATACAATTATAACTAGTACAGGGTAAGATTGTTTCAAAACATACCATGTACGGTCCTCAGTCCAAGGTATCTTCCTGGAGTGGGGGTGCGCCCTCTTCGCCTCCTGGCCTGTAATTTCAAATGGAAAGCATGAGCTCGAGAAGCTACAATATCTTATTCAATACAGATTGGAGTCATTTTTTAATCGGCATGGAAACATAAACATTTGTGATAAGTTTTGATATTTAAAATTGCATAGAAAGAAAGATTAAAGAATGGGGGTATATACAACCCTTGGGTTGATAGTCTGATATTTGCTTTTGATTGATTTGTTAATTTGGGACTCTGATGAAGAGCCGCAACATACAGCAAGCAACCTCTGTCAAAACAAACACTTCACCCAAGAAAGCAAACAACTTTCAAACTTGATAACAAAACTAAAAACATAATCTTTCAGATATAATTAAGTTCAATCATCAACAACAAACTGAATAACAAGTAAAACGCATGGAAAATCAGCAAATATAAGACATTTACCTTCTCCACAGTGATGACACGGCCATCAAGAACAGAACCATCTAGGTACTTGATACAACTATCAGCTTCCTTAACACTGGACATGGATACAAACCCAAATCCACGAGATTCCGTGTCCAAGGATCTATCACAAGGCGGACGTCTTCCACCTTAAACAAAACATTCAGTCATTATGATCACATGACACCCTAATTTTGAAATTGATTGTTGGCATTGATGATACAAACATGTAAATCACTACCTTCCTATCATAAGTTAAAGATTGAAGATCATGGTATTTTTTAGCATAATATTAAATGTTTAAATATATACAGACAGCGTTTCAGACGTACCTTTCCCTCTGCTGAGAAATGCTTCTCAAGATCTCTCTTCGTAACTCGCCGTGATAAACCAGTTACATACAAACTGTTTCCAGGGTTTTCAATGTCACTTGCATCATAGCTCCTGCAAGCCACTCAAACTAATTACTACAAGCTCACAAATGTAAATAATCTGACAATCTGTGGTTACCAATAAACTAAGCCTAAATTATTGAGACTAAAAAGAATAAAAGGTGTTCAATGCTGTTCAAGTTGTGTGAACATTTAAAAGGAAATCTTACCAACTCCTAGATCTCGATCTGAACCTGGACCTTGATACAGACGTGCTGTATCGTTTGTGTGGTGGCGAAGGAGAAGGAGAGTACCTTGATGTCCTCGAGTACGACATCTGGATGAACCAAGGGAAAAAACAGGCTGCGTTAGAAATGATACGATGATGATCATAAAAGCCGCCATAGACATAAATACACAATTCACAACAAAATTTCCAAATGACAGCAACTTTTTTGAACAGCAATTCCTATATTTTCTAGGTTAAATACAGCAACACATGCACCCTACATGATTTGAACGGCGGGCAATTAAATTCAAAATTTCCAAAAATTATAGTGATTAACATCAAATTTTCCAGACTCGTAAACAATGTTTGATTTGGATTAACATATACGCAATTACGTACAAATTTTCCAAGTTATAAACAATGTTTGATTTGGATTAACAAATACTCAATCAAATACAAATTATCAATATTACAGTAATTAACACCAAATTTTCCAGAATCGTACAAAATGTTTAATTTGGATCAACAATTAAGAAACTAATATAGATAAACGACATCTCATACAGATTCTTAACATCGATAATTTTAAAATGCATTTAACGAGACGATATATCAACCAATTAATAATACACAAAAACTAAATAATCAGATCACAGAATCATCTATCTCAACAGATTCGCAAAACGAAAACACGATAAAATCATACAAACTACATGTAAATCGTAATTTCACATAACTAATCGACTCATTCTCGGATCAATCAATGATTAATCACATAGAAAACGTAACTCGTCAAACAATTAAAAACGTAGTCAAAACAACCGGTGATTTGATAAAGCTACTCGAATTACAATCAGCTCAATCTATAACTAATCATATACACAACGCAAATCATCAAACAATTAGCAAACGCAATGAAAGTAATCATGATTTCGTAAAAGGCATAGATGAATCGGTAACTGACCTCGACAATTAGCGAACGAACAGTAGATGAACAAGAAGAATGAAGAAATTTGTGATGGATTGATGAAGGTGAGAATTTGTGTTGATTGGTTGATCTGTTGTATAATGTGGTGAAGGAATCTGAAAACTATTGGGAAATGCATGTTGCAACCATACACGTGGAAGTTGGAACTCTCTGGAATGGAACAGAAGCTTCTGGATGTGCGGATGCCAAATCAACGTTTAATTCTGGTTTAATGCTACTCGGTTACCCTTGGCCCGGAGTGTTGTTGTTATAAAGCTTTCAAGGGCTTTATAATCTCATGTTAGCGTCACTTACGATTTATGTCATAAGAGGCTTTAATACTTAACACCGTAACTTTTCTTTTTTAATGGTAAAATTTCATTTCATCAGCAAAAAATTATGTATTTGCAAGGAAAAAAACATTACACACCCAATATAGTCATAAGGCATTACAACACCTGTTTATATATTTTGAAAACTAAATTCTATCCATGATTTCCACTCCAGTGATAGTTGCTTCGTGCGACTCCTTGCTCAGAGATAGGAGGTTGCTTGAATTTCGCCAAGGATTCGGTCTAGCGCCACTCTTTTTCCTCCTCTCGTTTCAATTTTCCAGATCACCCAACATGACACAAGTATAATCCCTTGTACCATCTTGTTCTTGAACCTATCGCTTACCAGATGTTTGTGTAATCCAAAAAGGTCTCGGAATGTGTGTGCATATATACAAGGAACTTTGCACCACCCACTCACCATGTTTCATACCGTTGTCGCAACATAACATGAGATGAAAAGATGTTCAACCGTTTCTTCCTTATCTCCACACATTCTGTACATTACTTTACCCGGTGTATATTTCGTGTAGCAAGTGCAACAAGTGCAGGTAACCGCTCTTGTTCCACTCGCCATCCAAATATATTAATCTTCCTAGGCACCCACTTTACCCATTCATACGGATAATATGGAACAACGGTGGAAGACAATAAAATCCGGCATGAGCTAACAGAGAATTCACCTGTTCTATCTAATTCCCATACCCATTGTCTTGATTTGCTGATAACACTACCTCTCGCCATGCAATGGTTTAAAAGCCCTGTCATAATTAGCTAATTATTTGTTTTTTTAATTATATAATTTTTTATTTAAAACAAGATTTAGAAAATATAACAAACATAATTTCAATAAAGTCAATAAAAAATTACTACCTAATTACAAAAAACTACATGGTTAATTTAAAAAAAAACAACTAAACTTACTTAAAAATAAAAATAAAAACATACTAAAAACTACATTTATTTTTGCTCGGACTTTTGCCTTACGAGCTTCTAGAACGGTTCGCTTCTCCTCCGGTAGGTTGGAAAGTCTTTCTCGAGAAACTTTGTTTCTTTCTCGATTTGTTTCTCCAATTTCAATTCATGTTCTTTTTCCTTGATCGAGAGAAGTCGAGTGAGTCTATCATCGAACTCATCCAACCTTTATGGGCCATCCGATAGCATTGATGAGGAGGTGTCTCGTGCTCGTGTTGTTGCCTTGCTTCTATCCTTACCCTTTGGTCGTGGCAGCTCTTAAGGTTCCTCAAAATTTAATTCATCCAACTCGTCATTTAAGTTAATAGTAGTACGCGCATCAGACTCGGATGGTTCGCTAGGCGCTGTTTATTTGGACCGTTTTGACCTATTGGCTATTGGTCAAACGGTGATACAAGATGCTACTTTGAAGATTTGCAAAGAAGCTCCCAAGAAGGTATCAGCGTAAACGCATGCCCATGATACAATATGTATTCGTTGTGGGCGGCGGTCATGATGTCCACGTCGTTTGAACCGCTTCTTCTTATGTGATTGTTGACGTGGCTATGTATATGTTGTTGAAGTTGCTAATCTTGGTGCGCATTGCGGTCCACTTGCCCAAAAACGAATCGGGCGTTCGATATTAAGCACGAGCTATTGTGTTTAAAAATTCTCATGCACACGCTTCCAAAAGACAAGTATATCCTGGTCAGTGGCTATAATTTTGAAAAAAAAAAGATAATTAAAATTAGAAGCAACAAAACAAATACATATAAAGTTAATAGAAAAAAATTTACAAATAATCGGATCCTCCGACACCTCGAGCCATGCTCGTGCCAATGCTAGTTCGTCGGTAGGCGTCCACCTCTTGATCGTTTTGGAGAACGTTCGACATTTTCGCTCTTCTTACGATGCCTTCTTACGCGTCCACCTCTTGAGGAAGTGGGTGGTATCAGGTATGTTTTGGGTTTCGGGTATCTTTTGGGTTTGGGATATGTTTTGGGTTTGTGGAAAAAATGATAGTGGTTGATTTTGGTGTGGTGTAGTATCCAAAAAAAATGGGAAGGAGTGGTGGCATTGTTGGATGAGGGGGGTCGGGGTGGTAGGTGGCATTGTATAATACCCAATCTCACCCATTCGCAAGTCTCTTCGGTACCATTCTTCTCGTTCGTTGTTTGCAAAATTACCCCAACTCAGATTGTTGGGGACCCACACATTTTGGTTGTTGGAAAACATTGTGTAAAAATGGATAGTTTGTATAAAAATTGTAGCGATAATGATGATAGATGTATGGTTTTATTAAAATTAAAAGCCTAATTTTTTTTTTTTTTAGTTTCTAGTCGTTTACCAACGGATAGAATTTGAAAGGGACCCACTGGAGGGGTATGGTCTCAAAAACCCTGGGCCTGCGCAAGGGACCATACCCTCAACAACAACATACTACAAGAATAACCTCGCGCGCAATGTGCAATGGTGCGCCATTCTTGAAACCAACAGGTTGCCTAACAACCTTGCGCACAATGCGCAATGGTATTGCATCCTTGATACATGCAGGTCACACAACGAACCTTGCGCATTCAACGCAACGGCAAGTTAGACCAACCCATGCAGGTCACACAACGAATCTTGCGCACTCAACGCAACGGCAAGTTAGACAACCCATGCAAGTCACACAACGAACCTTGCGCACTCAGCGCAACGGCAAGTTAGACTGACACATGCGGGACTTAATCCCTACAACTCTGTGCCGGCCAAAAATCACTGAAATCCACGCGGAAGGGAAAAGCGCAAAGAGGCGTTAACTACATACAAGGGTACAAAGTGGCAGAGCTGTGACCAATGGTCGCTCGGCATGTTGTGTCAGACTGTGTCGCATGAACAGTAATGTAGAGGCCAGACTGTACACCAACCAAACCCCTTGCCAGTGACTGTCACACATTCTCCACTTTCGGCTGATAACAGGTCTGACACCAGGGACAGCTGCCATAACACGTGGCACCATTCCCATCCGACAAAGCACATCTCCTGCCAGAGATCATTAATGATAGATGCAGAGGGACAGAACGGATATCCATGGTCGTCTGGGCCGGGCCTAAGGCCTATAGCCCATCTCCCGAACCCACTTATCTTCGGCTATAAAATAAGTATCGAACCACAAGGTAAAAGATCTTCATCTACAATCACATTCAAAAACATACGAGCTTACTTACTACTTACTTGTTATTACCTTGCAATGCAAAATACTTATTCTCACGCCGGAATGTGGTCACGGAGAAAACCCTCCATTTTCTCTCGTAACGAGGCTAACGGCGTTGTTAATTTTGCAGATTATCTTGAAGTGAGATCACCCAGAAGAGCAAACGAGAGACAACCTTTCATGCAGAAATATTAGGCTGTAACTAAGATATCTCTGAATACCTCTCGGTTCAGTCAGTGTTTCTTCACCCACAAAAGAGCCGTTAGTGCTCATTATTGTCTCAACGAGCCATCACCCCCCACCCTGGCGCCTAGCAAATGGGGTGTGAGGTGCTATGGGACGCCATAGGGGTGAGGTGGCAGGGGCGCTGTCACCGCTAAACCACACCACCCAGCCTTACTAGATACCCGTTACTACTATTAATTCAAGATGGACTTGATAGTAAATATAAATATTTACGTGGCGATAGAAATAACCACATCAGGCGGTATATTGAAAGTCATATAAAAGTTATAACGTTGTATACGAAAGCCAGGTTATTTAATCAAAATTTACACCGAAACGTAAATAAATATTAGCATGATGGCCGCACACTACAACAGATTAGTTTAAACGTAAATAGGAAAAACATGTCGCAATAAATCTTCCTCACCACATTTTAAATAAACCAAAACGATGAGGTTTTAGATAAACCAAAATGATGAATTTACGTCCCAATGAATCTTCCTCACCACATTTCAAATAAACCAAAATGATGAGGTTTTAGATAAACCAAAATGATGAATTTACCCTCACAAGCTTAGATGTTATGCATGTGAGGAAATTTAACTGATCAAAATTAAATTTGTCAACCATAAAGGATTAAACCCGTAACAAAAATAAAATTAAAGGTTGTAAGTTTTAAACATTAATGATAGAACCTACAAGTTTGAGGAAACATAAAGGACATTCTGTGCATTTTACTCATTAACAAATAATAAACAAGCCGAACTCAAACATGAAAATAAACTTGTTTAGCAAACGAGCCTAAACCCAAACCCAAACTTCACTAAGACGGCTTGCGAGCCTGAACGAGCTCATCATTTATATAATTTTTAATATATATATATATATAGATATATTAATACTGTTATTACTTACAAAATTATGAAATAATAATTATAACTATTTTATAAATCAATTAATAAATAATAAAAGAATCGAGCTCGAACTTTAAAAACACAGTTTGAATTTAGCCGAGCTCGAGCCCAAACCAAAAATATGCAAAAATCGCTATTTTCTGTTGAGTTCACGTTTCTAAATTTTTGAACATTCAACAAAAGGGGACTATCAACATCATATGAGGTTTGTATTGAAAATTTTGAAACAAAATGGAATACGTATCTGGTTCATGGTCTGATTTTGGGGCTAAACCGGTTCTAAACCAAACCTTGATAGGTCCAACCAGTTTAAATTATTGATACCATATTTCTTTAACTTTTCGTTTTGGGATATAAAAGTTCAGTCCAGTTCATAGTTATTAAAAGCGCTCATAGTGAGCGTTGTAGCGACAGCATAGCACTCATGTGTCGCTATTTGATTTTAGCACCCCTATAGCAGGCAAATAGCGGAATTTTAGGTTTTTGTGTTTTTTTTCTACATTAATATAAATAACGGGATTTTATACATATAAAATAGCAGGTTTTTTTTAAGAATACACATAAAACATTGTATGAAACAACTTATTTGGGTATAAAATACATATAAAATATTTCTAAAATTTCTCCTAGTGTTTCGCTAAACATAAAATAGAGTCAGCTATTTCATCGCTATCGCTACGTAGCGTATAGGTAGCTCGTCGCTATTGTCCGCTATTCGCTATCAATAACTATGGTCCAGTTCCAACTCCATGCACATGACTTTAAGTACACTTTAAGAAGCTTATACACAATGTTCATGACTTTTAAATCACAACATTTATAAAGAAAAAAAAATTGAGTGTATAATACGATAGTCCAGCTCCATGAAAACAACTGCTTCAAATCACGCGACTACGCTCTTTGACAGGTGGCAACATGAACTATAACATTACCAAAGAGGAATCAGGGCTTCTTTTATTCAGAATATTTTTTTCACCTGTCATATAGAGCAAAAACAACAAATTAATTGAAAATTTTATAAGAGGGAACTTTTATAATTGAATCTTACTTGCTCAAGTGTTAAGAACATTATAACATTCCAGGATCCTAGCCGACCAAAATTTGGGAGGAATCCTTTGTAAAAAGCAAGGGCTCCCTGCAATGCACAACAGATAACAATAGTTAATTAGCATAACAGAAATAAGTTGGAGACTTAACAGATGTAAGTTTACCTCGACTCGTAAGGTTTTAACCATACAATCAATTGTACTTTTGTAAACTGAATCTCCCATCATTCTAGATTTTACCTGTAAAAAACAGAATGCACATGTGACAGTTTGATATAGAGAGTTGGATACAAGAGCTGACGGTCCGTACTTGTTGGAGCAATTGGATAAAGACAAGTGGGCTAGACAAAGGATCAGCCTTAAACTGTTGATCCCTCTGGCCAAAAACAGCATAAACGGCCACATGCATAGCCGTTATGATTCATTTCGTCTCCTTTGTGAAAACAGCTGAATCGTGAATGTACTAATCACACGTTTGTCTAATCATTTTTTTAGTTGATTTCAATTTCCCAAGACTTGGCAATACGAGCCGATTTTAGCTTTTCTATAGAAAAAAGGGCATGATGTACTAGTTATTACCTTTTCTCTTGAAGAATAGGTTTATCTTTTGTGCTTCCGCTCTATGTCACAATTTGAGTTTAGACTTCAAGAAAATTTAAAGAACCCAGCTCTTGAATTCAAAATGGGTATAAGTATTTTTTTTTCTTTTCACATTTCTAACCAATTTGTCAGAGTATGATAATCAAATTCTTGACGCTAAAGTTGACAATTTCAAATTTTCAACTGATTAAATTGCCATTGGTCAATTTTTGGTTTTAAGTTAAACACCAATGGTTGACCAAAATAGAAATTCATCTACACCTTAACCAATCAAACAGGTTGTAACTCACCCCAAGTGTTTTAAGTGCTTTTAACAAGTAACCACATAAATCTATTTATTCAAACATATTAGATATTATTTTAATACTCATATTTTGTAACTAATACAGTGATTATCTATAACGTAGAGAAAAGGAACAAAAGAAGTTTAACGGATCAAACAAGTCCAACCGGATTAAAATTACATATTTCGACCCATTACCCAACCCAGCCATTTCGATCTTTATCAAATTGAAGCTAACAACTGGTATTTTGGACTCAAAAACCGATACATAAAAACAAGGACTTTACCACATCAACAGGTGAACCGATCAATACTGCAAAGAGCCCCGCACCTAAACCAGCGAGTAGATGGGTGAATGCATTGTCCGTGAACACTGGAATATTTAAAATGACCTACACAGGTTTGAACCAAAAACAAGAACATAAAGAAGTAAGAAAGTAAAGATAGCACAGATTTCAGACAAAATAAATAAGAAGATTTGAGATAATTTAACCTGTTTGATGTGATCATAGCTAGCGAGTTCTGCAGCATTAACAGTAGCATTTCTAGCAATATTTGGGCCCAGACCAGTCCAAAGTGCCACCACCCCTTCCTAATTATGGTGTTTGTACATGAACAGTTATAGGTAGCGACGACAATTCTATTCGCATTATAATTCATCTCTAATGGGCCAAAAGTAGAGCAAATAATTATTTAAGGCACACAGCTTATTAAATCGCTTTATTCAAAAAGCTATAGTATTATTGTAATAATATGGTTATATACAAACATAACACTCAAAAGTATTTACAAATTTTTGGATAGAAAGTGTTTTGGGTCAATCCATCTGTTTTGTCATTTCTGATTATAGGGAAAAATATGATGATACGAAAAGTAAGAAACTTACCTCCTTGATTATAGTGTAGTAGGCGTTGAGAGCACCAGTGTAGCGCCGTGGTGTGCCAGGTGGCAACTTACCTTCAGCTTGAAGCCGTACTTTCACTAAATCAGTTGGATTGGCCAATGTAATTGCTATAGCACCTGTTTGACGAGAAACAAGTTGATTAAGGGCTGGTGATATCTTCCTTCATTACAAAGAAAATTGGTGACATCTATCAAGATTGTATAAGGTGATCTCTACCTTCTAGAGGGAAAAAAAACCAAGGAGTAGATGTAAGGTATATTAGTTAACATCCATCCTAAGCACTATACATATTTGTGTTTCAAATAAATATAGTCTAAAGGAAACAAATATTTTGGAAGTGGTCAACAACAAACAGAAGAAAGTATTCACTCCTTTAGGTTCTCACATGTCACCAACTTGCAAACTAGTAAAGGTTAAATTGTATGAAGTTTCCAGCCCATTTACTTATAAATTAATTAATTCAGATTATGTTTTATATAAAACAAGTTAGACGAGTAAAAGAATTATTTATGTGTCGAAAATTGCGGAGAGCGTATATACTGCACAAAACCTTTAACCTCCTAAATATTTCTATTTAAAAAACCTGATTATTGAAAAAAAAAAAATATTGTTTTTGTGATCACAACTGAGATATCAATTAACTAATAAGAATATGGGAAAATGTGGTCTAGATTAATACATCACATGATCACAAATATTACCTGTTGTTACATGTTACCCAACCTAATCTACCATCCGTTTTGTCACCTCTAGATAAATACATCACAAAAATCACTCGCCTGTAATCAAAGCAGCAACTATTTTCTGAAATAACGAAACCTCGGCAAGAATATCACCACCAACGCAAAAGGCCTTGACCTGCAGACAAATATATAGGGCCCGGATGAAGAATGAATCAGCAAGCAGATGGTTTAGAAACAGACATGGGATAGTTTATACTTACAGGCTCGTATAAACTGATCCTTAAGCCTCCATAGATAAACTGGCGATGTAATCCAGGTATAATACCTTTCCAAAGGGCAATGAAACCTTCTTCTTGTGCTATAGTAGCAACTGTACCTAAAAGACCCTTGTACTTTGATGCTTCTCCTAATGCTGCTGCTCTTTTTTGGAGTTGAAGTCGAACTTTAGCAACGTCTAGAGGGATTGTACATAACTGCAGAAAAGAAGGAAAGCCATAATGATGATGATCAAGCAGTTTAAGAAACATCCAATGGGTTTATATATGTGATGAAATTGATTACAAAAACTAGGGTGTTACAATAAGAATCTATTTTCAAAAAGGGAAAAGGTACTTCCGGAGGCATTAAAAACATACATTGGGTCCTGTTATACGAATAGAGGAGTAATAAGCCATAAACCAACCAAATTTATGTTTCCCAACATTCATAACAGCAATAAAAATAAAAACATTGTAGAATAACAATATATTTCTTCTTCTTTTTTTTTTTTTTTATATTTATCATTACAGAAAACTAAATTATCGCGAGAAAAAAAGAAACCTAAATCGTTTATTATGTTTATTTATCAAGGGTTAGGGTTCATACTTACTTATATACATGGATAAAATAATCGTACATAAAACAGAAATAGAAACCTAACAAAGATTGTCCTTCCAATCCAATAAGAAGAAGAAGAAGAAGAAGAAGAAAATAATAATAATAATAATAATAATAATAATAATAATAAGAATAATAAGAATAATAATAATAATAATAGGAGAGGAGAGAGAGTGGAAACCTCGGCAAAACAAGCGGCGAATGCGCTGCAAAAGAAGGTTCGGGCGAAGGTGAGATCCGCCATAAGCAAGTGAGGAGGGAGGGTTTGGATATGGAAGAAAAGTGATCTTCATTTAATGTGGGTTGTTGATTTAGGTAGGAGGAGCGGTAATGGTTGTTTAATAATCTAAACATGTAGAAATCATCCATTCCATCCGATTTTTAAGTAGCTGCTGCTTCGGTATTTTATTTTATTTCAACACCTCCTCCAATGTCGTCGTTGTTCGTCTAGAACGCCACTCGAAAACACACGAAATACTCCATTGAAGTTGCCTAAGAAAAACATCTCCACAAACCTTTCCTAAACAACGATTTCATCCCAAAATCATCTGCATTTACATTACATTATCAACAACCTTCACATTTATTTTTTAACAATATATAGGATAGGGTTCTAGAGTGAACACTAGATTAAGAGTGAACTGTGTGAACTAATCTGGGCCATTGGATTATATCATCTAAAGATTTTTTAACAATGGCAAGATTGTAATTATAATGTTGTAACTTCCTTTTAAATTAATTGACAGAAGTGTATTTGCGTCTTTTGTAAATTGCATTTATTAAACAATATAATCAAAATTCCTAAAATTTTGCTAGTTTCCGTATATACAAGATACACAGTTTTTAGTGTATACACGTGTGTACAGTCTCGATAGTATCAGTTTATACAAGATACACATGTATTAGTTTATACACATGTGTACAGTCTCGCTAACTATCAATTTATACAAGATACACCGCTGTTAGTTTATACACATGTGTACAGTCTTGCTAACTATCAGTTTATACAAGATACACAGTTGTTAGTTTATACAGATGTGTACAGACTTTTGATACATCTGTGTATTTTGTAGTCCATGACCTAGTCCATTAGGAGTTTCATATACGGTTTGAATCCGGGAGGGACAGTTGGTGTCCAGTACCTAGTTCCGTCAGGAGTTTCATATACGTTATTAGCAACTGATTCTACACGAGTTTAAAATAATGGAGAAGTAATAAAAAATGTGTGTGAGAGAGAGAGAATTAATAGATGATAAAATTAAGAGATTTAATTAAGAGAGAGAGTAGGACTAATGTCAATCTTACCCTTTTAATCTAAAAAATAATCAATGGTCAAGATTAGTTCAATAAGTTAATTTTTAAGAAGATGTTCACAAATGATCTTAATCATATATAATATATATATATATATATATATATATTTAGCTATAAATTATAAAAAAAAACATTGTATTACAATGTATTTGAGCATTATAAAATGGATGGAAGATTTAAAATATTGGAATTTTCAAAAACATAATTGTAGAGGAAGTTTATAAATAAGTTTATTTTGTTTATTAAGTGTGCAAAACAAAATATAAAGTGAATTAAAAGTTTTGTACTTTATCTTTATACCATTTTTTAAACGGTGTCTTTTTTCTTTAAAATTAACGAATCTTATACTTAATGTTTTAAATTTTGCACGTTTCGTCCTTTGGACCTAACCCAGTTAAATTTACTTGCTAAATCTGATCATGTGCAAGGCCCATGAGGGCAGTTTTGTCTATTCACTCTCTGCAGGGACTAATTGTGTAAATAACATCCATTTAAAAAAATAAGTTTAAAAAAACTACACTCTCTCTTTCTCACATCTTTCTCTCCTAATTACCACCCACGACACCTCACACCGCCACCACTGCCATTTAATATGACTTCTAGGGCAAAAGCATAAAGGGTAGTGGCATTCGTGTAACACATTCAAATTAAACAAGGGTTTTAAAACTAACGGTGATTCGTGTAACACATTCAAATTAAACAAGGGTTTTAAAACAAGACTAGTGGCATGTTCAGGTATCCCATAAACAAAATTAGCATCATGGAAAGACATACCACTACTCTGTTCCCCAACAAAAACCTCTAATGGATCAGTTCTAGCAACAATTTCATACCTATCACACAAATAAATAAAAAAGAAGAATCAACATAATCCTCATCAATTACCCCTTTAGTATACCTATAGAACCACAGTTTCTTGCTTACAAACTCATACATAACAACATATGGCGCTTGAAACCGTTTCGTGGGTGGCTTACGAGACGGATCCTCATCAATCTTGATCCATAAGATCCCATTTTGATAGATGGATAACGAAACAATGAGTGGGTTTGATTGGAAACCTTTTGAATTTTTAACTGGGTTTTGTTCTAAATTCTTCTTTTTTTCTATGAAGAAACAGAGTTTAGATGTGAGAAGTTGAGGAAGAAGAAGAAGAGGAGGAGATGGTGTAGAACAACAATGGATTTCATGGTATACAATCTTTATTGCTATACGTGTTGTTTCTAAGCTATATTTAGACATTAACGATCTCTAAATGATCTGAATTTGAGGATTCTTTGAAAAGGTAACAGTATTTTGATATTCAAAAGCTATGGTTGCTTGTTAAATATGATCATGTGCAAGGCACATAAGGTCCAAGAATAATCTCTTCTATGATATTTTGTTCATTGTATCATATCCGTGTGCCTAAATATGGGTAATTAAGTCAGAAAATTAGGGATTTGTGGAGGAAGGCAGAGATGGTGCAAGATATTTCGGAAGAAATGGTCTCTTTCTATTGAATTTCCGGCACCCGATGGCCAAGAAATACAGTAGAGAGAGGAAAAGTGTTTGCTTGTGAGGGAGGAAGGGCATTCAAGGTAAGTACCCTAGCCCCGACTACCCATTACTCGCAACATCAAAGAGTGCCCAAAGTACTCATTAACTAGTAAGTGGTGTCGGCACCTACCCATGCCGCAAATTTTTTTTTATTTTTTATTGTTTAAATAAAGTCTCAAAATTAAATTTCATTAAAACTTAACATTAAACAAAAATAAAACCTAAAACTTAAAAACTTACATTAAAATAAAATATAGTACTTAAAACATTACATAACATAAAAACATAAAACTTAAACATAGGTCGAAATAATTTGCCACACCTATATGTGCTCAAAGTCCTCACAGTAGGCGTGTTTGTAGTCCACAAGGGCCACCTGAATAAGTTCCTTCTCTGAGAGCTCATTGTGGAGATTTTGCACATTCAATAACCTACCATGGAATCTTGAACACTTGTAACGGACAAACGCGAAACTTTCGTCTACTTACACCAACGTGGATACAAAATTGGTGGAACACCCGGTTCCAAAACTTAGCTCTTCCACTAGGGGATGAGCGTTCGTCGTGGATTGCAACATAAGACAACGCCAACGCGATGTCTTCCTCTTCGGTCCACATGATCGTTGCCATATTTGAAGACGAGATATTTGAAGATGAGAATTTTGTGGATGAGGTAGATAGAATGCGTTTTAGTGTATGAAAATATAGAATCTAAAGAGTTTTGTGGATGTGATAGATTAAATAATGGAATGAAATGGTTAAATAGAGAAAGTTAATAAATTATTTGATTTTGTTTTTAAATTTGTGAACTATCAAAAGTCCAAACGATCAAAAATTCATTGAACTTCGCACTTCTCAAGCGGGTACCCGTGCTAGCCGACGCAACCTGCCAACCCTACTCACGGGGGTGGCGGCGATGTGCTGGCTCGGGTTCGAATCCGTTGGCTGCTACCAGGGGAGTGCCTTGTCCCCCTAAGAGAGAAAGGATGGATTTAATATTTATTCTTTTTCTTTAAGATGGTTTTTTAACAATTATACCCTCATTTGCAAGGCACATGATCTAATATAACATAAAAAAATTAAGTTGTGTTAGGGCCAAAGGACATATCGTGAAAGGTTTTAAAACAATAAGTATAAAACTCATCAGTTTTAAAGATAAATGACACCTCTTGGAATATGGTATATAGATAAATGACAAAATTTGTAATTCACTCTAAAATATAAAAATACGTAAGTTTTACAACATTTGTTTTATAAAAATTGCAATTTTTTATTTAAAAACAACAAAAATAAAAAAAAAAATCAAACCCATCTAACCCCTCCCTCGCACATGCTTGTGTGTAGGTGTGTCACCACCAAGAGCACTCCCTGTGAAATTTGTCTTTCATGTGTCACATCTTTGTTCATCACTTCCAGTTACCTCGTTATGGATAGTCCTGTTTTATAGAATTTGGGAAAAAAATAGAAAATCGCACTAGATTCTTGATATATCTATATGTATACTCATTATATGGGGTAAATTAATCAACATGCGTCAATAATTTGTGACATACACATGTTGTTTATAGAATTTGGGAAAAAAATAGAAAATCGCACTAGATTCTTGATATATCTATATGTATACTCATTATATGGGGTAAATTAATCAACATGCGTCAATAATTTGTGACATACACATGTTGTTTTATAGAATTTGGGAAAAAAAATAGAAAATCGCACTAGATTCTTGATATATCTATATGTATACTCATTATATGGGGTAAATTAATCAACATGCGTCAATAATTTGTGACATACACATGTTGTTTTACCTTAATGTGCCTATATTTCATCCTAAATAATTTACATGTCGATGTTTGGGGTTGAATTCTCATTTTGTTTATAGTTGAATTGATTATTTATCTAATAAAGGTGAAGTGTCTAATGTTGACATATTTTTTAATCAATGTTTTTTTAGAAAAGTAAAGTGATGATATATATTTGTTTTATTTTAGTGACTTTTCTCTCATTTGGTAACTAAACTTACATAATATAAACATAGAAAAATAATCACACAAAGTATACCATTGTCACCAAATTCAAATTCTAGGTTTGATCATAGCTCTATGGACATTCTTCATCACCACCATGACACCTTACTTTTCTCCCACCACGACCTCCTTTCAAACTTTTGAACCATCCACGCAATCATCAAACTAACAATCGTTGTCCCCGTCCCCAGCTCTGGGAAAATCCTTTACCTCACCCCAAACGAAATCATCTTCATGCCACACATACTTGTTACATCCACACTTTCACCACCACTAACATACCTATTCGGGTCAAAGCTATTTGGGTTAGTCTAATGTTTCGAATCCTCTCCAATTCCAACAATATTATACCTTCGTGTGGGCCCCTGTTGGTATATCATATCCTTCAAGTTTTGCATGCTCGATGGTTGAATGTGTCAAAGCGATATAACTTGGAGGTTGTTTTGTAATAATTCATCTACAAACGTGTTTAGATACGACATCATTTCAACATTTTTCGCATTAATTTTCTTCTATCCTCACCCACCACCAATTTTATCTCATCGTGGAGGCTCGATTAGATGGAAAGGATGTTGATTAACCTTGCAACAACCCCTTCGATCATGATGAAAGTGGAGTCGACACCGCTGTTGAGAAACGGTCGGTGGGCCCAACTGTCCTTCCAACCCGTTAAATCGGAAAGAGTGTTAAGGTAGGAGGGGGAGAAATCCACCACTTTAGAGTTAATATTGTTGTCGTCGTTTTCCAAGTGGGGTGAACATCAAAAAGAAAAGTTTTGTAATAGTATAAAATCATCTAACCTCGGGTGGATTGTCGTCATCAAATCCTTTTTTCAACATTTCATCAATCTTCCAAATTGATAACTCATCCATGTCAACTCTAAAACATATTGACAAAATTACATAAGACACTTAGAAACCGCGCTTTCTTCAACACCCGACCCGCAATGCCATTGTTAGTCGTCTCCGATTTCAACCTCTTTGTAAGTTTATCCATATATATAATCATTAAATTACATATAATGATTGAAAAAAAAAACTACACCTAAATAATATTAAATGTATAAAATAAATAAAATGATTGGCTGTTATGAGTTGTCGAAATTCTTAGTTTTTTTTTGGAATATATATGTGTGTGTTGATCCTAATTTCATAGGATAAACTTAATATTATATTGTTATACTGTTGGTTGTGTTCCGACCGAAGATGTGACTTTGGTAGGTGGCAATGTAGGAAGATATATTTTTATGCCAACCTAAATAGGAAGAGATACATCGTAAAAGATGTGTGCCCTATCAAAGTTATTCGAATGAATTGTGATAGTTTGTCAAATACATGTCCATTAATCATATTCAAGAATTCTACAAAAATCTACGGATCGTCGTTTTCAATGACTTGGAATGTTGTGTTGAATTTAAGGATTTTGTGTAAATCGATAACCGCTTATAGTATGTGGTATATTATAGTTACAGTCTAGGGCTATATTTTGATTATTTATTCATATTTTGTAGCATAGATGTAATGTTTATATGAAGTGTCTACTTTAAGACACAAGAAATTGTAATTAATAAATACTAAATTTATCATCCATTATTATTTATAGTTAAAAACATTTCATAAGATTTTAAGTAATTCATAAACAATATGCAAGTAAAACATGATACATGTGTGAAACATTTCATTCTATTTAAAAACTAGTAAACTATATGTTTACGAGTTGTAAAAAAGGAATTCATATTATTTTTTGAAATCGTAGTGTGTCTTTTATATAAGTTGTGATTTCATAACATTTTATATATGAATTTTAAAGTTATTTTGATTTTGACATTTTGAAAAACCAACTCCATGCTTTGATGATGAAGCGTATGGTTTTCATAGTTCACGTGGTTTGTTAGCAATCATAAGTAGTATATACTTCATGAGGTTTGTTAGCAATTGATGTATTTGAAAGATAATATAGTTTTTAAAAGTACAAAACCTTCCATTTTAGTAGTAGTTCAGTGCAAATTTTATCATGAATGGATTATATGTTTGTTTACTGGTGTTTTGCAGGTTCCTAGTTGAAAAGTTGGATTTCCAAGTCAAATTGAGAGCATAACTGAAGAAGTCAGAATATATGTTGGATTGCACTACATACGAGTTGTACCATTCATAAAAGCACGGGTCGTGCGTTTGGAGTTGGGTTGCACCACCTTAGAAGTTTAGTGGGCCAGCTGAGGATGTGGCAAGAATACGACCAGTACCTGATTAAGAGAGTATGGGTTGTACCCGACCCGGAACTTAACTGACCTAAATAGAACAAGTCGTTCAAGAAACCCTAAGTTGCAAAGATAGACGTCATGAAGAGCGAAAAAAGGTTGTTCAGGTGTTTCATTCAATCAAGAAGATTTAAGAAGACCTAGTATACAGGAGATCGATCTGATGAATTCTTGTGCTTAGTTACCTATATGGATAGCTAACCACCTTATAACCGGTTAGGGTAGGATGAATCTTAATACTCTGTGATATTGGATGATTTTTTCTTATGAAAGTGAGATTTTAGTAAGTGTTTACTGTTGAACTTGTGATGTGTAATTTGTATGTTGAGTATTGATCTTTAAATGAGTTGTGTGGGTAATTTAGATCTTTCTATGAGGTTATGCATGTTTGATATGTCTTATCTATCTTTAAGCTATATATCGATCGTTAAAGATGTCTACGTCACTCAGTACATGTCACACGCCAACCGATGGGGGAAACATCAGAGAGTGAGACGAAAGCCAGATTGCAAGAGACATCACAACCACTAACTTGTGACAATAATTTTAAATAATAACTTCCATTTAATTTCAAAAGATTCGAGTACATTGTTTGGAAGCAAATAACGACATTTAGAACATAACAACTAAAACATAATTTAAAATAAGACGTGTTTCTAGTCCATCCTACTAGATTTATTTTCAACGCATCATCATCATACTTCTGCAATATATAATAAAGTAACAATTAACACATAAAGCATTGATGAGCATACAAGTTTGGTTTACTAGCATACGTATAAAAGTTTAACATAACCCACATGGAAAAATTGTATACCAAGGCATAACTTAACATAGGCTAGCATGCATCACATAAATGTCAAACCAAAGTTTCCACTAGCGTAATCTCGTCACTAAAGTGACGAGATCGTTTACGATTGAATACTTAACAATGACCTATCAACGGGCGGTGTGCTACTCCTATAGCACTATACATGTTAACGTTGGCTCATGAAGTTAATGACAAGTATAACCGCAAGAATGGCTTCTTGCATGCAAGTATTCTCGTGTATAACGTATTAAGCATGTATGTATGGATTTGTATGTTTGAATCATGTGAATGTTTGTGTATGTGTAAGTTTGACATGTATATATATATTGCACCCCAAAAATGTACTTAAAGTAAAAAATGGAACATGTATACTCAGGGTTTTGCAAAAGCTTCCAAAAAACGTGAGTGAAGAGTCTTTAGTGTTCGGGAACGCCGAGGTCACCGTACAAGGGGAAAACGAAGGCATGCGAGTTATCGAGCTTGGTATCGAGTTAGATTAGGGGTTTAAAGTAGTATGAAAGTATATATATTGCAAGAAAATACATCTTGTCTAAAAGCACTCAGATGGACACTATGTTGGTCATGTTTTCATGGGTACCGATTCACCCGTTAGAATCCATAAGTTGAGGAACTTAGGCCAAGATGAAAATTACCATAATGCATAACGTTTGGTTGATTTTATGATTCGGTTCTAAGGTATATATGCATATATATATATATATATTTATAATTATCTAGTCCAAATCATATATGGTCATCCATGGAGGTAGGATGAATTACATCCATTTAACCTCATTGTATGGATTCACCAAAGCACAAAATCATCAACTTGGTTGATGATTTCGGTTAGTTATGGGTAGGAAAAGAATGAAAGTGCATCATCTACATCATCAAGTAACTAAGTGAAGCTCAAACTAGACTAGTGCATTCCAATCATGACAAGTGTTTGGAGACTTGGTGTAGTTTGGACACTTTGTTACTAGAAAGTTTACTTGATAACTTAAGTTAAAGAAAACAGATTAACCATCTAAGTGAGGTAGTGGAATCATAGTTGGAATGCCAAGGTTTCCATTGTTCACACCTAACCAAAACACAAGTCTTTCAAAATTGAAGGTTAAAAGCTTGGATAGTTTCAACACTTTGTAGGTCACTTAGGACCTTTAGGGCAGCCCTTAAGAGAGGTTATGAACCTTAAATCTTCTGGAAATTAACCATTACATAAGCCCCATAACCATGAGTTTGCTTAGAGACAAGGATGGTGCATGATTTCCAAAAGATAAACATGTTTAAGAGCAAGTTGTAAATTTTTTTATGAAACAGAATCTTGAACTCACTTTGGAGCCTCATATAAGTGATGTACCACCTGGTTACAACTTGGGTAACTCCTTAGAGGTTGTCCAAGGAGTTTGATGTAATAAAACATGAAGAAAAAGGAGAAGAATGTGCTCAAAACTTACTGTTTTGAGCAAAGGTGCAATCTGCCAACACTAGGAAGATTGGATGATTTGTGGGAACTTGAGAGTGATTTGAGAGAGTGTAAAGGGTTGAGACAGTGTGTAGGACATGTATTTATAGTGTGGTATTAGGGTTTAGGCTTAAATGGGTTAGTTGGGCGTTTAGGTAGTTGGGAAAGTGAATTAAAGGCCAATTTCGCGAAGCTGCCAACAATCTGCCCGCCTGGAACCTCCTGCGAACTGTAAGACATATTGTCTTGCGGTTCGTAAGACATGTCAGAAGAATAAAATTTTACTTTTAAACCATAATTGTTGGTGGTTTTGTTATATTATGTAATAAACTTACATGTTAAATGTTTTTGGAACATTTTAGGGTATGAATGGTAATGTGACGAGCATGATGTATGTATGATGTCTATGAATAATATTCTGAGCATTATATATATATATATATATATATATATATATATATATATATATATATATATATATATATATATATATATTTATAGTGAGGTTATTGTGAGAAAATTTAAAAGTGTAAGAAGGATAAGAAAGAATTTAAACCATTAAATATTTAATTTAATGGTTGAGATCATAGTGACAATTCTGTAAATAATGTTGAGTATTAAACTAACTAATTTTCTAGATTAAGGATATAAGGGTAAATTTAATATTTTTAAATTAAGAAACTAACATTAATACACATACAAAGTTCCCCCTTCTTTTTTAAATATCAATAACTTTTTATACGTAACTCTTTTTTTTTAAATTACACCATAATAACGAATGTTTTTTTATCTTTAATATGAGTACCATATTGATATACTTATGTAGAGTTATTTCTGTTTTTATATATTTAGGGTGTTATTTCTGTTTTGATTCTGATTAAAGTGTTGATCGGTGTTATATTAAGGTGTTATTTCTGTTATACTCAATGTTAGGGTGTTCTTTATAAGTTGTGTGTCTTCATTATAACTATTGTGGTGTTTTTATGAGTTATGGTGTTATTTTTGTTATATTTCTGTTCTTTATAAGATGTATGCCGTCAATATACATGTTGTGGTGTTTTTATGAGTTAGGGTGTTTTTATTAGTTCTGGTGTTTTTATGAGTTATATTTCTGTTCTTTATAAGATGTATTGAGTTAGAGTGTTATTTCAAATTCGAAAATCGCTACAATAACTGCCAAAAATCGGTTGCATATATTCATTCCATAATTAGATTTTATTAGTTAAATTACACTTATACCCTTAAACTACCAAATAAAAATGGACACATGTCACCTCCATAATCTTTTTTATCCTTCTCACACTTTTAAATTTTCTCACATGAACCTCTACCTATATATATATATATATATATATATATATTATGTACATATAACACCAAGTGTGATTGGTTGCGTTTATAAGACGCTAATCATGATTCGGTGAAGTGCGCAATTTAACATCGTGTATGCATGCATAAACAAGTGTGGATAAAAATTGTATTTCCATTACGATCAAAATCTTGGATTATAAGTTTGGGAAAATGAAATACGAATACAAGTTTCTAAAAATAGAATGTGAATACAAACTTTTCATAAATAAAAATATGAAAATGCAAGGTGTTACAATATACCCTCTCATTATATCTATGGCTTAAAGTGGTAATGGGCGGTCCATAGGTTATTAACTATTTACTTCTACATATGGGAGATATGAATATATCATGTGATTGATTGAAATTGGTAGTATTATATAATCAAAGTTGTCTATACTATATTATATCTTAAAGTTAGGATTTATGATTTGATTTAGTGTATATGCATTGATACTTGGGCTTGGGTTTGATATATATGTGTAATGTCCACATTGACACATAAGAAGTTGTAAAAATAAATCTACTATTGATTTTTATTGATTTTTGTAACAATCTAAATCATTAAGAAGATAACATGTTAATAAAAGCACAATACATTCTATTGTATATTTAAACACTAATATAAGTAACCATTGTTGGTGATCGATGGTGGTGGATAATAAAAAATGCTTATGTGTTATTTGACGAGTGAAACAAATTAATTAGATACAATATAATAAAAGGTAGATGGTACTCGAGTTTATTTTATCTGGATGAGTACACACAAGTATAAGTAAATAATACTTAAAGACTATATGTGTCATGCAAGCCTTGTAACCTAGTAGTGTGTGCTGTGATTTTCATTAGGCACATGGATTTAAAGGTAATAATCGTCTTTGAATATAATATTCTGTATACCTCTATTTCTTTGATTCATAGAAGCTCTTGTTTTGACGTATCAATTAGTGTTTTTCAAGACGTCTACTTCACTTGATAGACCCTAGTTTTGTGACTTGAACTAATGTGTCAATAGTCTGTTTTACATACACATAAATGAAGATTCAACTGGTTTGTTAAAATTGAGGATCTTATATAAATCAAAACCACTTAATATACATGACTCTCAAAGTTATCGTTTAGGATTCATGAATTAATTTTATGTTTATATATAACAAATGACTAATGAGACTATATGTGTTGCCTTGTCAACTAGTAGTGTGTTCCGCTTGTCCTTGGAGACATGGTTTTTAAAGACATCAAATTGTTGTATCATTTGTTGCGTTTCGTTAAAGAGATAACTTTAGTAAGTAGCCGTGATTAGAATATACATTTGATTTCAACCCGATTACTTCACATACCATGTAAGAGACGTGCGTCATATCCATGTTACTCAAATGAATGACGATGGCTTGTCATAGACATCGTCAAATAGTTTTGACAAAGATGTCTACATCACTCGAAAAGTCCTCACTTTGCATGACTCAGACCTCTCTCTTTGAATAGTTTCTTCCAATTCATATATAAGATTTACCATGATCAGTTGAAATTAAAGATTTATACAAATCAAAATTGCTTACAAATATCTTAAACTTACTCCTTTTAAGATTCATGCTTTGATTTAACCTCAATATATATCATTCATTACTACTTGTATACTCCAGTTATTCCCTAAGATATTAATTTACTCAAGTGAATTGCGTCCAAGCTTGCGGTGTCCACATATAATGTATATATCTATGGGCCGTCGGGGGCAAAAGTGAAATTGCACTAATTTTAACGTTATTTTACTAATTTTGTGAAAATAACGTTAAAAGTGACTGACGGTTAATCATGCATCATGTGATGGTGTTAATAGCCGAAAGACAAAAGGGTATATGCACTAATCGGCCTTTGTTTCGATTGTTGAGTGTTATGTGCCTTTTGTTCAAAGCTTGATGCAAAACTACTATCGAGCCGAGAGTCTCACTGTAAGTAGTTTCTCTATTACTACGGGAAAGAGGTACGACTGTCTACATTTTACATTTTTCAAACCCTATCTTAGTTTTGTTATTGATAAGATTTACTAAATATGATAATGATATTAATTCACTCAAGTATGAAAATAAAGTACAAATACATATATATATATATATATATACATATTTTAATATATTTAAATAATAATAATCTTACAAGTTTCCAAGACAAAGAAGGCGCAACTTCATTCGGTGCATGGACAATAGATATTACATAAACCACCCCCAAAGTTTCACCAACTTTACAAAACGCATATTTTCGTCCTACTTATATGCCACTCTGAGAGCTAGGGCATAAATAGCAGCTGCAACTCTCACTGCCACCGCACTTCGTCCTACCGTCGCATCGCCACCGTCTCCTCTCACAACTCCGTCAACGAAGCACCGTCGCCGATCCTTCTCATTGTCATTCAGCTCCGATTATCTAATCGCACAAACCCTAGGTTCCTTTTCCGTTTCGTTGATCTTGTTTTCGTACTAATCGGTTTTATTATTTGTGTTTTGGGTGAAATGAGTTTGTATATAAGTGTAATTCTGTTTGATCATTATGTTATGTTAGTAGACTGTCTTTATGTGTGTATGAAGTGACGAATGGCGTTTATTTTATGATCGTTCGTTGCGATGAATGTCTTTGTATGTGTATGACGTAACGAAATCGAATTGTTTAGTTTGATCATTGTTATTTTTCATTTTATATGATAATTAGAGTGTTTTGGTGGATTTAATAAGGTTTTGATGCGTTAGAAAGAAATAATTTACAAGAATTTAGGTTTCCTGTAGAGCTTTTGAAAACTATAATTTTTTAGCTGTGATGTAGGTCTAGTTTTCTGTACAGAGTAGGCATTTTCATGCATAGGTGTTTTTTAACTTGTTAAAACTTGTTTGTTGTGTTATTTTTGTGTTTATGGTGATCTTAAGGTTGATTTATGTCGGATGAAGATGGTTAGGGGCTAAGAAATTGGTTTAGTGTCATTGAAATTATGAAGACATGTTTGATTAGGGGTGATAGTTATAGAGATGGATTGAATGAGGAGAAAATAGTGATGTTGGCACTTAGTCAGCCAAAAAGATGTAGCGTTTCATGTTGACTACAGCAGCAGTTACGGAATGCTAGCTTTGTATGTTGTTGGAGGGATGGAGAATGTTTTATACTAGGAAAAAAATTGAATTGAAATGGGAAAATAATTTACGACTTGTCTTCATCACGAATTAGTTGTGATGTAACATGGAGTTACATAGGGATATCGTGTTTTGTGGATTTTCCTCATATGTGATTTTTTTGGGTTAACTTAGATAGGTTTTTATTTGAGTGATTTAGGCCAGGGTGACTAAAGCATGTCTACTTTTATGTACATCGATTTATGCTCAGGTGTGGATTCATGTCTTTTTTGAAATGAAAGCAATGTTGTATTGTTGTTGTAGACGCAAATGAAAGAGTCACATATATGATTTAGTGTTCTTTAATGACACGATCAAGACAATAAAAAAGATGTCTGCTTTATTTTTTGTATTAGTATTTGCTACTTTTTCTGACATTATGGATCCATATCCTTCTGTCTATTTGTTTCAGTTCTCTTTTGTATATGGTCTACACATTACTTTGTTGTGTCATGGTGAAGTTTCTACAAGACCTTTGCAAATTGTATACACCTTTCACATTAAGTCATATTAATTAAAAATATTTTCTTACTTATCACATTGGCGTAATGAATAATGAGTGTACCTGATTTAATGAAGATGTGGAAGTATAATCTTGAGATGTGCATTGTTGCTGCTTTACTTGTGGTTTTGCTATCATATCTCATTTTGTTGATGTAGTGTTAACTATTGTATGTCTGTTTGTTTTTCAGGTGTGTGTTGATATACTGTGAATGCCGAAGAAAGTTACTGACACAACATGGGTTTTGACAATGAGTGTATATTAAACATTCAATCTCTTGCGGGAGAGTACTTTTGTCCTGTTTGTAGAACCCTTGTCTATCCACATGAAGCAATCCAGACACAGTGCACTCATCTATATTGCAAACCTTGTTTGTCATATGTTGTAAGCAGTACTCAGGCCTGCCCCTATGATGGATACTTGGTAACTGAAGCTGGTTCAAAGGTAAATCTTTTTCTTTTATTCTCTGTATTTTTTGAAGTTCTTATTAACTTTCTAGTTATAAATTGTATTTCTATATTGTTTTCAGCCACTCATGGAGTCAAACAAGGCTCTAGCAGAAACCATTGGGAAAACCACTGTACATTGCCTTTATCATAGGAGTGGTTGTGTGTGGCAAGGTCCTTTATCTGAGTGCACAACTCACTGTTCTGGTTGTGCCTTTGGTAATTCTCCAGTTGTATGCAACCGATGTGGAATTCAAATTGTGCACCGTCAAGTGCATGAACATGCTCAGACCTGTAATGTCAATGTAATTACATTTTTTCTTTTTGTCCTCAAGCAGAAGCTGTATTATTCTGTTCATTGTAATTAGTATTAATGTGTATAACCAACAGGGTACAAGTACTCAACCACAAGCGTCTGAAGCTGCACAGGATGCTGCTTCATCTGGAGCTGTTCCTACCGATCAAAGCAAAATTGCTAATCAAGCAGTGGCACCACCAATAGCTTCCCAGCCACAGGCATCTCATACAGCCGCTGCTCAGAATCTGAATCAGCCAGCAACTTCATATCCTCTCCCTCAAGCCATGACTGCACCTGTTGTGCCAACAGCTGAACACCAATATTACCAGCAGTATCAACAATATTACCAACAGTATTCTGGTTATGATCCATACCAGCAGGCTTATCAACAATACTACCCGTATCAACATCAGACTGCTCAGCAAATCCAGCAGCCTCCTCTGCAGCCCCAGTCTCAGCCACAAGTTCAGCAGCAAGTGCAAGCCTCAATGTCACAGGTACAGCCGCAGGTTCAAAACCAGGTACATACTCAAGGGCAGGGTCAACCACAACCTCAGACACAACCTCAGAGTCAGTCACAAATTCCAGCTAATGGACAGCCTCAACCTCTCTACCCTCAGGCTGCGGTGGTTGCCTCAAGTCAAAACCAGGGTCAGGCGAATTCACAATGTCACCCAGGAAGTCAGCCTGTTGCCCATGGTCACATGCCTATGCCGTCATACTCGCAAGTCCAGCCGCATCTTGTTCAGAGTCATGCACAACCACCTATGCAACCACCTCAATATCAGCAACCTCCTCCACAGATGCATCATCCTCAGCCACCTCAAGTGCCACCACTTCCTCAAACCCAACCACAAACACAACCACAACCTTACTCACAACCACCCTCACATTTCCATTCACAGCCTCCGCCTCAATTACAGCCAATTAATCCCCAGTATCCTCCAGCAAGTCATCCACCTTATCTGTCACAGCCTCAACAGCATCATATGCAAGTGCAGCCACCATCTGGCTCTTTGCCGCCACAGTTTCCACCACCACCATCACCTCATATGCGTCCTCTGCAACATCCCCATCTGTTGCCACCTCAGCAGCGTCCTGTTACACATCAGGTTCAGCAACCAATGCCTTCACCATATATGCAGCAGCCTCAAGCGTTTCCAGGACAAGCACCTGGTCAACTCCAAGGTCAGCCACACCATGCTGGTCCTTTTGCACATCAGAATCTTCAGGTACGTCCACAGGTTCCACCTCAGCCAATGCAACAACCTTCTCCTGCATTGCTACATGGCATGCCACCTCAAAGTTATGTGGGAAGACCTGCCATGCTGAATCAGGGTGGTCAGCCACAGCAATATCCCCAATCTTCTGGTTCAGCAGGTGTTACACCTCCAGCCAGACCGCCACAGTTTGGTTCAAGCCAGCCCTCTGTAAGTCAGAGTAACGTTAACTTGGCTAACCAGCAATATGTGTATCCAGATCAGCAACATAATGAATATGCACCACCTTCGAGTGGCGATCAAACATTTGAAAGAAGGGTGGAACAAGAAGATAAATCGCCTTCTCTGAAGAAGTCTGAGCCAGGGATTAATGAAGTAAAACCTGAAGCAGGCATGAACGATGAATTTAAGCGTGAAGATGGCCAAAGGAAAGATGAAGCATTGACTAAAGATGCTGTCTCTGAGTTGCATCAGGCACAAGGGGGAGTTTTAGTGAAAGAAGAGAGCACGGATGGTGGCTTAGAAGATCATTCTTTTGGTCAGAAAAAAACACATAATTCGCTAGTTCCCACTACAGATTCTGCAAAACAAGGGGAGATAAGTGGATCATTTAGTCAATCCCACACAACACCTCAAGGCCAGATTGGTGAAGTGTCTGGTGGATTTCCAAGCAAGGGTGCTGAACAATCTTCGCATCTTGCTCCTATTACAGAACAAGGAAAATCTACACACCCTCCTTTGCCGTACGGGCCTCCTGGACAGCAACAAAGACCTGTTGCACCTATGTCGCAGTCTGCTCCTAATGTTGAACAGACAATGGGCCAATCCCCAAGCCATTTTAGGCCTCCTGGGCATGGTTACTTGCCTCATGGCCCTCATCCAGGTGATCAATTGCAACCACCTGGTCCAAATCAACATCCCCCCTTCCACCCTGAGGTTCCGTCAGGTGGACCTAATAGTTTTGCTAACAGCAGAGGTTATGAACCACATGGTAGAACTTCCAGGATGTCTCAAGGTGGTCCATTTGGACCCCCTCCGCCACATGGGCCTGACAGTCTACGTCATCATGGTCCAATGGAATCTGATATGTACCAAAACCAGAGGCCTTCTCATTTTGACAGTAGACGTCAAGATTCCCATTTACCTGGCAATTTAGATAGGGGACCTTATCGGCCACCTTATGGTGCTGAATCAAATTCAATGAGGATGAATGGGGCCCCACCACCAGGTTTTGACTCGTCAGCAGCACCTGGTTTTGGTGATGAAAAATTTAGAACCTCTGATAGTTTTCCCATGCCACCAAACCGTCATCGTGAGGAAAGTTTCAAACAGTTTCCTGGCCCCCCTCACTTGGGCCGTGAGGATTCTCCAAAATTTGGAAGTCGGCCATCAGGTGGATATGGGATGGATGGACAATCAAGGTTTCGTGAAAAAGAACCACATGGATATGGCTATGATGCTGGGCAGAGGTTGCCACCATATCATCTCAATGAGTCTGGCAGAAGAACGCTTCCTGCAAATATACATGATAACAGAGGGAGGTTTGATAATAATCGTCAAAACCCAGATTTTCTCGGTCCAATGCATGGTTTTGGTCGCCATCATATGGATCATCTACCACCTACTAGCCTGGGAAACCCATTCGGTGGTCCACCTAACATTGATGTTGATGGCAGAAATATGGAAAGGCAGCCATTTGGTGAAAGATTTCCGATGGGGCCACCCGGTCACATGCATAGAGGGGAGTTTGATGGCCCAGGAAAGCCCATGAATGATGAACCTTTTGGCCCAAGGGATCTTTCTGGTCGTGGTGAGCCTGGTTTTGGCCCTTTCCATGATTATGGTCGTTTAGGGGAAAATGGGCCGGGGGGTTTTTCTCATCAGCCGCGTTTTGGAGAAACGTTTGGCTCTAAGTCAGCTCGTCCACATTTGGACGGACCAGCTTTTAGAAATAGTTATTCTCGTCAGGGATTCCCAAGTGATGGTGGATTTTATGCAGTAAGTATTCTATATACCTTTTTAAGTATCATATCATTGTTCCTACAGATGTAAATGTTGAGTTTTGAATTGGGTATTTCTAGGGTGGACCCGACTCATTTGACCCATTAATGAAGAGAAAGACGTTTAGCATGGGCTGGTGTCGCATTTGTAAAGTTGACTGTGAAAGTGTGGAAGGTCTGGATATGCATGGTCAAACACGTGAGCACCAGAGGATGTCTATGGATATGGTTGTTAGCATCAAAAAGAAAAATGCTAAGAGACAAAAGTAAAGTCATATTTTTGTTCTTTTATATGTAAGTGATTCTTTTTGTGTCTTAAACCTATTAAGTTTTGTTTTTCTCGTATTGTAGAACATCTATTGAGCGTGAGGAGGGAAGCAAATACAGAATCTAGAGATTTATGCACGTGCTATGTCTTAGGTGATGATGGTTGAGCAATACCCTCTTTGGTGTTTACATATAGCAAGTGGTGAGTCACATGTCAGATGCTCTTTTGGATGGTTTATGCTTGTTTTGTGTTTCAGGTTGCTGCTTTGTTATTGAAGATGGTTTTTGGGAACTGTAAGTTTCTTGGAAGTTAGTTGGTTTTGTTTTAATATCCTGAACTTTGATAGCTTTATGTTGGACTGGTGCTCTTAGTTAACTCATGGGCTTTTTAGTATGATCAGTTCTATGTCTGAAATTCTGGTTTTACTTTTTTAAGATTTCTGGTTTTATTTTTTAAGCTATATATGTAATCTGTCCTGATGTATGATTGGTGATTTGTTGGCTATCTGGGGCAATTTTTAGATTTATGATCTAAATAGTATGTTTAGTCTAGAATATCTCAGTCTCGTTTAACGTTTTAGCACAACCTTAGCTTGTGGCATTTCATCCTTACGCTTGCTCTTGAGACATCTTTTGAGTTTTGAATTGTCATGAAGCTATATGTAGGATACTTATGTGAGGATTACAGTAGAAGGAATGGACTAACTTTATCTTGAGCGGATGCGGCTTTTCGTTTGGCTAGGCAGTCACTACTCTTTGTTTTTACAAAGAAAGTGAGAATTTCTTGGTGCTTTTTAGTTGCCGAAATTTCCAGAATAATTTATATGTTATGAAGGAAATATTAACTTATTGACATATGCTTATTGCATATCTGATGCTTTTAAAAAGACGGGAAAAACACTTTAGGGAGGATGATGCTCAGCGAGCGCATCATCTAGCTGCTCTGTATATGGCGGCTATTATGTGTTGGGGAGACTTCTCTTGTATGCCAGAGGGAGATACTGAGAAGTCTGCAGAACCACTTTTTGGCCACCAAAATAAACAAACTTCTAATATGCTACACTACTAATCTTATTTATATGGTGATATAATGATATGGGCTCCTGATTTGCAACCATGTGCCCATTGTCCTCATTAGGATGCTGCTTTAAGAGCTTGAAGTATGAGTTGAGTGGTTTGTCTAGTGAGTATCTGTATATAGACTAGTTGCACCTCATGCTTTAAAGTATGTACAAAATGGAATTGCCTTCTTTTATGCAAATGCTTTTTTTTCCATTAATATGAGTTTTAGATAGATACGAGAGGATTACCTGTTCAAGTGGGTTCAAGTAGTCTGTACATAGAGCTATTTGGGTAGTACTTAGCATTGGTTGCACATAGAGCTTTTTTGTGGGTATTTATATGAAAATCTTATTATTTGGTGTTTAAAAGTAGGATTTTTACGCCTTTCGAATTGTATTTTGGTAGCTAAACATGCTTTTTAAACCATTGCACGATCATTTGTTTCCGTATTGTAGCTTAGAGGCCGTGTATGATTTAGTTATGGATTTGTATAATTTGCACTCACCAAATGTAGATTAACAACCTGCTACCACTTGAGGGAGGAATCTAAGCAGGCCATAAGTTCTTTTAGTCTCAACTGCTTAAATGGTGTAATAGACTTCAATTCTAATAACATGTCTTCTTACATGAAAAAGATCATAATTTCATCTAGAAACTACTAAAAAAATAAACCTGATCTCATACAAGTATAGAAACATTGCAAGTCTAATGTTCATTATCTTCTTGATTAAAGGTCAAACCATATAAGAGTTTCATATGGATATCTTTTTAGCTTAAATGGTTCGATTGAGTATGAATGGAAAATACAACGAAAGGATCGAATAACTAATTTGCTAGGTACCACATAGAACTTGGAACACATAACAAGAGATCATCAAAGTCACCCGAGCCCTGTAACTTGACAACCACCTCTTCAATTTTGGTTATGTTATATGGCTTAAATCTATAATGGATCAAACAGGTGAAATAAATAATATAGCTAAAAGGGAAATGCTCGAAAGTCATCCAGCAAGACTTTTAAATCATTTTATTAGGTTACATTATCAATATGAGGATGCAGACTTTTGAATTATGAAAAGATAACTCGACAAGTAGTGTTTTGTTAGGACTATTAGGCGACGTGTCTGACCACTCATATTGTCACCTCTAGTTTGAAACATTAGGAGAATGCACCCAAAATTATAGATAATCTGGTACTTGTATATGGCTTTTCACCTTTACTAAATAAATAATCAGAGTTGGACTACTATTATTGTAGCATTAGACGCAGTTGGTTGATGAATGTAGAATACAATTTTAAGAGGGGGGTCCCAAACTTTAGCTGGGTTTTGACTCTCTTTTTGTGTTTAGGCTAAGTAAGTATCTAGGCTGGTGTGGATGTTTATCTTATGATATTAGTCTCTAATTTAACAATGAGTGTCTGTGAAGCAGTAACGGGACCACAACTTTTCCACTGAGGGGTCTTAATAGAATTTTCTAAAAATTCGCTACAACTACTTTACCGGTGACATTTTGAGGCGAAAGTGGCGATGTTATATTGATAGAAAAATTTTGGCCGGTCAAATGCTCAACGGACCCTGAACCCCCTCTGGTTCTACCTGTGGTGTGAAGTATTTTTTTTCATGGTCTGTCTAACCGGCACCTACTTGTTGATCCAGGTATCATTTTTATATTAGATTCATGGATTTCAAAAGCTGTATTTTCATTCGAAAATTTGTTTTAGGATCATATTTTGGAATTAGGTAGTTTGTTTTTTTGTTTTATTGTATGGAAGCCATTGTTACGAAAATTACACATCAACAAAGACACGAAGCTGTATCGATTAATGTAAATCAATATTTTATTTGTTTGTTTTTAAAAATATTCTTTATAACCTTTTGTGTGTTGAATGAAATTATAGAATTTCATTTTTAATATATTCATGGAACTTTTGAGTATAATCATTCATTTCTGGCTGTCATTAGTTATTGAATGTTTGTCAGATAAATTATCCGATCATCGTGTTTGGGTTTAATATTCAATAACCAGTTAAAACAAAAGAGAATATGAAATTAATTACAAAATCTAATGAAAAGTAATTTGTTAGACAAACGTTAATATGGTCGAGTAAGTATATTTGTCATATTTGAAACTTGAGTACTACTATATTCTTTCTGTCATTTTAATTAAAAAAATATGAAGAGATTGTATCTTATTCGTGTATTTACCAGATCTTAATGAACATGCATGGAAATGTTGGTGAATTTAAATACATATTAAAGTAAAAAAAATTGTTATAATACTAATGTAAAAGTTCAAATTCTATTTTAACTGATACTTTTATTATGATTCAGTGTAACAAACTAAGTTGATTTGTGTAAAAAGCGAGAACCTAAAAAATGTGCAACACTTGTACCACATAAGGTTGTTTTTTTTTTCTAATAGCAAAGTAAAAACCATTGGTTAAAATTAAGTGTGAGTGTTATGAATAAAGTTCGGTCCATAACATGACATCGTTTTAGAAAATTAGCAGCTACGTGGACGATTGTTGTTTTGTGATTTGGTTCATTTTGATGTTTTAAATAAGTAACATGTTTCCCCATTTTAAAAATCAAATCATACACACATTTAAAAATCGAGTTGTGTTAAAGTTGTTTAGTCACAACAGCTGGACGTTTGTAGATGATTCACAGACAATATTGTACGTAAATTATACGCAATGAAGAACCCTATGTGTAGGTGGCATAACGGTCAGCTGCCCCCTAGAGATTTCTTTTTTATGGTAACTGGCCATATAAACTTTTGACTCGGACCTCATAGAAATTTGGATTTATCCCTAAGAAAAACTAAAATTAGAAAAATTTATACATCAATTAGTGGTAGAAAGACTTGAGTTCTCTAATGGACACTAAAGTTATTTGTGTTACTTTGGTGGATTAGATAATGATAGATAGAACCCGGGTTTTCGTACCACTGCGTGTTATGCCAGAGAGTTCTGCTCTTGTGATGGTACAACAACTGTCAAGTGACAGCCAAATGTATGGTTTCCCAGGGGAACGCTCAAGCCAAACTCTGAAGCCAGCGTGGACCCGGTTAAGATAACATAGTCTAGCCGGAGTGGGGCAATGAGACTCTCTAATTTAGAGATTGCGGTAACCTAATACAAGAAACTCGCCGTTTAAAAAAAATTATACATGAGTAAAATGCTAAAATAGTCTCTGAGTTTAAGTTACTTTTGCCACTTTAGTTAAATAATAAGATTTTTTGTATCTCGATCTTTAAGGTTTCATTTTTGTGGTCATTTTCATCCAATTGGTCAAGTGGGTATTTATACATTTCCAAGTATAAATCTAATATAAAAAATTAGGTCTAATTAAACACTAATATAATTATATAAATTGTAAACATTTAAGCCCGCAATTTGTGATGTTATACAATTGTTACTTGTTTAAAGTTTAAAACTAAATAAAATAAATTAGAAAAGGGGCCATTAGATTATGCCCTAGTCTCTATTTGTTGTCGCCTGTCCGATTGAACCAACAGACGCTTCACTCATCCCCTTCTGATTTTTTTTTTCTATTAATATAATTTAATTAAAAACACATTTTTTAAGAATTTGTTTCCTTTTTAGAAACCTTTCACATTGTATTTTCTATCTCTATCTTTATCTTCTTACTCACAGACACTTATTTTATATTTTTTTTTCACACAGATACAATCATTTATAGAGATTTGACTTTGGTTGTTATAAATAGAGACGTTTCATTTTTCCAAACCATTTCTTTATTTTAGAGAATGAGATGTGATGGTAAATTTGGTGCTTTTGTTAGACGTCTTCATAAAATTTAGAGATAAATTAATTTTAGAGAAGGGGATAAGTTAATGGATTTACTTCTTGTTGATTGTTTTTTTATTAAATGCTTTTGAATATTTGATTTGTTTTAGTTTATTTGATTAGGGTTTAAATTATCCTTGATTATCTGAGTTGATTGGATCTGAATCGACTCAATTTCTTTAATCTATACACGATATTACTACAAACAACTGACTTAAAACATTTCCAACCCCATAAGAAAAAAATTCTAGATACGTTACTCTGATTATACGAAGAATCTTTTAGACACATGTGAATGGAACAAAGAACGAATGTATGTATACTTATTTAGGCATTTTGTGTATTATCCACCCACTTTCCCACTTATCGTTAACTCCTTGTGGCATGTTTCATAGTGTGTCCGTCACATGTTTACAAGTTGTCAGCATAATGAGCATTTGTTAGATACTTAGGCATACAAAAAAAATTCAACTATATATTCTTTTTTTATTTAAAAGTTTATTACAATTTAGATATTATCAACCAAAAACTTTTGGGGACAGGGGCGGGCGGACCTAGAGTAATAGAAGGGGTAACCTACGTTGCCCCTTGACGCTTCGACGGTAGTGTAAATTTTGGAAAAATTTAACGTTTTTTCGATTTCTTACCCTTTTTCATTGAAACATTAACCCTATGCGAATTTTCTAAATCCGCCACTGTGGAGGTTAGTAGTTTGATTGTCTCTTTTCAACAGCAGACCCATATATGTTATTACCCTTCTAATTTTATACTAAAGTAAAATACAACAAAATTAAATAGTATTTTATGAAGTTTACTAAAATAATATACAAAATCAATGTATATTTATAGTGGACCACCGTACGCGTACACAAGGTTGCCGTGCACCACACTACCTTTATGGTGGAATTACAATATTTATAACTATCATAAGTATTTAGTGAACCCACCATACTCTATAATGACTTTTGGTAGAACTTATAAATCCATATTATTTGTTATTTCCCAATGTTATAAAGCGTATTCAACGATTTATATCTTAAGAAAATTTATCTTTACCAATGTGTTTATGTTGTAAAAAATACACCAAGTTTGATAGAATTACAAGACGTGCTCCAAGAGTGTTTGAAACTTCGAATGTCATTTTTTATATACATATGAACTTACCATGTTATAAAATCATGCGTTGGTTTCAACTACACACATTGATGTTTTGTATAATTACAACTGTGTTTATCTTGAGAATATTAAATATTGCGAGAACCGTGAGAACAAATGAGAAAACCAATCAAATATATTTATTTTAATACAAACATCATCATAATTAAAATATGACATTAAAAAAGAATTTACTCTTTAAATAACTCATCTCTCCTTTCAAAATTACCCTGTATAGGTTTTTTTTTTACACATGTGTATGTTTTCGTTATTTACGAATACACGTGAATTTAACGTGGACTAATATTGTATTCGAATAATAATGATAAGTGTAAAAAGAAATTTTGAATTTGAATTGTATTTGACTAAGTTCTCGTGGTTTTTTCATTCGTTCTCACGGTTCTCGCAATATTTAGCGTTCTCATTTGAATCTCCCCTATATATATAGAGTAAGGTTAGTGTTAAAATGACATGTTTTTGTACAAAGTGTAAGAACTCTATTTAGGCATGACGTTTTAAATTTTAGGTATAGTGTTTTATATTATTTTGATATTGTATAATTTAGAAAAACATCAAACATAACAATTTATAACACAATCATATGTATTCTAGGCATTTAATTTAAAAGACACTTATTTAATTCTTGGCATGGCGTTTTAGATTTCATGCTTAGAATACATTTAATTGTGTTTTAAGTTGTTACGTTTGGTGTTTTTCTATATAATACCATGCCAAAAGAATATAAAATATTATACCTAAAATTTAAAACATCATGCCTATATAGACTTTTTATACATTGTACGAAAAATACCCTTTTACAAGGATCCCTTACACATACACACACACATATACATGTAGGGGAAGCTTATCTTGAGAACGCTAAATATTGTGAGAACGAACGAATGAAAAAATAAAAATTTTAATACAAACCTCATTGTAATTAAGATACAACATCAAATTAAAAATTATAACATCAAATAATTTATTTCTTCTCTCAAAATCACTCTTATTAGATTTTTTACACATGTGTAAATATAACAAATTTACATATGTGTAAATGACAAACTTACGCATGTGTAAATTTTCTTTATTTACGAATTCACGTAAATTTAAACGTGTAAATTAAATTTCTAACATTGTATTCGAATAAAAATAACAAGTGTAAAAAATAAATTGAATTTGAATTGTTTTTGACAAAGTTCTCGTGGTTTTTTATTTGTTCTCACAGTTCTCACAATATTTAGCGTTCTCATTTAAACCTTCCCCTATATTATAAAGGTGAGCAGTGGCACAACTTAGTGGGAATCGGGGGGGGGGGGGGGGGGGGGGGCACCCCCCTCAATGTTTCGGTTAGAAGTGTAAAATTTTCGATTTCGTCCGAAATTTTTAAAACTATAAAGGATCGCTCCCCCTATTATTTTGCCTAAATATTCATACAATATATAAATTGGGTCCCTGACTTTCCGCTCCCCGAAACTTTGGTCAAGCTCCGCCACTAGGGTGAGTTAACGTACAATATTCCTTAACATACGATACGTATGAGATAAAATTACGCACGTTATAAAACTCACCTAATCACGCATGTACACAATCAGAAATCACGCATTTTATAAACCTAATTAGGCATGTTATAATTTCAACTTGTATGTATTGTACGTTAAGGGATAATGTATTTTACACTTTCCTTACACACACACACACACATATATATATATATATAACGAGAGTTGGCTACAGGGTGAGTTTTTTCTATAAAGTGTAGGAAGTGTTTTGGTGACGACATGTGTCATCTCTAGTATTTTACAAGAATTGTATAATTAAAATTGACTAAATAAGCTATTTAGGGTAGATATAATTATAAATAACTAATTGAGATATTTATAGAAACTCTTTATTCTAAATCACGATTGACTCAGTTATGTACACCACATAATATCATCTTTCTTCTCACATTCATCTCATTTTTCATTTGGATTTCTCAAACGTAAAACGTATTAACTAGTTCTTGATGTTGTGTTTTATCAGTTTCTGGGTTCTTCATATTGTGTTATATCAATTTCCCAATAAAACATAGCACATCTTTCATGTCATATGCATCTCATCATTCATCCGAAGTTCAAAACATAAACACATTAATTATTTCTTGACGTTGTGTTTTATCAGTTTCTAGTTTCTTCACATTGTGTTATATTAGTTTCACAATAAAACATAACAACATTCATGTCATATTCATCCTATCCTTCATCTGAAGATCGAAATACAAACACACTAATTATTAGTTTTATCAGTTTGTAGCTTTCTTCACATTGTGTTATATCAGTTTGTAGCTTTCTTCACATTGTGTTATATCAGTTTCTAGTTTTTTTCACATTGTGTTATATCTGTTTTTGT
Organism: Scalesia atractyloides; assembly: GCA_947069175.1. Lineage (NCBI taxonomy): Eukaryota > Viridiplantae > Streptophyta > Magnoliopsida > Asterales > Asteraceae > Scalesia > Scalesia atractyloides. Next base: position 94,430,985 of record CAMTDV010000012.1, read on the forward strand.
AACAATACCCAAAAACACTCTAGAACGAGCCTTGATCGAAACCCCAGATACGCACGATGAGACTCGACGCGAAAACGAAGAAAATTCATTCAGGCAGCCCAGGCTCCACGCGCCAGAAACCCCCACATCCCTAGCAATGCGCGGGGAGGTCCACGCCACGTGGCACCATTTCGCGACAAGTGGCAAGGCTATGCTGGTGATAAGGCTGACCTAGCCCTAGCTAGGAGTCCTTGCGCCACGTGAGAGGAAACCATGATTCCCGCGCGACGCGCGAGAGAATCTCAGTTTTGCTATATAAGGAATAGCTTGGGATAAGTTCAGTCGCTCAATTCGATTTCAAAATCAATAATTTTTTTCTCTCCCGAAGCTCTGTTCAAATACCGAAGCCCTAAATTCCCGAAACGCTACCGCGATATCAGGGCAATAACTCTAATCATTGACATGGTACTATATCCCATCGATTGAAACCAATCTAATGGATGTTTAAGTACTGCCGGTACCCGGCTATACTTTGTCATTCGTTGTGGGTTTTGATCTCGTGTCGTAAAAGTTGAATTGAGTTAATACACTAATACGTGTGCATTGTGTATTTAATTAGGTATACTAACCTTAAACTAGTAGGCAAGACCTATCAACTTAAACCTGCAAGGTGAGTCATTCTCTTTTTATCAAATACTTTCAAGACCCTAAATGTTTTCCAGTTGTATTATAGTGATTAAGTTTTTGTATTCTTAAAATACTGCAAGTATGTGGGGTTTTGTATACACTACTTGATAAGTTTCGCTGTTGGATAATTGAGGGCCAATAGTGATATGACCATAGTCACAGGAACTGCCACCGAGTGACAAATACTGATTTGAGTAATTGAAAGATATAAACAAATGTAAAAACTCTTAATGCTGTAATTACAATGTTGTGTTTTCATAATTGGAATGAACTCACCAGTATTTTTCGCTGGCCAAATGTTTTTAGAACGCGTTTCAGGTGATTTATTGTGAAGTGAAGGAGAAGTGCTATGGGGCACTCAAGTTTAAATAAGTGGCTATGTAAACCTGAATAAAACGTGTTGGTTACTCAAGGGTTTAACCCCAAGAAAATCCTTTCTGTAAATATGGGTTTCATCCCACATTTTACGTGCTTATTTTTATGCACAAGTCGGTACAAATCCAAGTTGGTTTACGATTCGACGTAATTTTTTTTCGGAAATATGTGTAGAATATAATTCGTTTCCTGCTTATTTTTATGTACGTTTTCAGTTGGTCTAATTTTTAACATTAATTACAATTAGCAAATTATGTGGATAGTGCTTTTATCCTATTGGCTTTTTTGTTTCTTTCTGGATATTTTTTTTCTGAACTTTATTATTTTTATTTTTTAGTTTTCTTTATGTTTGGTGTTTTAGTTTTAACTTCCTTTTCATAAACTTATATTTAAGATAACATTTACGTTTACATTTACAATTAATTTAAAATCATTCTGTCCCGTTGTTCAATTTAAATTAATTTTTATGATTTTCGGTCGATGTAAAACATGGGTCGATATTCTTTTAGGCATATTTATTTCGGTTGGTGTACTGAACCAAAACAGATATCGACTGAAACACCGCAGCGTAGCGGGGACAATCCTACTAGTTTTTTACAGTTATCTGATTGATTTAAAACATGTTAAATGACCACACTACCCCTAATATATTATAACAGTTAATTAATGACACACAAATATTAAAAAAAATGTCCCACACTTGATCTCAACCATCAAACACACCCATCTAATGGCAAAGATCACTTCCTAAACTTTGCGCACGAACCTGTGTCTCTCTCTCTATATATATATCATTAAATTCAGTTGTGCATTTTAGTTTGAAATTTTTCAAAGCATTTGAGGAAATCAATACTAAAGAAGTACGAATAATATTATGAAACGGTTTTATAAAATATTGTGTGACAAGTTGATATACGTATAGTGTTTTAAGAGACTTAATACGGTTGATCACCAGTCTGCTGTTACATTTATTTTACTCATTGTTGGGCATGCGTATACTGATTATGGAATTGGGAATAATATGAAAGATATGTTAAATGCACATATATCCTTTTGAGAGGGCAATTTGGATGTGGACATAAAGGCTTTAGGACATAACCAATAATTTAACTTAAGCCACTACTCTAGCTTTTGTAGGGATTATTGCTTCTTTCTTTGGTAGCTCAACACATGTATGTATTATTTACCCGTTTACGCCAACAAAAGACTATACTACCTAAGTTGCCAACTACACCCACCATCCGATACATGTATTCTCAAATAATATGCTTAATCTTAAATGAATAGTGAGGTCGACAATAGTAATCAACTAATTAGTTCCCATTTGATATGCACATTACATGATCTGCCTACATTACTTAACAAAGGTTGCATGTTTATGTGCTAATTAACCCAAGTTTGTGACTTGATGCACAATATGGTAACAATAAGCACATATATATGTTGTGCGTTCACATTTAAACAGTCAGTGTTATGAAAGCTAATACTAAAATTTTGGGTAGTGGTGTGGCGCCCATGACCACCTCAGCCCATAGGGGCGCCAAATGCTGCGTCGAAGAGGTGTTAAGGTTGGAAGTGAGTGTCACATCCCGACCCACAGCGGAATAAGAGTCGGGGCATAATTGGGTTATCACCAAAGCTCATGATATTTACTAAAATGTTTCATATTTATTAAATTCAAATTACAACTTAAATATCCAAATCAAAGTTCATACAATTACAAGGAAATGAAACTATGTAAATAATCCAAAGCTTAAACTGGTTTATTCTTCTAGGCCTTCCTATGTGTTTCTCGCCTCAGTTGGATCACCTGTATCATGTGTAAAACGGGGGATATTTTGGGTCAACAAAAGTTGGCGAGTGAACCTTGATAAAACATTGTTATTAATTTCTTGTTTTATTTAATATGGAAAATTTGTGCAATAATCACATGTGAGCAAACATATATAAGTAAACAAACACAAACCACTTTGAATGGGTATATGATATGAATGATGATGAATGTGAGATCAAGGCTCAATCAAACGGAGCCGATCTTATGAGGCACCTGATGCTCAACCCGTCTCCCACGGGGAACTGATGGCCTGATGAAATGCGTGCACTGAAAATGATAAATCCAAACTACATATAATCCACACAACAATTGATACACATTTGATACACATTTTGATCACGGATATGATGTATGCACAAGTGTTTAAATATAATAAAGAATTAAACGACACATGATACACCCCAAAACATGATTAAAACGGGGAATTGATAGAGATTCACTCACATTGGGTGCGTTCTTTGATGACGTTGGATGCGCACGAATTTTAGGATTTGATCGACGAGGGAAAACTAACCTAAAATAATAACGAAATGATTCGGTAAATAAATGGATTTTATTTGAGACTAATACTTTTAATTCATACTCTTAATGGGATTTTTAGATTTATTTTTGTGAGTTTAAGGAAATTTTCTAACTTTAAAAATCTTACTTTTAAGTATTTTTAAATAATTTTCTAATTAAATAAATAAATAAAAAGAAATAAATTTTTTTGACTTTTTGACCGTTGACCGTTGACCGGTCTGACTGTGTTTTTATATGCGCAGAGTGAGGTTTGAACTCGGGACCTCTCGTATACGTGCACGCAGCTCTACCAACTGAGCTACGTGTCTAACCCGAAATATTCTATGTTTTAATTATATTTATATACTAATTAATTTTAAACTTATTTGGTTTTTATTAAAAGTGATTTATATGGCCGAACCGGTTGCAGGGACCCGGAGTCGAACTCGGGTCCTTCGGTTCGAGTGCGCACAGCCCAACCAGTTGGGCTGTGTGTCAAATCTGTTTAACTTATGGATTATATTATTCTTATAAACATTCTGTGACTTGATCTGATTAAGTTTTAAAAATGTTGGTTTTATTTCTGAAAGTCGGTAACGTGTGCGATTCGAACCCGGGACGTGTGTATTGTTTGTGCACACAGTCCACCGCTGGACTGTGTGTCTAACCCGTTCGAATATCCAGTTTTAATTATATTTAAACCTATAATCGACTTCATCTTCTTCATTTACAAAAAACACAGAACAGTGAAGTCCGACTGTTCTGTTTAAATCGATCATCAAGACTTATAATTGGTTGGAATGAAATAGATAAAGAAGATTATGGAATAAAATGTACCAAAACAGAATGTTTTCTCAGATTTCCGGCAAGTGTCGTCGGCTCTGATTGGTGACTTCCGGCTGAGTGAATTGATTAACAGTTTTGATCAATGTGTTGTGCAATTAAGTTACTAAACAAGAGATATCAAGAGGGTTTAGATGATTGTACCGATCGACAGTGAGACTTCGGATTTTCAGTGATTTTCCGGTGAGTGTGGGAATTTCCGGCAACGTTGTCTGAGACAGATTCTGGTTGAACGATTTAGGTTAATACATGCCGAATAATGGATTACAAACAAAAGAGTCGAGAATTTTACCGATTTGAAGTAAGTCTCGGTTTTCCGGTGAAAGTCCGGCGAATGCAGAATATCTCCGGCGACGTGTTTTGGGATGAAGAAAGCTTCGGAAACGATCGTGGTTATGAGCGAAAGGATTTCCAGAGAGTTCAAGTGGGTATTTATAGTGATAACAGGCTGAATTGGGTTTGAATTTGAGTCAAGGTTCGCGATTGAAGATTTCCGTCGGTTATGACAGAAATTGACTGCCGGCAACGGTTATAACCGACGTCGACATCAATTTGTGCGGTTCAGTCAAAAGGAATTTGGCCAAAATCGCGGATTGCCGGATTTTCGGTGATTGCGAGTTCTAGCGCGTTGATTACCGGATTTAACTTTTCGTTTTATTATAAATCCTATTTGTTTCCGTGTTTATTACAAAAACAATGTGTGGCGGAGCGGTGTGTTGTGTGTTTGGATTTGTGGGTGACCCGGGTTCGAAACCCGGCGTCTCCATTTATTTTTTTATTCATTATTTATTAGTAATTATAAATTATGGTTTTTAAATTCTAACATAATTATTAATTATGTATTGTTTAAAATTAATATCAACCATAAATACGCAACGAAATTTATAACTGGATATTTGATTAATAAACGAAGCAGGTTTTGAATACCCTTTTTTTCGACGAATGTTACAGTGAGAGTAGTAACAAGTGTGAAAAGCTTGGGCATGGATGTGTGGACTTTTTTTTCGGCCTATGAAGACCCTCAAATGTAGAGGGGCGTTAGCCAATTACTGACAATCTAATATAAACTTGATTTAGTTTTTATGAAAATTGAACATTATGCACATGTGTGATAGTTTAAGTACAAGACAATAATTGCCTAAAATATGTTTGTTATTCTAACAACAGTATGGCTCACAAGTAGTATAATGTGGAGTGAGATACATATTGTTCTTAATCAAAATAAAAACTAGACTAGACCTCTAATGGAGCATGAAGAAGGAAGAGGGTTTTATGAAAATTGAACATTATGCACATGTGTGATAGTTTAAGTACAAGACAATAATTGCCTAAAATATGTTTGTTATTCTAACAACAGTATGGCTCACAAGTAGTATAATGTGGAGTGAGATACATATTGTTCTTAATCAAAATAAAAACTAGACTAGATCTCTAATGGAGCATGAAGAAGGAAGAGGGCTATGAACATCACTATAGAAAACTAGTATATGAAGATTATTAGTTAAACTTATAAATTTATCCTAGAAACTAATTATTAAAGAAGAACATATACATATGCAAGAAAAATGATAAAAGTGAATTATATACGTACACTAAACAATTAAGTGTTATATAAAGTTACTAAATACATACACAAGATAATATAACTATAATTAATATACATACACAACATAGTCTTCTATACTATATAATAAAAGAAACTATTTAAAGAACACTTGTCATCATATTATGCCATGTCTTTTATGGATAATTATTATTTATAATCATATTAGGCCATGTCTTATAAATAATTATTATTTTAGTTTAATTTCTTTTATTTAATTTATACCCTCATACTAATATTATTTTGTTTAATATCTTATGAATAATTATTTTTTAGTTTAATCTTATCTAATTAATTATAGATAACTCTCCTACTAAATATTATTTGATATAATCTCTTCTGTTTAACTATAAATAATTTTTATTTAGTTTAAATTTAATATATACTTCTTGTGTATAATATTATTTACTTGAATTAATTATTACTTCTATATTTATCTATTTACTTCAAATTTAGTTATCTAATCGATATTAACTATATATTTGAACGTTTTGTTTAGGTTGGTATCAAATAGATTTTACGGAACTTAAAATAAAATTAACTAATATTATTTATCATTTATACATTTGTATTAATATATTATTTATTTCATTTTCATTATTAAAAAATTATTATATCATTTTTTATTAGATAATTTTTAAACAAATTGTATATAACTTTCAATATTAATTTATATGTAAAATTAGTTTCTTACGGGTATTTTAAATATAATTTATATTTTATCACTCAAATGACTGTGACGGGTAGTCTTTTGGACAACCCGTAAGTGCGTTAAAATGATATATATTCCATGCTTTAAACGTTTATTTGTTACAATTTGATGTCTACGATGCGTTTGGCTTTTCAGGTACCGAAGAGCGTAATGAGGGAGTTTAAACGTGCTTTAACGGTTATTTACAAGAGCCTAATCGAAGAGGGGAATTAAGATATTGCACGAAGGGCAAAAATGAAAAAATGAAGCTGACCATCGTAAGCTACGACACCTAGCTTACGGTGGTGTCCCCTCTTGAAGACCACCGTAAGACAGAAGTGTAATGTCGTAATGAAACTTTTGCCCACCGTAAGCTACAGTGGGCACCGTAGCTTACGGTGGTGGGCTACGGGAAAAGTGTAACTGCCCAATTTGAGCTGAACATTATCAATCATTGGAACGAAGTGCAGAGAAGATAGGAGGCGATTTTGGGTGTTTTTCATTAATTCTAACAAGTTCTAAACAATATTTGAGTGTGTTTGATTCGTATGAACAGGACAATTGAAGTTTTTTGATTGTAAGAACATGAGTGGCTAAACATTTCGGTGATCATCTTGTGTTGAAGGTTCGGTAAACAATTGTGTTTCAATTTGCTTAATTCTAGAATAATTGCTATGTTATTATGATTATGGTGTTGATTGATTATTTGTAAGTTGTTGGTTGATATTTTGCTTATTGCTTATATCGTACGTTCTTGGTGTTGTTGACAATCAAGATATCACGGGAAGGTTTACGGGTTGGGTATTGATCAATTGGTCATCGGGTAACGACCTCACATTTCAATCCGAGTACTTTGTTCCCTTTATCACAACTAGTTAATCAAACACGAGTCATGTCTATGTGACTCTTTCTAGTAAAATTGGAATACATGCGTTTTGAATCGGAAACTCAAGGTGATCATTCTTCTATTAATCTGTCAAAAGAACCAATCTTTGAAGTATTAAGTAGTTAAAATCTAATCCATCAATCAAAAATCTGAAATTTAAATTGTGCAAATTAGGTAATTAGTATAATAGTACAACCATTTGATAACACTAGTTCCACAAATCCGTGTGTTCGACACCCACTTACCGCTAGCTAATAGCAGTTTTGGGATTAAATTTGCGTGTGACAACGACTTCACGTCAAATTTTGGTGCCGTTGCCGGGGATTTGTGCGTAACGTGTGTTATTGTGTGTTAGTATAGTTTGTTATTTTTCCGGGTTTACGCTAGTTGTGTTAGTGTGCAGGTTCTCACAAGTGTATGCATACTAGAGGATCTAACAAGCTATCACCACTGGTATTTGATCTGGAAATTGAACGGACTTTACGATGCAACAGGGTTTTGTTACAAGAGAATAAAATCAGTGGTTCCCCAACAACACCATCAATACCTATTTCACTACTCCACATCATGGAAAATTTACCTACCACCAGAAACCAAACCTCACCATCTACACCTCCACCAAATTCCACCACTCACCCAACTTCGACACATGAAGTTGACCCATCTAACGCCGCATCACTAGTACCACCATTCTCATCTTTCTTTCCCACATCCGGTCAATCCTCATCCACCCAATACCCTCTACCAAATCCACCTTTACCTAGTTCCACCATTATCCATACTTCACCTACACTTCAACCATCAAACCAACCGGGTTCCCATAACCCTTCTTCACAGTTTGTGCAAACATCGGGTGTAGGATGAGGCGGATATGATGATGATTATGAAGAGGAGTTCGGAGGTTATGAAGATGAGGGTTATTATTATGGGGTGATGGAGGTCACTTAGGACCGCAAGGGGGAATGGGTTATCCACCAATGCAACCTACGGGGGTGCAACAAGTTCGTCCTCAAGGGCCACCATTTCAACAACCAATGCCTTTACAACAAATTCAAGTTCCACATCAACAACCACAATTTCAAAGACCGATGCATCAACCTCCACCTCAACAACAATTTGTGCCTCAAGGGTTAAGACAAGGTCCGGTGGACGACCAAGAGTACCATTGGGTGCCCCGCATCGACATCATCGAGAAGTAGTGCGGGAGGTTGAAGCTCATTTTCGTCCGGTTACTACCAATAATCCTTCTCCGGTAGTAATACCTCAACGCCCGGACAGAAGGACATTTGAAGTTAGGACGACTGCCTTGCAAAGTTTACCAAAGTATAAGGGTCTAGCAACGGAGGAACCCTATTTTCACTTGGAAACTTATGATTCTATTTGCAATACTATCGGGGGGCAAGGGTTTTCATCGGATGATGTTAAGTTGGTGTTGTTTCAATTCTCATTGGAGGACAAAGCGAAGAGATGGTTCCATACTTTACCGTCAGCATCGATATATACTTGGGCCGATATGCAACAACGATTCCTCGAGGAATTCTTTTTAGCCCAAAAGACAAATGAAGTGAGGCGGAGTATAAGGAGTTTCCAACAACAGCCAAGTGAAATGTTCCATGAGACGTTTGAGAGATTTAACATGATATTGAAAAATTGCCCTCACCATGGCATAACATTGTGGGAATTGTTAAATGCATTTCATGACGGTTTGAGCTCGGAGGATGCAAGGGATTTAATGTCTATCACGAATGGTACATTCGGAACAAATTATGAGCAGGATGATTGGGGAATTCTAGAACAAATGGCGGTCACATAAAAAAGAAAAACACAATCATCGAGGCGAGCTAGGCATGTAATCACAAGGCCACAAGTGTATGCGGTGGAGGATGGAGAAGCACAAGCATCAAACCAGGTATATAATGTTTGTACTAATTGTAATGAACTTGGTCATGCAACGGAGGTATGTTTGGTGGGAGTAAATGCATATCAAGTCGAGGAAGTGAATGCAATTGGAGGCGGTGGTCGAAACTTCAACATGAATTCCAACACGTAACACCCAGGATTACGGAATCATCCAAATTTCCGCTATGGGAACCCAGCAAATCAAGCGAATCCAAATTTCCAAGGAGCTCAACAAAATTTCATTACACGCCAGCAATACAATCAAGGTCAAACTTCATCAAGTGGCAATGAAGTTATGGATATGCTCCGGATGATGCAACAAGATATGCAAAGGAGGAATCAATTGGATGCCGCTCGGGCACAAAAGGATGAGATTCAAGACAAAGCTATCCAATCACTGACCACACAGATGGGACAGCTGGCTAGTGAGGTAGCAACATTGAAGCAACAGAATGCGATGCTTCCCAGTGATACGCAAATTAACCCGAAGAATACAAAGAACATACCTATCAATGGGGTAAGTGTCATTCCTAAAAATGATAAATGTTTAACTTCCTCTGTTGTTCATGTGAGTGCAGGTTTGAATGAAATAAGTGTCGAGAGAGTTGGAAGTGATGCAGGAGAGCCAATTATCCCGATTCACGTTGGGAAGTTCAAGATACACAAAGCGTTGTTGGATTACGGAGCAGGGATGAACGTTCTGTCACACCCCGACCCGCAGCGGAAAATGTGATCGGGGCATGATTGGGTTTTCATCAAAGCTCATGACATTTATTATAATGTTTCATATTTATTGTTACAATTTAAAAGGAATCATACAATCAAATCATACAAATACAACATGTTCTATACATCTTTCCAGAGTTCTTTATTTTTCTTCTAAGGCAATTTCCTATGTGTTCCTTGCTTCATCATGTTCACCTGTATCATGTGTAAAAATGGTTTTTGGGTCAACAAAAAGTTGGCGAGTGAATCCTATGAAAAACATTTAAACGAGTTTATTGTATTGATTATAAAATAAAGTGCATAACCACATATGAGTAAATGTAGATGTAAATTTATTCACAAAACACATAATATTAAATAATACAACAAATGATTGTTTTGAGGCTCGCGTTGTTCAACTCGTCTCCCACGAGGAACTGATGGGCCTAATGAATGAGTTTTTGAGGCACGCGTTGTTCTACGAACTGATGGGCCTAATGAATAAGTTTTAAGGCACGCGTTGTTCAACTCGTCTCCCACGAGGAACTGATGGGCCTAACAAATAATTTGCATACAACTTGACAATATGTAATACATCACACCAAACAATATTTACATTCTAAGTTTAGATCATAATATGGTATAGCAGGAGTTTGAATAAGCGAATTAATTTATGCGACACATGATACACCCCAAAACATGAATAGAAAGGGGAATTTGTAAGAATTCACTCACAGTGGTTGCGTTTCTTGGATTGATGATGAATGCGCACCAATTCGAATTTAATCGGCAAGGGAACTAACCTAAATAATAACATAATAGTTCGATAAATGAATAAACTTTTATTTGCGATTAATATTTTTAATTAGTGTTCTTAATGGGATTGTTAGGTTTATTTTTGTGAGTTCATGGAAGTTTTCTAACTTTAAAAATATTATTTTTAAGTATTTTTAATTGATTTTTAAATAAAATAAATAAATAAAAGAAAATAAAATTTTTTGACTTTTTGACCAGTTGATCGTTGACCAGTTGACTGTTGACCGTTTGACTGTTGACTGGTTCGGTCGTGTATTTGTTTGCGCTGAGTGAGGTTCGAACTTGTGACCTCCCGTACGCGTGCACGCAGCTCTACTAGCTGACTACGTGTCTAACCCGAAATATTTCTGTTTTTAATTATATATATATACAAATTAGATAATTTCATTTCTGTCCTTATTTAAAAACTTGAAAATTTGCCAGAACCGGTGCGGGAGTCTGGACTCGAACCCGCGACATGCTTAATGCTTCTGCACACAGTTCACCACTGGACTGTGTGTCTAACTTGGTTATTATTCTGGTTTTTATTATACTTAAATACTATTTAGATTTATCCAGAAATCATTTACTTAAAAAGAATTTTAATTATATCAAACCGGTGCACATAACAGGACTCGAACTCGGGACCTGTTGTTTAACGTTGCACACAGTCCACCGCTGGACTGTGTGTCTAACCCGAGATATAACCCGATTTATATTATATATGCACACAATCCAAAACTTCATCTTCTTCGTAAACTTTACCCAGAAACCAATCCCGACTGTTTCGATACATTCATCAATTTCTTTAGTAAATTGTAATTAACTACATATGAGATTAATAAAAATGAGAGAGATTAGGTGTAAGATATACCGAACAGAGATCCCCTGTTTCTCCGGCGAGATTCCGATGACAGCAGGTTATTCCGGCGACGTGTATCTTGCGGCAGAGGATCTTCAGAAAGTTTGAGGTGAGTGTGGGTGACTTCGGTATGAGCTCTAGATGTTCTGTTTATAAAGTAAGGCAACAGAGATGAAAGGGGTTCGGTTTTCCGGCGACTTGCAGAGAATTCCGGCGAGTATGATGTCCTCCGATGATCAAGAACTTTTGAACAGAGTGTGAGAGTTGAGAGTGTAGATTGGATAAAAGTGAGCGAGCTAGGAAAGATCGCACAGGGGATGTATAAACTTCTTCAACCGGTTTGGATTTTCGGTTACGGAAATTATGGTCCATGAATGAAATTGATTGAGTTTTCGGTTATAACTGACGTTAGTCATCAGTTATACTTGCTTGATTCCGGAGTCAAAGGAAACAGTCGTAGTTTCGCGTATTTTCCGGCGTCTGCGGATTTGGGCGCGCTGGTTTTGAGTTTCGAGTTTTATATTAAGTATTAATTGTTTCAGTATTACTCCAAACTAAGCGTCTGGCGGAGTGGTGTGTTGGTTGTTTGGTGAACTAGCTGACCCTGGTTCGAAACCCGGCAGCTTGTTATTAATTTTTTTGCACAAATTTTTAACCTTTAATAATTATAGTTTTTAAATACTAAAATGTTTATTAATTATGTATTGTATAAAATTAATTTGAGCATTAAATACGCAACGAAAATTTTAACTGGATGTTCGGTTAATAAACGAAGCGGGTTTAGTTAACCCGGTTTTTGACGGATGTTACACGTTCTCCCGGGTAGCCTGTACGACTAGTATGACTTTGGTCTGTTACATGAAATTGATAGCATGGCGGTGTTCGCAGATGCGAGTTGGAAGGAACCCCGAGGGGTTGTAAAAGACGTAGTGATACATTTGGGCGAGTTTTACTACTCGGTGGATTTTATGGTGATCGACTACGCACCATTGAAGACTTATGAGCAGCCGCAGGTAGTGTTGGGTCGTCCGTTCTTGTATACGACAAACGCTCAAATCGATTGCAGAAACGGAATGGTCACCATGAACTACGAGAATCGTAAGCTGTACTTTAATTTGTTTTTAAAAACAATTCATTACGATCTTGTTAATGACTTGAGTCACACAGTTGCTACTAACGAACATGTTTCAAGTGTTAGCACAGTCAGGTCAATTGCAAGTGGTGTTGATGTGTATAAGTCTGAGTTGAAGAATGGTGAAAATTAGACAAGGAAAAAGGAGAGTGTGAGCAGGAGAGCGGGCAAAGGAAAACCAGCCGATGGTGGGATTAGATGGGATGCTGAGATTGAATTTGACCCCAATTGGTGTGAAATTGCAAACTTTCCAAGAAATTGGATGGAATATGGAGAGAAACGGGGAAGCAAGGGTTCATTTGAACCACCTTGAGTGAGTCAGGTGGTGTTCTTTCCTTTGTATAGTAGTGTAGTTTTATTTTGTTGCTTTGTGTTTATGGTTGGGAAGGTCGGGGGTGTAATGTGGTTGATAGTTTTGTTGGGTTGGTGTTTGTGGTTGAGTTTTGAGTTATATATCAAAAAAGAAATCTTGGGATTTGAGTGTTGACCAAAAGGTGATTTTGGAGATAACTGGAGGGATCATTCCTCTAAAACCATACTTTGGGGACAATGTATCTCAAGTGTGGGGATGGGGGAAAATTTTTAGGAATTTAAAAAAAAATCGTGAACCGAACGAAACAGTTGTTAAAGTTTGAAAGTAATACCATATTATGCATGACACATCATTATCCCAATTCCATTCTTTCTTGGTGAGGATTGAGCCACACCTATATATCATTGATAATTTATTATTTGATTGAGTGGCGGTGTGTGTAACATCCAAACTAAACCACAGGTCCCGGGTTCGAGACTTGTGGCGAGCACCGAGTCGATACATTAAATCGTTTTTAAAATAAGTGATTTTCGGATTAATTTAATTAGTATATAAATATAATTAAAAACAGAAATATTTCGGGTTAGACACGTAGCTCAGTTGGTAGAGCTGCGTGCACGCGTATGAGAGGTCACGGGTTCGAGTCTCACCTAGCGCACACATATAACCGACCGAACCGGTCAACGGTCAACGGTCAACAAGTCAACGGTCAAAAATCAACATTTTTTTTATTATTTTATTTATTTATTTAAATTAAAAATCAATTAAAAATACTTAAAAATAACATTTTTTAAGTTAGAAAATAGCCTTAAACTCACAAAAATATATTTCCAAAATACTATTGTTAATAAAATCCATTTAGTTACATTATTTTTTTTCGTTATTAATTAGGTTAGTTTTTCCTCGTCGATCAATCCTCTAAACTCGTGCGCATTCAACATCATTCACCGAATGCACCCAAGGTGAGTGAATCTCTACCAATTCCCCATTTTAATCATGTTTTTGGGGTGTATCATGTGTCTTACCATTTATTATATTTAAATCATTGTGCATACATCATATCATGAACAAATGTGTATTCAGCTTGTATAAACTGTTTTGTGGTTATTGTTTAGATTTAGTTTATTATTTTCAGTACATGCAATTTCATAGGCCGCCGCTCCCCATTACATTATGAGCATTGAGCAGTTCCCCATTACATTATGAGCGTGAACCTGGCGTTGCCAACATATGATCGGCTGCGTTTGATTGAGCCTTGATCGCACAGACATTTATCATTTTCAGTACATGCAATACGATCGGCTCCGTTTAATTGAGCCTTGATCGCACAGACATTTATCATTTTCAGTACATACATTTATCATAGGCCGTCCGTTCCCCATTTTTGTTAATGTATGTTATTGTTTGTTGTTGTTTGTTATGGTATGCTATTGGGTTGTTATTGTATGCTAATTGTTTGTTATTGTATGTTTATTTACATTTGTTCATATAGGAATATTGCACAATTTTTTCGTATTAAATACAATAAGAAATAAATAATAAATGTTTTCTAACAAGGTTCACTCGCCAACTTTTGTTGATCCAAAAACCATTTTACATATGATACAGGTGAACAGGAAGAAGCAAGGAAAACATAGGAAATTGCCTTAGAAGAAAAATAATGAAGTTTAGAAGGATGAATAGAACATGTTGTATTTGTTTGATATGATTGTATGATCTCTTTTAAATTGAAATGATAAATATGAAACATTATAATAAATGTTATGAGCTTTGATGAAAACCCAATCATGCCCCGATCACCTTTTCCGCTGCGGGTCGGGGTGTGACAGTGTGTATAGTGTGTTAATAGAACTTGGATAATATATGCTTATTGAAACCTGAGTTTACATGCTGGTGAATATGATGAGGGCATTTAGGTAGCCTCGTCTGGATGTGTGTTGAGTGTGGGTTTGGGGGTTGGACCTCATAAGTTATGAATATGAGCTTGGTAGTGAGCGGGACGGGGGGTTGGACATCAGTAGCCAAATTTGAGCTTGTAGCCTTTCAATTGTCACCCGAACCTATGTCTAAAAATTCTACCTTTTGATCGACCCAGTTTAGATAGTTGTTCTTGTTATGTTAGTATGTTCTACATTTGCACACTTGTATTGAGTGATCTAGCACAATCTTGCTAGTGCTACTTGGTCGCCGAGAGAAGAGTTTAGTGAGGGGTGTGTTATGTGTTATGATGGTAAAAGTTGATAACGAGGCAATTTGTTTGTGTTTGGTTTATATGATGATCATTTGTTTGTTCAAAACTTTTGTGAAATGGTTGCTTGGGGCAAGCAACGTTTAAGTGTGGGGATGACTGCTTATTTGCTTCATGAATAACATGTTTAACCATTGTATCTTCTTTTCAATAATTATCTCCGCAATCACCATATCTATCGCGTACCAAGTATATCCATTATTTTTTTAAATATAATTTTCTTATTATTTGGTATATAAAATCATATTTATTCAAGCCGTTTAATACACGTGGTTTTAAAGATTTAACTTTTTTATTATTTGGTATATAAAATTATATTTATCCAACCCGTACAATATGGTTCTTATATATATAACTTTTATTATTTAATATATAAAATTACATTTATTCAACTCGTGCAACAAAGAAGGTTTTTAAAGAGACATTAATTTTTTATTTAATATATGATTTTATAAAGTATAACTATAAAAAAATATTTTTCTTGGGCCGCAAAAAAATTAATAGAAAACAAACTCCCCAACTTGTAATACATTTGAAACAACTTTTTCACACAGCCGTCAGATCAACCATCTTGTAACAAATCCCATTCGTCCATTCTTCAGTCTACCAATTTGAAATTACTCCAGAGCCGTTTGAGCACGCAAAACCATTTTCCAGATAAAAAATCACTAAAACCAAACCAAAACAACAAAATCACTTGTACATTACTCTTCGCAACAGAACACAAGTTCTGGAAAACACATCATCCGTGTTTCCAAAAACCCCTATATATACCCATTTTAAATCCACTACTCTCTCACTCATTTCAAAACCCTAATTATCCTCTTATTTCCTCAAATTCAAACAAAATGCGTGAAATCCTTCACATTCAGGGCGGCCAATGCGGCAACCAGATCGGAGCAAAGTTCTGGGAGGTAGTGTGCGCAGAACATGGCATCGACGTCACCGGAAAGTACACCGGAGACTCTGAACTGCAGCTTGAACGGATCAACGTCTACTACAATGAAGCTAGCGGCGGAAGGTTTGTTCCACGCGCCGTCCTTATGGATCTAGAGCCTGGAACCATGGACAGTCTCAGATCTGGCGCCTACGGTCAGATCTTCCGGCCGGATAACTTCGTGTTTGGTCAGTCTGGTGCTGGTAATAATTGGGCGAAAGGACACTATACTGAAGGTGCTGAGTTGATTGATTCGGTTCTGGATGTTGTTAGGAAGGAGGCTGAGAATTGTGATTGCTTACAAGGTATATGTTTCTATATATATATATATATTTGTATCTATATCAGTTTGTTAGAACTTATAGATCTGTTTTGTGTTTAAATGATGTTAGGAGTTATAGATCTGTTTTGAAACGGTATACTTTTAGTTTATTTTATGGTGATTTGTTTAGCTTTAAGTGTAAAGTTATTTGAACTTTTGGAAGATTTGTTTGTTAGAATTGCTAGATCTACTTTTTGTACATACTATATGTTGATTTTGACTGTAGATAAAAGTTATGAAACATTTTGTGTCTTAAATGTATGTGAATCAAATGATTATTATTGCATCTGTTTATTATGTTAGGTTTTTGTTTTTTAAATTTGTTTGTTATTAAGTATTGATGTAAAGATCTAAGATCTAGTTTCTAATCTGTTGTGAATGTTTGAATTCAATATTCATTATAGAAAGTTATTTTAATTGATAACTTGATGTTATATGTTGTCTTGAGTGCTGCAACTCTCAGCTTGTTACAGTTTACATAATCTCTTACTGATAATTATTTTTGTCATATGTATTGTTGATTCAATGCTAAACACTTCAGGACTTTTGAATCTCAAAAGATAAATGTCTTTTTTTGTTGCAGGTTTTCAGGTGTGCCATTCTCTTGGTGGTGGTACAGGGTCTGGTATGGGAACACTTTTGATTTCAAAGATCAGAGAAGAGTATCCGGATAGGATGATGATGACTTTCTCTGTATTTCCTTCTCCCAAGGTTTCAGATACAGTTGTTGAGCCTTACAATGCCACATTGTCGGTTCATCAACTTGTTGAGAATGCTGATGAGTGTATGGTTCTTGATAATGAAGCGTTGTATGATATATGCTTCAGGACACTCAAGCTCACAACCCCAAGCTGTAAGTTTCTTACAAAATGAACATCGTATGTTTGGTTTTATTTCATACTTTTATTGTTATTTGATTCTGATGATTGAGTTTTTATTATTGCAGTTGGTGATCTTAACCATCTCATTTCCGCAACCATGTCTGGAGTCACATGCTGTCTAAGGTTTCCTGGGCAGCTTAACTCTGATTTAAGGAAACTTGCGGTCAATCTCATTCCATTCCCCCGTCTTCACTTCTTCATGGTTGGTTTTGCACCTCTCACCTCACGTGGGTCCCAACAATACCGTGCTTTAACCGTTCCTGAACTCACCCAACAAATGTGGGATGCGAAGAACATGATGTGTGCTGCTGATCCCCGCCACGGGCGTTACTTAACCGCGTCAGCTATATACCGTGGAAAGATGAGTACCAAGGAAGTCGATGAGCAAATGCTAAATGTCCAAAACAAGAACTCATCGTATTTTGTTGAGTGGATCCCCAACAATGTGAAGTCGACTGTGTGTGATATCCCTCCCACTGGTTTGAAAATGGCGTCAACGTTCATCGGGAACTCAACATCCATTCAAGAAATGTTTAGGCGTGTGAGCGAGCAGTTTACTGCTATGTTCAGGCGTAAGGCTTTCTTGCATTGGTACACTGGTGAGGGTATGGATGAGATGGAGTTTACGGAAGCCGAGAGCAATATGAATGATTTGGTTTCCGAGTATCAACAGTACCAAGATGCAACTGCAGATGAAGAGGGTGAATACGAGGATGAGGAAGAAGAGTATGGTGATGAGGCTTAATGGTATGTGCTTGTGGTTGTAATCTCGACTACCATTTATTAAAGATTTAGTTGCAGCATAGCAGTTTAAAGAAAGCAATATTTATTGCTATCAGACGAATTGTGGACTGTTTTGTTGATTAAGATTTGCTTATGTTCGTTTTCCATACATATCTTGGTTGTTTAACTTCTTGTGTCGTATTCGTTGTTTTTCCCCCCTGTTGATATTTATTGCAAAAGCTGGTTGGGACAGTGACCTTATGATAAAAATCAAGAAAGTAGCATATGTTTAGATGTTATGTACGTTTTGTCTTGTGTATGTGCACTTTGGCCGCATATTAGCTTTTACTTGTGTATCTTCGAGCATGGTACATAATACATTCGTGAAAAAAATGTTATATGAACTCTGGTCGCACATCAGCTTTTAATTGGTATCATTGAGCATGATACCTAAATACATTCTCGAGAAAAATGGTATATGAATTGTGTACACGTATCATCATGAAACATGAAAATTTGGTTCATCATGAAACATTGAAATTTGGTAAACTCTAGAGGTCATGTCGTGCGATTCTCAGTCACGTATATATATCATATATGTAGGAATGAAGTATGATGCACGATCATTAGGGGTGTCCATAAGTCGTTGAAACTAGGAACCGGCTGTGTAAATTGAATTGGTTGGAAGTCAGCCGGTTCAGCTGGTTTGGTATGCTACACGCATGCACAATTTGGTATATGGTCTAGTACTCTAGTTTTGATGGTAGGACAATGATTTGAAACTAGGAACCGGCTGTGTAAATTGAATTGGTTTAACCATTTAATTAATTTTTTTTTCCAAGAAATATGCAGTTCTGTATATGTATTGTATTTATGAAGTATCTTGGTCGATTTGGGAAACCATAGTTGGTAGTTCGGTCCAGAATTTCATCAAAATTGGTTTAACACTTTTAACAAGAATATCTCATATAATACAATTAAGAAAAAAAAAAAAACAAACCGGGAAAATGGTCACTTTCATTGTTTTCTCTTTGAATTCAAAGGTATGGGTCATAATGTAGTAGGACCACGAGCGATAGAGACTGAAATAGAGACCAAAAAGCAACAGGTAGTGCAATGTTTTTTTTGAATATGCCTAGTGATAAGAAAGTTGGACCCAATATATAGATATTCTGATCAAATATCCATTAATTTAAGTATATGGAATTAATTCACTTCGACATGCATCTTTTACAAAAACATTTTCTTGCTCATTCCACTCACTCCTCCCTCTCCCCCCTCCTATTTGTTTCCTTTAAGAACATATGCAAGTGTTAAACATACTTTTTTAGTGAAATAACTAAACCTTTCAAAAAGTGTTATTTCAGTGCTATGTGGGCAAATGAGTATTTACTAAACCAACAATAACTATAGTGTAGTATAATAACTGATACTTAAATTAAAAGAAAAAAAAATTAACAATACGATTGTTTGAAGATTTAGTGGGCCCCACAACCGTTCTCAACAACGCCCATTAACTTTCCACATGTCTTAATCATTTATCTCTGATGCTATCCTATGTAGACCCGATGGGTTCAATCATTAATCTTCTAATCGTTTATGCCCTAGTCGGTGAGTCAAAGATCTCAATCTTCTTTAGTTCCAAATTGCCTCTAATAATTTATTGTTAATTAGGTTCTTATTAAAAACATTTAAAAGGGCTAAAGGGGCATTGGATATTTAGGTTAAATGATTGGTTGATTAATGGGTTAATGATAGATGAGTATTGGCTTATAGGACCCCCTCTAGAACATGAATTACTACCAATTCTATAAAATTTTAATATATGTTAATCAAACTAAGGTATCGTTTCTTGAATAGCAAGACTTATGGTATTTAAACAAAAAAAATATATAACACTGGCCCCCTCTAGACCTCTACAGTTTGGTTGCGAGTCGCCCTTCCTGCACACTCACTAGGATGTCCCTGACTAAGAAGACGATTGGGATTTTAGGAGAATTGGGTGTTTAGAAGAGCATGGTGACTTGCTGGTGAGGTCGTTGACTATAAAAACACAAATCAGAAAATTGGCTGCCGTAGTGGGCTAATAGTCAAGAAAGAAATGGGCTAAGATTCATAAAAGTTGACTTTAAACTAGCAAAGAAACAAATCGGTTTATAGGGGTTATTCGGGTCAAGCCGAATTCAGAATTTGTCGAACCAAAAACTGAATTTTGTTATTCGGTTTGGTTTTGTCGTAGTTTATTTGGTTTGAAACAGAATAATGACCGTCCCTACCTGTGCTTCTTAACAAAGGTATTCTCTTGCTTCTATTTTCTACAAGTCCAGTAAGTCCTAAGGAAGACTTACAAATCACTAATATTATGCTTTTCATGATTTTATCATCACAAGTCGCTATCAAATTTGTTGGTCTAAAATGCGAGGTTAAAGTTTAAGCAGTAGAAAAATAAACCTGCTAGTCCAAAAACGAAACCAAACTGATAAACGAGTGAATCAGTTTCAACAAGTATATTCACGTCCTACATTCAGTATATACTTTAAAATGGGCCATTCTATTCACACACCCCCTATATCTTATTTTCACATCTCCTATTGTATACGGGCTGTATAAGGTTATACGGCCCGTATGGAATGTTGTTGCACATAGATGTTTGCAGTGAAATGTTTTTTTTGTTCTCATGTATACGGGGTATAACCTTATACGACCCGTATACAACGGTATACGAGCAATATAACGTTATACGACCAAGTGGATATATTTTGTGAGGTTTAATCAGGTTTTTGGGTTTTAAAATAGGTATACGGGCCTTATAAGGTTATATTGTAACGCCCCAAATCACAAATTTTAATTGACTAGTAAGTTTCTTTGTGTGATGGCATAGAATAAAATAATCAAACTATTTAACTTAGTTAAATAGTTAGTTAAGGAACAAGAGAATGAAAATTAGTGTTATTGGTGACATAAGAATAACTAGAAAGTTCAGTATGTGTGTGTGTATCGAATATTGTATAGATTAGATACGAACACACGACCAAATGCGAATAGGAACTGACTCGTGCGAGTGACAAGTGACTCGTGCGAGTGACAAGTGACTAGTGCGAGTGACAAGTGACTCGTGCGAGTGACAAGTGACTAGTGCGAGTGACAATGTCATTCGTACGAGTGATAAACATCTCGTTCGTACGAACTGCTCACGCCTATATATATGTGATGTTCACTGTTTGGAAGTTTTGGAAGTTCCCTAAGGGGAAACATTGGCGGATTCTCTCCAGGAATTTCCGCCAGTCAGACAAGATGTATACTACCAAAGCTTCCGCTGTTCTGTTTCTACTCCCTCTTTATCACATTCTACCAAATCGGTACTATCTTACGCCCAAACTTCCGTCTGCAACCGCCGTCACCGGAACTCACAAAAATGGTATGTACGCCAAGTGTATGATAAAATGTCTAAGTGAAGTTAGGATGTGAAATTGAATGATGTGGCTTGACATATATGAATAAAGTATGTTAATGATGTAATTAGTAGTAAACTAACTTGAAGAATGTGCTAAATGGAACTCATACAAAAATTCGGGTTGAATCTATGTTTTGGGTAAGATCATGCATTAGGAGCTTGTACCATGTGCTTGGATAGTGTGATGTTCATCTTGTATTTGATTGATTGTTAGTTGAAATCAAGAAGTGAAAGTGTACTATGTCAATAGCATACGAACTCGCTAGCGACGAATGATGATGTGATTATATTAAAGTGACCAACTTTGTATGTGGTTGTCAAATGTAGAATTATGGAAGTATTAACATGTGTATAAATGAATTATGTGTACGTTATATAAGTGACTCGTACGAGTGACACGTGACTCGTACGAGTGACACGTGACTCGTACGAGTGACACGTGACTCGTACGAGTGAATGACTCGTACGAGTGACACTGATCTCAGTACATGTATTCGTAGAGTGATAAACATCTCACTCGTACGAGTGATAATTGATTTGCGAGAACGTGAAATAAGGCGGTCATTAGTACATGTCAATATATGCGATAGTTGACTAATGCAAGGCAAGAAATATATGAATGGAAAGTAATGAATGTTAGTATATACGATTATAAATATGCTAACCATGATATGATTGTGGTGACATGAACAAAAGTGTGGAGTCACGTCAAGGTGGACTCAAGCACGAAAGGCTAACGGGCCAAGAGGAGGCAAGGAAGCGGATACGAATATGGACACATAAGGTAAGTGATTTTCAGAATCACTTCTTCTTTTATAAATGAAGATTATTATGTAAAATACAGGGAATCGTGTAAGAAATTATGGGTAAGGGTATGAATCAAGTTACGTATGGTTGTGGTAAGCCACATGAAGTCATCTATATTTGGAACTCATGATAAAAGTGAACGGGTCAAGATGTAGAAAGAATGTGTCGGGTATGGGTTTTGAATGATTATGGTTCGGGAATCATGTAAGAATATTTAAGTAATCATAGTACTAATGCAAGTATTATTGTAAGCTGGCCATAAATAGTTAGCTACGTCAGAAATAACTTGGTATAATCAAATGGGTCAAATTCAAGAAAGTATGATAGAAGTATAGACTTGATTATGAGGACATGAGGTTAAGTGTTTAAATGATTCTGGATATTACGAGAGGATACGGAAGCTTACGAAATATTATGGGACATTTTGAGTCAGTTCGGGTTGGAACAGGAATAGGAAATGGGTTGTGTAAGTTTAAACAAGGAAAGACAGTGTCGGCATCACAGAGGGGCGTCACCGACGGCCTCCCTAGCCGTCGCCGACGCTGCCCCCTTCTCCGACGCTTTAATAAACTGTCTACGCAAATGAGGACCGACGTAACATTTCCGGAAGGTGTCGCCAACGCTTCTCGCAAATTTGACAAGCTGTTTTTGTTAGTTATTCGCACCGTAAGTTTTGTATCTCCCAATACCTGTTCTGTAACCCTCATTGAACCCCAAAAAGTGAAAATAACGGATAGAGAGTTATGTGAACTTATCGAACTGTGATAATGATTGTCGGAGATAATTAAGAATGTAAGCATGTATGTGTATGGCTAACCTATATGTTAGTGGTGGAGTCCCTAGGTAAGCATGAATAGAAGTAAGCGTGTGCACAGGTTCGTGTGTATAAGACTTATTTATGTGAATGTTGTGACTAGAATAAGTTAGTATGTTTTTATGGGAATGTAAGTGGTATGTAAGGGCTTGTATATATGTATACACGACTTCAATACGTATGGGCATGAAAGTTACTAATTATTATACTAAGAATGAAATGAAAGTACAGGTTTACTATTGTTGACTTATGAAGATTGACAATTGGGATGTAAGATCATACTCGGAAAGATAATCAAAACGGTCTTCATGAATAGAAATATATGAAGTGATCATTTAATTATGAATGATGCCATCAAATATTAATAATGCGGATGTATGTGGTGATTGCAGGTTGTACGGAATTATTATTACTATGGAATTTAAAGGGTTGAAGATCGAGTCGAAGAGCAAGGATTGTACTGGAAAAGCGGACTCATAGCTTGTATTCATGTATTACATTTAACAAGTTAACCAAGAATGAATGTTATAAATCCTTCCAAGAAAGTGTCCAACATTTCATAAATGAACCTTCAAGTATGTTATATGGTCAATAAATAAAGAATTTTTGAGTCGGTATTTCCGTTGCGTCACTTATGGTCAAAACGTATTAGGGTGTTTCATATTACGCTCTGTATACATATATTTTTTTTGACACTTTAGAGGTTTTTGTGAAATTATTTGATTGCTAAAGTCATGTCAAACAGTGAAAGGCATATAAAGTATTTGATTGCTGAAGTTTTTGTGAGAGTTCAGAGATTATGATTGCTGATGTTTTTTAGTATCCGGAGTTTGTTGCGTTGTTTGTAGCTAGGGTTCAGAATGCTTGAAGTTTTATTATAAACCGTGTTAAATCGATATTCGAATAAGAGTTCAATTGACAGAATGAGTGATTACTTTGGTAAATACAAAAATTTACATATGTATTCATGAATACTTTAGTCAGCTAATACTTCCCAAGTGCAAATAAAATATCAATACAATTTCTTTTATTCCTATTATCAATGATCGGTTGAGTTAAAAATTCTATAAGATTGAATGTAAAAGATAATCATAGCTATAAAAGATAATTATAGCTAACTATTTTTAAAAATAATCAATTAGTATACTACAGATTAAAATGGATATAGAAAATATTTGTTAAGAATAAACAACCACCTTGGAACATTGTTGTTTGTACTCACATTGTTTTTATTTTTTATTTGTTTTATTCACCAAAAAAATTATCAACCGCAAACACTTGTCTTGAGTTCCGAAAACTTGTTCTAGTGGTAAATTGGTCTGTCTTCTCTACTGGAGACGCAGGTTCGATTCTTACTTGTGCCATTTTCATGGAACATCTGGGTGAAAGGACAAATTAGGACTTTAATCCCAGGTTCGAACCTGACGGGGCGAGGGTCTACGGATTCCATCCGGTTCCCGCGCATCGAGGGGCACGATCTCATGGCGGTCAAGGAGTCGACCTTGGACATAACCCCGAACAGGCTGAATTTGCACGTGAGATTCTTTGCCGTTCAAAAAGAACACTTGTCTTGAATACTCGCTTAACTTTTATGTAGTTTACTCTTTTAAGTTCAAACAGATAAATATAATGGCTAAAATACTCGAGCGCGACGGGTGTACCTGAAATTCGAAACATCTAGGATGAATATACTTGATACTGATGGGTATGAGACTGAGTATGTAATTGGATTTTTTTTCACGGGTATCAGACGAGTATGAGATTAGGTGATATGGACCCAATTAATTGATATTATATATCCGTTTACTCAGAAACATATTTCCACAAATTTTTTGTTAACCCTTGTTTAGGAATGCTTCTTTATAATAGCTTCATTACTTGAAAATAAAATTTTCTTTTGAGATATATGTTTTTGATGATGTTATTTATATTTGTATGTTACGATATGAAATTATCAACTGAAATCTATATTATCATGATAGTTATCATGGGGTGGACCCATGGTGAGTGGGCGAGCACATCCCTTGAATTTTTAATAGCAAAACATCCGATCGTACCCTTTGAAAATATAGTTAAACTCTTTATCCGTACCTTAAAAAATAATTCCTGGATAAGCCACTGATAGTTATGTATTTGGGTTGTGTCAAGTATTATATGATAATAATTATATGTATGTAGTTTATTATATTTTTATTATTTTAGAGTTTAAAAACAAAGAAAAAGCTTACTTGAAAATCAAAACACATATGTTTTATAACACTAATGGGTACACCCAATATTCAATAGGCAATTGCCTGATGAATACTAGACGAGTTATGAAATATGGTTTTACAATCAAATATGGGTATATGATTAATGATACTCTACCCATTACAATCCTCAGATTTTTGCCGACTGGCTTGTGCTCTTTCTCGATCGCGTCTTAAGGAAAACGGGAACACGGAATATCAGTGCAATTCCTCAGAGATTTTTGTTAAAGACATGAACGAATGGATCGAGAATGATGAGTGCTTGAATGCGTGCGGGGTTCACAGGAAGACTGTCGGAATCTCTTCCGACTCCCTCATCGAGCCATACTTCCTTGCCAGACTTTGCTCCGATTCGTGCTACAAACACTGCCCCAACATTGTGGATCTCTATCACAACCTAGCTATAGGAGAAGGTAATATTATATATATATATATATATATATATATATATATATATATATATATATATATATAATATATATATATTTTATATATTATATAACTTACTTATACATGGTCACAGATTGAGTTTATGCATGGTATTGTTTGATGTTTTTTATAGGTGAAAACAACCAAAATAAAGATCGGATAAGTATGCTGCCTTTTTATACAATTTGCTCAACTTTTTTTTTTGGGCAAAATTATTAATGATTTTCTGTAAGCAATCTTTTTAGGTGTATTTCTTGGAAACCTATGTGAAGTGAATAGGAAGATGCCACGCCGTGTGATGACTAGTTCTGGAGCAGCCCCAGGTCCCGTTTCTGCTGCTGCTGCTGCTGATGGTCCGATTTCTATGGCAGAAGCTCCTACTTCCATTTGAATGTATTAATGTTGATTCATATTATGATCTTTGGGTTATGAGAAATATTGTATTATGCACATATACAAACTTTTATACTAAAAGATTATAGGATATATGCTTCATTATACTTGTGAAATCTTGCGTTTTTTAGGACATGTTATTTCTGTTCGTTTCATTTATGTATTAACTTCTTGTTTATTGTTTCTCTATGACATTGATTGTGTTATGTTTTTATCTCAAACGGGCTATATATGGATCTCAATATAAAAAGGTAGTTCAAAAAAAAAAAAAAAAAACCATTGTAACAATATTAGATGGGTAGAACATGTTGGAATAGTATTACAAGATTACTTGAAAAAAATTACCACCCGCCATAAACGCCATGAGGATGTTGCCCATGGAGGATGTGTCTAGGTGACAAACGCTTGAAAGAATTTGCCCTATTACCTTTATCCATCTAGAATAACAAAAATAGACAGAATATCCCCATGTGAGACATTTCTAGCTACAACCTCTTATAAAAAGATGTCACGCATCAGTTATTAAGTTGTTGACGATAACTATCTTTTTCAAGAATTTAACTTCAGCAAAATTTCTTTCCACATATTCAGAAATGTAATAATGAATAGTGTTTTCTATATGCATTTCTTTTATGTCTTTTATCTTACAATATTTAATTCAAAAATAAAATAGCGGCAATCAATATTTTTATAATACCATTCTACTTTGATGGACATGGGAAATTATCAAAAAAGAGCTTTTAAAATATACATTCAATTTTAAACGTCTTAAAAAGCCCAGCTAAGTTTTAGCAGGGTCAAAAAGTGCAAGCTAAGCCTACAAAAGCGCGGCCAACTTTAGTCGGTGATCAAAAGTGTGAGGTAAACATTAGCCGTTTTAGCCGACGAAGCTGTATAACAATTTCTTATTTACGAAAATGAGGGCTGACTACTTTGATCAAGGGTAGATTTTCATGTCTATTTTTATAGAAACTTTTAGCCAATTAATACTATTTTGGTTAATTGACTTAGAAAATTTATAAAATTGAATTTCAAAGACGATTAGAGGTAAAATGGGGAAAATTATTTGATTATAACTATTTATTTATAGTTTAAAATATAAACAATATAACTGTAGAAATATTTATGTTGCATAACTATAATACGAATTAAAATGGAAATATAGAAAATATTTGTTAAGAATAAACAATTAACTTGGAACATTGTTGTTTGCACATTTTTTTTTACTTTTGATTTGTTTTGTATTGTTCACCAAAAAAGATATCAACCAAAATCACTTGCCTTGAATAGTGGTCTAACTTTTATGTAGTTTACTTTTTTAAGTTCAAACAGACAAATTATGGCATATAGGGACGATGCCGGCCAAATGATTTTTCTTCCAGTGATAGGTGTGCAATCTACCTGTTGACACAAGTATAACAAGAACATTGTTTGAATTTTATAATTCTTTCGATTATTATTTTATTAAATATAGAAAAAAAAATAGATTCTTATATCATATATAGTAGGTTTGAATTCTATTTATTACACATATTAATAAATTAATTTTATATATTAAATATATAAAACAGTTATATCTTTAAGAACCTCATGTATTATACAGGTTTAATAAATGTAATTTTATATACCAAACAAAAACAGTTATATATTTAAAAACTTGTGTATTACACGAGTTAAATACATGTGATTTTGTATATCAAATAGTAAAAAATTATATATGTAAAAAACCTCGTGTATTGTACGAGTTCAATAAATTTAATTTTATATATCAAAATAAAAGGTTATATCTTTAATACCCGTGTATTACACGAGTTGAATGAATGTAACATTGTTTAGTAAATAATAAAAAAATATATCTTTAAAACCCTGTTAATAATGTAACTTTATATAGTAAATAAAAAAGTAACATATTTAAAAACCACGTGTATTATACGGATTAAATAAATCTAATTTTATATACCAAATAATATAAAAGTTATCTTTGTAAATACTAACGAAAATATAAATAAATAATATATTAATACAAAGTTTGGTTTTTGTTGATAAATAATTAGTTTTATTTAAAATATCTTAAATTGACAATTTAAATTAGAGGATAATATTTTATTAGAAAAACATAAACATTCTATTCGTAATTCAAAGTAAAAGTATTAATTTATTTAATTAACATAAAACAAGTAGGTAAGAGATGCGAAAAAATAGAAAAAGTAGATGCATGACACATGTTACACATTTATTATTTATTTTATTATAAAGTATAAACGAGATATAAATGTAGATAATAATATAGATTCGTTAAGTGATGCGGAACAAAAAACACCAATCTCTGTACACACTATTGAATTTCAAGAAATAAAAAAATCATGCATTTACATTTACATGTAACAAACACATACGGGATACAAATTATCAATGCACATTGGTTTCTTTGACCACAAAATTAGGTCAAGAAGGCTAAATTCCATTTGCTGGTGAATGTGAGTGATGCACATGTATATATAGCAGCCATCCACACATCAACTTCTTCAAACACAAAACACATACACCTACTACTATTTTCTTAGAAAGGAAAAACAAGAAAACAAATGGCAATCATTCTCTTCCTTTTATTGTCATTCCTTATCCATGGAACTCAAGCTGAGATCATTTGCGAGGATTTGCCGATTGGCTTGTGCTCTTTCTCGATCGCGTCTTGTGGAAAACGATGTGTGCTAGAGAACAATGTAAAAGACAACGGGAACACGGAATATCAGTGCAATTCCTCAGAGATTTTTGTTAAAGACATGAACGAATGGATCGAGAGTGACGAGTGCTTGAAGGCGTGCGGGGTTCACAGGAAGACCGTCGGAATCTCTTCTGACTCCCTCCTCGAGCCATATTTCCTTGCCAGACTTTGCTCCGATTTGTGCTACAAGAACTGCCCCAACATTGTGGATCTCTATCACAACCTAGCTGTAGGAGAAGGTAATACGATGATATAACGTACTTACTTATGGTCATGTCTTCATGTCACACCAACTTTGCTAGAACTCTAATACAAAAAAAAAACCCGACTCTAAGTCTAAGAAATTTTCATACAAATCAAGATGTTGATGTAATGGTAACTTCTATATATTGAGTTTATGCATGGTATTGAGTGAGATTAAACAAAAAATGATATTTAAAGTTTGAGGCGTTTTATAGGTGAAAACAAATATGGTCAACCAAAATAGAAACCGGATAAAATTTGCTACGTTCCTTTTTATACGATTTACGCAACCTATTTTAGCAAAAGTATTCATGATTTATCTGTAACCGATCTTTGTAGGTGTATTTCTTGCAAACTTGTGTGAAGTGAGTACGAAGATGCCACGTCGTGTGATGGCTCAACTTTTAAGTTTTGGAGCAGCCTCAGGTCCCGTTTCTGCTGGTCCGATTTCTATGGCAGAAGCTCCTGCTTCCATATGAATGTATTGTACGTTGACTCATATCACGGAAATTATCATCTTTGGATTATGAGAAATATTGTATTATTATGTACATATACAAACTTTTATACTAAAAGATTATAGGATATATGCTTATTATACTTGTGAAGTCTTGCGCAACATTATATTCTACATCTGTTTGTATCGTTTATGTATTAACTTGTTTTTCCATGACATTGATTGTGTTGTGTTTATATCTCAAATGTGTCCCAATATAAAAAGTAGGTAAATAACGAAAAAAAATGAAAGAATACCATCGTAACAATATTAAGTGGGCAGAACATTTTGGAATATATTACTGAAAAAAGAAATACCATTGTAACAATATTAACGTATCCCTATGTGAGAAAGTCCTAGCTACAACCTCTTAACATTTCTATGATAACCTCAAGGTTGAGATCAGTGGCGGATCTAGAAAACTTTCATAGGCGTAACGTTTTAAAAGAAAAGGGGTAACGAAATCGAAAAAACATCAATTTTTTCCAAAATTTACCCTACCTCCAGAGCGACAAGGGATAGTGAAGGCTACCCCTAGTAAACATGTACATCCGCCCCTGGTTGAGATCGATGAAATTGAAATGGTGATGTGTATATCAAGATATTGATGTTGATGTAAAAAATCAAGGAACCCAAGCCTAATGTTGGAGGTGACATATCTTATCGTGAATACATCTATTGAGGAAGTCAAAGTAATTAACAAATTATATAGAGATCCACGTCATAAAGTTCTTGGTGTCTCGTGCTTCCATAGTGGGGGGTATTTAGAGATTAAATAACATTATAATAATGGATGAAAATGTGAATGCAAAAACGGTGTTGAAAGGATTTATATATCAAAGTGGAGAAACCAACCAAAATATAAGCGAAAAGTCATATCACACACGATTTCTTTTCAAATTTCAAGTCATCATAAACAATGAGAGCCCGATAACTCGGTTGCTTGACTAGTAAGGGAATGTGAAAAGAAAATTAAAGAAATGAGTTGGTATCTCCAACAAAATCATTTAACAAAGATTGTTATTACTTTATATTGATGGTTTTGATTATTTGTTTTAATCAAGTCTAGAGTGTTGGTTACTTTTACTAAGTTCAATATTTTGGTTACATTTTAGGTCATAGTTTATGTGTCAGATACTTTAACGAACTTACCATTTGACTAATACAGTAGCCTAAAAATAATATGTCTTTTGTGATGTTTGGGACACCTTTGATATACACAATAATAAAACTTTCCATCATTTGTTTTTATCTTATTGTTTTTCTTCTACTTTGCGTGGTATATGGCAATTTGCAGTTTTATCCTTGTACAACTCCTTAGTGTACCACTACTGGCATTGCTTTGAAATAAATAAACCTCATTATTCACATGGTGGATATTATGTGGTTGATTGTTTCTGTTGTGTGTTTGAGGATCTTTATGATAGGCCCGTCAAAAGGAAACATTCATTGAAGAGTTACGAGTCATGATCATAGGCGATGACAACATCCACCAGCTGGTAAGAGGCAATTTATTATGAAAGGGAAAATTAGCTAAATCAATAGCAATCCTTGATGTGTTTGAGAAAAAAAACAACTTACTGCTTTAACAATTAAGTGGTTCAGGTCAGCTTCCCTTTCTTCGTAGATTGTTTCTGTTTGATTTTCACCCACTTTTCTTATCCACAAATGGAATAACTTAAAGTGTCAAATAATGTAAAAACGCAGGTCAATTAGCTGCGATATGAAATCCTTTATCACTATCGATCTATCACAGAGTGGGTCATATAGTTTGGTTGTAATGTGTTATAACGAATGTTACAGGATTTTAGGAATTTATTTGGTGGTGATGAATTAGATTTGATTTTTAGGCTTTTATTTATAAACAATGGTCATAGTTTAAAGCTATGTCTTCGAATACGTAAAATTGAATTTGTTAAATCTCATGAAAAACAACAAACAAAAAAAAAACAAACAAACATATATTCTTTTAGCATAAAGGTTCGTATTTGTACAACATACATTAGTATTCTCGTAAGCCAAAGGATATTCATAATGTGAATCAACAATACATTCATATGGAAGTAGGAGCTACATCCATAGAAATCAGACCATATGCACCAGAAACAACGCTCGGGGCAGCTCCAAAACTCAAAAATTGAGTCATTACGCGACGGGGCATCTTGTTATGCATTTCACACAGGTTTTCAAGAAATAAACCTTAAACAATTGGTCAAAAATAAAATAATAGTTAATAATCTTGCTAAAAAGGATTGAGTTATGCAACCATAAATGACTAAACTACCTTCTCTTATAGCTTGGTTGTGATAGAGATCAACAATATTGGAGCAATCATTATAGCAAGAATGAGGGCAACATCTGGAATGGAAATGTGGCTTGAGGAGGGAGTCAGAAGATATTCTAATTGTCATTCTGTGAAGACCACACATGTTCAAGAACTCATCACTCTCGATACACTCATTGATATCTTTCACGATAATCTTTGAGGTACTGCACTGATATTCCTTGTTCCCCTTGTTTTTTTACATTGTTCTCCAATAAGTACCGTTTTCCAGAAGACGCGATCGAGAACCTGCACAAGCCGATTGGCAATTCCCCACATATTCGCCTACATGATAATGAATCAGTCATGGTAGAAAATAATTAAATTAACTTTTTAGGAATGATTATTAAAAAGACATTGAAGTTGAAAGTTATTATACCTTGAGCTCCATATAGAAGGAATGATAGTAAAAGAAAAAGAACAAATGCCATTTGTAATTTTCACATAAAAGAAAAATAACAAATATATGTGTTTTAGTTGTGTTTGAAAAGGCAGATGTATGGTTGGCTATATATACATGTGCATCAGTCACATATATTAGCAAAAAGACATTTTAACCTTCTTGACCTAATGTTGTGGTAACGGATTGTAAGATACCATTGTGCATTGATTTGTAATTGTAGTAAAAGATTGTAAGATGCCATGGTGTAGAGAGTTGTAATATTGTATCCCGTGTTTGGTTGCAAATTCGTTAAGAATGGTTTCTGTCGCAAATATGTAAAAGATTGTTGCAAAATACTTGTCGAAAATCCATTTCAAATATGTCTAAAGATGATACATACATCCATATGGTGGTTAATTTCCGTCATAAAAGTGCGCATTTTGCTGCTAAGCAATGTTAAAATATCTTATATATGTAATTATTACAGTTTAAATGTTACCATATTATTTGCTCTTTTAAACTTTTCCCTTTATTTGTTTGTATGAGGTTTGGTCCGGTAATGTTGGGCTTAGTGCTATCCTGCTGAGTTGGTCCAAGATGTCAGATAAAGCAAGTGGGTTTAAGGGTTTCGTGGATGGTTCCATTATAAAGAGAGGCACTAACATTGGGATCAAACACACACTCATCGCCTCTCTTCTCCTTCTCATTTATCTTGTTCCTTCTCTTTGTTTCTCATCACACGTTCATTCGTGAGGTCTTGTAAGAAGATCATCTTGTTTGGTAATCTTTGTTCTTATTGTTCAACAGTCAATCTGTGATGACTGGTTGATTTCTCTTTGTATTTGCTCATGAAGATTATTTATAAAATCATGCTCTGTTTGTTAAATCCTTGAAATTCTGACATGGTATTAGAGCCCTAGGTTGAATCGGTGCTCTGGTGTGTTTCCGCAGCACATTTTGTGGGCTTGGTTCTCTATTAATCGACCTAGGGTTTCTGATCGGAAGCAAGTTGTTTTTTCCGGTGACTCTTGAGGTCTTGGTAGTCCGGAGAGGTTTGCCAACTTCATTTCTTGGTATTCTCTTTCTCTTGGTATTTGTGCCGCTTCGGTGATTGAAACCCTAATTTTTAGGTTTTTTTCTAGTGATTTTGAAGAAGGTTCTCGTTGGTCTCTTTTAGGGCAAACCAGCAGAACTTGTGCAAATTGTCTTCTGATCAGGTATGCAACCCCTGTGAGATAGTTCTATTTCTCTCTTTTTTATTGTCTATTGCATCACTGTGTCGTTGTGTCTAGGCTATTGATACCGGGTTTAGTCAAGACCGGTTTGTTTATTGGGATACAAAGAGGGTCCACTCTGTTGCATTTTTTGGTCAGTCTGTGTGTCAAAAGCTCCCTGAATATTGTCTACAGAGGCACCTTTGAGTGATGAATCTCTGGTCGGACCGCTGTTCAAGCTTCTCTAGTCTATTTGTTATTAAGTGGTTTTTATTGTTATTTTGTTTAAACCATCTGTATCTGTTCTTGTTTTGCTGATTTTTTATGCCTTGTCTAGTTTATGGTTGATAACTGTTGCTTTGTGATTCTTGTTGACTACTTGAGCTTTGCTGATATAGTGTATCTGCTCTGTTGCTAATTTGTTTGTCTCCGTTCTATATTTCTTGTCTAACTATTTGTGCTTCTTTGGTTTACTGTGATTATTTTCTATAATGACTGATAAAGGTGAATCTTCTGTTACTTTAGTCAGTAAACTGGATGCTAGTGATCCTTTATACCTACATGCTAGTGATTCTAGCAGTCTTACCATTGTGAATGCTAAACTAAAAGGAACTGAGAATTATGTGGTTTGGTCAAATGCTATGAAACTTGCTCTAATGGCTAAAAATAAGTTCGGTTTTGTTGATGGTACTTGTACCAAATTACCTGCTGATGATGTTCTAGCTAGTCAATGGGATAGATGCAACTCGGTTGTTTTAACTTGGATTCTTAACTCTGTTTCCGAAGAACTATATGTTGGTCAAGTTTATTCTAGGCTTGCTAGTGAAGTTTGGAGTGATTTAAAGGACACTTATGACAGGGTTGATGGGTCGGTTGTGTTTGGGTTATATAAGAAAATTAATTCTGTGAGTCAAAATGGATCTAGTGTTTCAGAATATTATCATAAAATGAATACTAAGGGAAACAATTTGATACCCTGGTTCAATTACCTTCTTGTACGTCTGCTGTTTCTACTAAATATATTGAACTCAATCAACTGATCAAACTTATGCACTTCCTGATGGGATTAGATGACATTTATCAACCTTTCAGGACAACTTTGTTAACTAGGGATCCTTTACCCACAGTTAAACTTGCTTTTTCAATCATATCCAGAGAAGAATCACACAGAGATTCAAATAAATCCTCAAAAGTGCCAAATGTTGGATTAGTTGCAAAAGCAACACGATATAGTGATAATAAAAAACGTTTTAATAAAGGACCTAATCCAAATCTGAAGTGTACACACTTCAAGAAGATTGGTCATGTGATTGAAAAATGCTTTGAACTTCATGGTTATCCTCCTAATTACAGAACTAAACCTAATCGAAACAGTACTCAATGGTCTAAATCAAATCTGTCTCCTAACAATTCTATGGCTAATAATGTGAATGATAAAACTGCTAGTACTTCTTTGAATGCTTTGACTGCTGATCAATTTCAAAATTGTTATAGGGATATGGAGGTCAATACCTATTTCACCACTTCACATCATGGAAAATTACCTACCACCACAAACCAAACCTCACCATCTACACCTCCACCAAATTCCACCACTCACTCAACTTCGACACATGAAGTTGACCCATCTAACGCCGCATCACTAATACCACCATTCTCATCTTTCTTTCC
The DNA here is from genome assembly GCA_947069175.1 of Scalesia atractyloides. NCBI lineage: Eukaryota > Viridiplantae > Streptophyta > Magnoliopsida > Asterales > Asteraceae > Scalesia > Scalesia atractyloides. The sequence continues at coordinate 94,466,401 of CAMTDV010000012.1, forward strand.
TGTAACATTTGTCAAAAACGGGTTTCCAAAACCCGCTCCGTTTGTAATCGAATATTCAGTTATAAATGTTCGTTGCCTAATTGTGCTTATTTTAATTTTTAATGGTACATAATTAATAAACAAACTAAACCATAAAAGTTATAATTGATAAAAAGTATAAATAAAGCAATAAAAAAATTAATGGGGCTGCCGGGACTCGAACCCGGGTCAGCCGGGTTGTAACTCCAAAGGTTTAACATTCACACGCATAACCACTCCGCCACTTGTTTGTTTTCTGTCAACTCTAGGAAACAAATAACTCTTATACACAAACCTAGTTAAACCGTTTGCGCCAACTGAAAACCGAAATCGGCAATTCAACCGTCTAAACGTTTGATTAATCGCAAATTCAGGTTTATAACCGATGCACTGACGATTTTAATCAATTCAGCCTTGAATTGACTTCAATTCTGAGAATGATGAGTGTTATAACCGAAACTATTCAACAGTCTGAATTACTTCAATCAAGACCCCTCTCGCGACTCAGAAACATCATACAAACATTCCATTTCACTTTCGTCACACATTCGGTCCATCAGAAAGCTTAAATCAACTCGCCGGAAAATTCTGCAAGTTCGCCGGAAAACCGAGACTCACATCCACACGGTAATTCTTTCGACTCTTTCTGTTTCGATCATGTGATTAATCGGTCACTAACACAACTCCACCATCAGAATCAATCCTAGTCAACGTTTGTCGAAATTCCTACCTTCGCCGGAAAATTTCTGAAACTTCCGGAAACACACCGAGAAATGGTATGACCTTCCAAACTTCTGTTAAACTTTGTTTAAGTGCCTCAACTTCATAAATAATCGAACAAAGCTGTTAATTGATTTTAACAGCCGGAGTTCACTTTCAGAACCGACGAACCTCTGCCGGAATTCTGTGAACAACACTGATCGGTACATCATTTTCCCCAAACTCTCTCCATTCTTTACCTTTAAATTACATATAATGTTTGAAAATCGAATATGACATGAATCGGTCAAAACAGTCGGAATATGTTTTCTGGGTAAAGTCTAACGAAGAAGACGAAGATGGGGTATATTATAAGACCAATAAAAATCAGTTTAATGAACGGGTTAGACACACAGTCAGCGGTGGACTGTGTGCAAATAATACGCACACGTCACGAGTTCGATCCCTGATACCCGCACCCTCTATGTAATAAAATGCCTTTTGATTAAAGCTGAATCGGGTTAACTCCGTTAGTTGTTAAGTATAATAAAAACCGAAATATTAACCAGGTTAGACACACAGTCCAGCGGTGGACTGTGTGCAACACTAAGTCGTACGTCACGCGTTCGAGTCTGGTTAACGGCACCGTTTGATGATTTAAAATCTTTTTAAAACAAATGAATTTTGAATAAATCGAATTAGTATATAAATATAATTAAAAACAAGATTATTTCGGGTTAGACACGTAGCTCAGTTGGTAGAGCTGCGTGCACGCGTACGGGAGGTCTCGGGTTCGAGTCTCACCCAGCGCATACATGCACACTGACCGAACCGGTCAACAGGTCAACAAGTCAACGGTCAACGGTCAACGCAAAAATAAACAATTTTTTTATATATTTATTATTTATTTTAATTTAAAAATCAACTAAAAATACTTAAAAATAATATTTTTAAAGATAGAAAATAGCCTTAAACTCACAAAAATATATCTAAAAATTCCATTAAAATCCTTAATAAAATCCACTCATTTACTATATTTTTCCGTTATTATTTAGGTTCGTAATTCTCGTTGTTCAACTCTCCCGATTCGTGCGCATCTCATCATCTCCAATCAAACGCACCCAATGCGAGTGAACCTTTACAAATTCCCCGTTTTAATCACGTTTTGGGGTTTATCATGTGTCTTACTATATATTATATTTAGCATACATCATATCATGAACTTGTGTATTCAGCTTGTTACAACTGTTTGTGTGGTTATTGTTAGATTCAATTTATTATTTCAGTACATGCAATTTCATAGGCCGCCGCTCCCCATTACATTATGAGCGTTGAGCATGTTCCCCATTACATTATGAGCGTGAACCTGGCGTGCCCACATACGATCGGCTCCGTTTGATTGAGCCTTGATCGCACAGACATTTATCATTTTCAGTACATGCAATACGATCGGCTCCGTTTGATTGAGCCTTGATCGCACAGTTTCATTCATGTTATTTATCGTATGATGTTGGTATGTTAATGTATGCTATCATGTGTTATTGTATGTTATAGTCGTGATTGCTATTGCTACTGCTTGGTTATTTACATTTGCTCATTTATGATTATGCACAATTTTTCATTGATAAACTAACAAGAAAATCAATAACAAATGTTTATCTAACAAGGTTCACTCGCCAACTTATGTTGACCCCCAAACCCCCATTTTTACACATGATACAGGTGAACCAGCTGCAGCAAGAAACACTTAGGATTGGACTAGAAGAATAAAATGATTTAGAGTTTGGGATTGTTTTGTTTGGTTTATTTTCTTTGTATTGTATGGACATGTTTGGATATTTGGAAATGTAACTTTGACTTTAATAAATATGAAACATATTAGTAAATATCATGAGCTTTGGTGATAACCCAATTATGCCCCGACTCTTATTCCGCTGCGGGTCGGGGTGTGACAATTTCCCACATCCGGTCAATCCTCATCCACCCAATACCCTCCACCAAATCCACCTTTACCTAGTTCCACCATTATCCGTACTTCACCTACACTTCAACCATCAAACCAACCGGGTTCCCATAACCCTTCTTCACATTTTGTGCAAACATCGGGTGTAGGAGGGGACAGATATGATGATGATTATGAAGAGGAGTTCGGAGGTTATGAAGATGAGGGTTATTATTATGGGGTGATGGAGGTCACTTAGGACCGCAATGGGGAATGGGTTATCCACCAATGCAACCTACGGGGGTGCAACAAGTTCGTCCTCAAGGGCCACCATTTCAACAACCAATGCCTCTACAACAAATTCAAGTTCAACATCAACAACCACAATTTCAAAGACCGATGCATCAACCTCCACCTCAACAACAATTTGTGCCTCAAGGGTTAAGACAAGGTCCGGTGGGCCGACCAAGAGTACCATTGGGTGCCCCGCGTCGACATCATCGAGAAGTAGTGCGGGAGGTTGAAGCTCATTTTCGTCCGGTTATTACCAATAATCCTTTTCTGGTAGTAATACCTCAACGCCCGAACCGAAGGACATTTGAAGTTAGGACGACTGCCTTGCAAAGTTTGCCAAAGAATAAGGGTCTGGCAACAGAGGAACCCTATTTTCACTTGGAAACTTATGATTCTATTTGCAATACTATCGGGGGGCAAGGGTTTTCATCAGATGATGTTAAGTTGGTGTTGTTTCAATTCTCATTGGAGGACAAAGCGAAGAGATGGTTCCATACTTTACCGTCATCATCGATATATACCGTCAGCAATATAACGTTATACGACCAAGTGGATATATTTTGTGAGGTTTAATCAGGTTTTTGGGTTTTAAAACAGGTATATGGGCCTTATAAGGTTATATTTTAACGCCCCAAATCACAAATTTTAATTGACTAGTAAGTTTCTTTGTGTGATGGCATAGAATAAAATAATCAAGCTATTTAACTTAGTTAAATAGTTAGTTAAGGAACAAGAGAATGAAAATTAGTGTTATTGGTGACATAAGAATAACTAGAAAGTTCAGTATGTGTGTGTGTGTATTGAATATTGTATAGATTAGATACGAACACACGACCAAATGCGAATAGGAACTGACTCGTACGAGTGACAAGTGACTCGTGCGAGTGACAAGTGACTCGTGCGAGTGACAAGTGACTCGTGCGAGTGATAAGTGACTCGTACGAGTGACAATGTCATTCGTACGAGTGATAAACATCTCGCTCGTACGAACTGCTCACGCCTATTTATATGTGATGTTCACTGTTTGGAAGTTTTGGAAGTTCCCTAAGGGGAAACGTTGGCGGATTCTCTCCAGGAATTTCCGCCAGTCAGACAAGATGTATACTACCAAAGCTTCCGCTGTTCTGTTTCTACTCCCTCTTTATCACATTCTACCAAATCGGTACTATCTTACGCCCAAACTTCCGTCTGCAACCGCCGTCACCGGAACTCACAAAAATGGTATGTACGCCAAGTGTATGATAAAATGTCTAAGTGAAGTTAGGATGTGAAATTGAATGATGTGGCTTGACATATATGAATAAAGTATGTTAATGATGTATTTAGTAGTAAACTAACTTGAAGAAATAAATGGAACTCATAAAAAAATTCGGGTTGAATCTATGTTTTGGGTAAGATCATGCAATAGGAGCTTGTACCATGTGCTTGGATAGTGTGATGTTCATCTTGTATTTGATTGATTGTTAGTTGAAATCAAGAAGTGAAAGTGTACAATGTCAATAGCATACGAACTCGCTAGCGACGAATGATGATGTGATTATATTAAAGTGACCAACTTTGTATGTGGTTGTCAAATGTAGAATTATGGAAGTATTAGCATGTGTATAAATGAATTATGTGTACGTTATATAAGTGAATCGTACGAGTGACACGTGACTCGTACGAGGTCACGTGACTCGTACGAGTGATACGTGACTCGTACGAGTGAAAAGTGACTCGTACGAGTGACAATGTCATTCGTACGAGTGATAAACATCTCACTCGTACGAGTGATAATTGATTTGCGAGAACGTGAAATAAGGCGGTCATTAGTACATGTCAATATATGCGATAGTTGACTAATGCAAGGCAAGAAATATATGAATGGAAAGTAATGAATGTTAGTATATACGATTATAAATATGCTAACCATGATATGATTGGTGACATGAACAAAAGTGTGGAGTCACGTCAAGGTGGACTCAAGCACGAAAGGCTAACGGGCCAAGAGGAGGCAAGGAAGCGAATACGAATATGGACACATAAGGTAAGTGATTTTCAGAATCACTTCTTCTTTTATAAATGAAGATTATTAAGTAAAATACAGGGAATCGTGTAAGAAATTATGGGTAAGGGTATGAATCAAGTTACGTATGGTTGTGGTAAGCCACATGAAGTCATCTATATTTGGAACTCATGATAAAAGTGAACGGGTCAAGATGTAGAAAGTATGTGTCGGGTATGGGTTTTGAATGATTATGGTTCGGGAATCATGTAAGAATATTTAAGTAATCATAGTACTAAGGCAAGTATTATTGTAAGCTGGCCATGAAGAGCTAGCTACGTCAGAAATAACTTGGTATAATTAAATGGGTCAAAATCAAGAAAGTATGATAGAAGTATAGACTTGATTATAAGGACATGAGGTTAAGTGTTTAAATGATTCTGGATATTACGGGAGGATATGGGAAGCTTACGAAATATTATGGGACATTTTGAGTCAGTTCGGGTTGGAACAGGAATAGGAAATGGGTTGTGTAAGTTTAAACAAGGAAAGACAGTGTCGGCATCACAGAGGGGGCGTCGCCGACGGCCTCCCTAGCCGTCGCCGACGCTGCCCCCTTCTCCCGACGCTCTAATAAACTGTCTACGCAAATGAGGACCGACATAACATTTCCAGAAGGTGTCGCCGACGCTTCTCGCAAATTTGACAAGCTGTTTTTGTTAGTTATTCGCACCGTGAGTTTTGTATCTCCCAATACCTGTTCTGTAACCCTCATTGAACCCTAAAAGTGAAAATAACGGATAGAGAGTTATGTGAACTTATCGAACTGTGATAATGATTGTCGGAGATAATTAAGAATGTAAGCATGTATGTGTATGGCTAACCTATATGTTAGTGGTGGAGTCCCTAGGTAAGCATGAATAGAAGTAAGCGTGTGCACAGGTTCGTGTGTATAAGACTTATTTATGTGAATGTTGTGACTAGAATATGTTAGTATATTTTTATGGGAATGTAAGTGGTATGTAAGGGCTTGTATATATGTATACACGACTTCAATACGTATGGGCATTAAAGTTACTAATTATTATCCTGAGAATGAAATGAAAGTGCCGGTTTACTATTGTTGACTTATGAAGATTGACAATTGGGATGTAAGATCATGCACGGAAAGATAATCAAAACGGTCTTCATGAATAGAAAGATATGAAGTGATCATTTAATTATGAATGATGCCACCAAATATTAATAATGCGGATGTATGTGGTGATTGCAGGTTATACGTAATTATTGTTACTATGGAATTTAAAGGGTTGAAGATCGAGTCGAAGAGCAAGGATTGTACGGGAAAAGCGGACTCATTGCTTGTATTCATGTATTACATTTAACAAGTTAACCAAGAATGAATGTTATAAATCCTTCCAAGAAAGTATCCAACATTTCATAAATGAACCTTCAAGTATGTTATATGGTCAATAAATAAAGAATTTTTGAGTCGGAATTTCCGTTGCGTCATTTATGGTCAAAACGTATTAGGGTGTTTCATATACGCTCTGTATACATATATTTTTTTTGACAGTTTAGAGGTTTTTGTGAAATTATTTGATTGCTAAAGTCATGTCAAAGAGTGAAAGGCATACAAAGTATTTGATTGCTGAAGTTTTTGTGAGAGTTCAGAGATTATGATTGCTGATTTTTTTTAGTATCCGGAGTTTGTTTTGTTGTTTGTAGCTAGGGTTCAGAATGCTTGAAGTTTTATTATAAACCGTGTTAAATCGATATTCGAATAAGAGTTCTTACAAAGGAGGTGGTTAGGTTGGGGAGAATGTTCTGGAAATTGAAGGAAAAGTAAGGTTGTAACAATTTAAGATTAACCAGTAACATTGCAGTCGGTATGTGTTCAGAGCAAATATGTCCATACATACGTTTAATTCACTCACATCATTACAATTATGATGTGGGGAATTAAACGCATGTACGTGACAATAGTAGATGTTGCGCGCTTGGGCCTGATGATTTTCTTAGATAATTTCCGGATAGCAGTTTAAGTACTTATTATTCTCAATACTATTTTCGATGTAGAATCTGCTTCCTGAATCTGAAAGTTAACTTTGACATACAAGTTGAAATTAATTAAGTAGTTCCTTTTCAGGTTCTTGAGTTAGAATTATTATTATTCGGAATGTTTCGAATCGTCACAGAAGTTGAATGTTCATCCGGTTAAGCGGAATATTTCTCTAGTGGGTTTTATGAGTCTAAGAGAGAATAATTTTTTACACGAATGATTGTAAGGAGAAGCATTGGGATTCAAGGGTTTAGTCATCATTGTTTGAGTAGTAATATATCTATAGAAGAAATAGGTAAATACGAAGAGAAATGGAATGTTGCTTGGGCTTCATGTTTTTTAGGCAGCATCTGCTTTGTTTAAGGAGAAACAATAAGACATGTCGGATTCTTGTGCTAGTGAGTTTTAAGGGTTTAGTCGCCATATTTTTTTTGGAGTTAATATTCACAAATTAGGGTTTCAATTTCATACTTTTTAACATTCACGTACATGCATTTAATTCCCAAGCATCATTACAAAAAGTAAGAAATTAAATCCAACACTATATATTTTATGTTCTAACAATTTGTAAATGATGTGAGGGAATTAAATGCATGTATGGACATATTCCCATGTGTAATAAACCGAAACGATAGTGATCCGGGCAAATGTTGTTACTATTTGTAGAAACTGGGGGGGGGGGGGGTTATAACAATCGACAAAACAACAGCCGCAATGATGGCGAGCAGATAAGTAGGTTGGATTGGTAATTCATGGAAGCAATTAATGAAACGAAGCTTTAGCACATCTTTTCCTGCTTTAAACCCTAGCACAACAACAGTGTCGAAATGTAAGAGAAAGAAGAAGAACCTGTTCGAGGTGGCTCAGTTTCTTCCGAATTGGGGCATTGGTTATCAAATGGCCAAAACTCACTGGTTTGGTGTTGCTTATCAGATCACCAAGATTAATCTCTATCAGGTCTCTTTTTATTGTGTGTGTGTTTTGGTTTTAGGGTTTTATAGGGTTTTAGGATTATCACATTATTGCTAATTCCGAGGCAAATATCACCAACAAAGTGAAGTGATTGTGTTTTTTACCGGATGGTAAGCATGGAAGGCTTGGGGGGATTATTCACAAAGATGAGTTCTTTAGGTAACTCTTACATGTTTTTTAGGGTTATATGAGTGGACCAATAGTTAATATGCTTGGTTTTCAAATCACATGATGAGATCGCATCGCCCGCTGGTACGTCCATCACACAATGTTGTATGATGGGGCCGGCACCTTATGCATTTCTATTTGAACAAATCTGACAGTTGATTGAGCAATGAGTTGCAGTATATTAGACTATCTAGATGTGGTGATGATGATATCTATTTTTTTAGTGTTCAAAAGCTAACAAGCTAAAATAACATCTGTACACCAATGAACGCCTAGCGCCACCTGCTTTAGAAATCCAATCCAAGGTAGTATGTATGATCTTAGCAAATGAGGCTGGGAAATATGTCTTTATTATTGATTTTGTCATTACCTGTTTGGTAACAGAGATAGTACACTTTGTTCGTTGAAATCAATAGTTTCATTCTAGAGGGGATGTTTGGACATTTGATTGTTGCCTTGTCATGGTTAATGCTTGCAGTTTAAGATTAGGTTAGAATTTGTAGGCTATGCAAGTTTGTATGTAGTGAATTCCTTCTTTTTCAGGGCTTTTAAATTGCTGCTTAAGTCGATGAAAGGAATTATTAAACGATTTATACACTACTGAAATAGAAGATACTTAAGGTCTACTTGCTTAAGATTGTTGGTATGAGTCTCAGCTATCAAGATATGTTTTTAGCATAGTTGTTAGTTTGAAAGTAGATTCTAATGCAAGATATTACTACTGTACTTTCACGTTAGATCTGACTCAAAAAAAGGGTTATCAGATGCTTAAACTCTCTTCACCATTATCAATTAGATCAACTTTGTAGAATTCTGGTCAACTAGTTTGGAGAAGAACAATTTGACAGAGAAAATCTTCATAACCTGTATTGTTGTTGTTAAGTAATCCATTTTAAAGTTGGTTAAAAGTTATTTATTTGATATGAGTATGAGAGTATAAGAATGTGGTGCAAAAGCTTCTTGTCTGCGTTGTAATTGAAAATAAATGGTCAATGAAAGCTCGGTGAGAAAGCATACTATAAAGTTTATAAATTCTGACGGATCAAAATGTTATGAATTTTGGGGGGTTTATTTTCATTACACAAAAGTTTCCACTCAGTAAAATTTGTTACAAAGTAGTTGCTACTTTTCTTTTATGTGAAACTTGTATCAAAATGACATTGAAGATTAGTTTGATTTTGACCTTACAAGTATTGTTGGGGAATACTAGTGACCACTCTAATGTAGGCGTACCGGCTGCTGATGCTCCAAAGAAAATTAGTGGTGTTCACAAACCTTGTTGGAAGTACATTCCTAACTCAAACAAAACCGAACAAATCACATCTAACCAGAAATTCAAGCCACATGATTCATTTTTTTTAAATTTGCTAGCAATTTGATGTGATCTCATAAAGAGTCTGATGATAGGATGGTTGACTTAACTTGTATGTGCGTCGATGGGAATGCGGAAACGATCACTTAACTTCAAACAAAATAAATCCTTTTTGATGATTTAGTTTGATCTTAGATTGTCGGTTATTTTGACCTAAAATGAATAGCTTGGTTGGGATTTCTATTTGATTATATGCTGGCTGCTTTTGACCGATGCTTAGTAGAGTATTTCGTCCAACAAACAATTACTCCAGTTAACTCCATATGTTGTCAATACCTTGTATTAGTGTTGGTATGATCACAACTTTTTTTTTGTTTTTTGTTTTTAATTCAATAAATATTCCTGTACTAACATTATTCAGTGGAAACCAATACACATCTTTGAAGCATTGATCAACATGTCTTTTCCTATGCTCATAATTGAATAAGCAGGGTTGTGGTTGGTTGGTAACTTTGTTGACTTGTCTAGCCTGTTTCGGTAGGGTTGTTTGAGCATGTAATTAACAAACAGGTCCACCTCTTACTTATTATTATTATTATTTTTAAAGGGTTAACTTAAGATATTTACAGGTTTACGACTCACTTCACCCTTTTACAATCAGTTTGATCTTTCAAAAACAATATGTATCATTACTTGTTTATTTTGTCATAATAAGAGTATCAATTGTGTACTATTTACCCATTTCAAACCACTCAGGATATCAAGCAATCTTAATAAGCAATACAGGCTCCAATGTTTCACAGCACTGTAAAATTATTTTTGTTTTTTTATTCCCATATAAAATTCACCTTTTTAACCTTTTCTACTACTTTTAGTAAAATTTAATTTACTGGAACAATATTCTTTAATCTCTTGTTAAATTGTTTACTATAACTATCTTTTTCAAGAATTTTACTTTTGCAAAATTTCCTTTCACAGAATCTACGATTCATATATGTAAAAATGAATAGTTACTATTTTCTATATGCAATTTTTTTATGTTTTTATCTTGCAATATTTAACTCAAAATAAACAACGGCAATCAATATTTAGTTGACCAAAAGTTTCTAAAATTAACATTGAATTTTAGCCGTCTTCAAAAGTGTAGGCTAAACCGCATCCAAAAGTGTAGGCTAAGCCTACATCGCATGAGTTGTCTTAGGCGGTAACTAAAAGTGTAGGCTAAATCTTAGTCGTCTCAATGGATTGAGTTGATATAGCGGCTTCAATTGACAGAATGAGTGATTACTTTGGTAAATACAAAAATTTACATATGTATTCATGAATACTTTAGTCAGCTAATACTTCCCAAGTGCAAATAAAATATCAATACAATTTCTTTTATTCCTATTATCAATGATCAGTTAAAAATTTTATAAGATTGAATGTAAAAGATAATCATAGCTATAAAAGATAATTATAGCTAACTACTTTTAAAAATAATCAATTAGTATACTACAGATTAAAATGGAAATATAGAAAATATTTGTTAAGAATAAACAACCACCTTGGAACATTGTTGTTTGTACTCACATTGTTTTTATTTTATATTTGTTTTATTCACCAAAAAAAATTATCAACCGCAAACACTTGTCTTGAGTCCCCAAAACTTGTTCTAGTGGTAAATTGGTCTTTCTTCTCTACTGGAGACGCAGGTTCGATTCTTACTTGTGCCATTTTCATAGAACATCTGGGTGAAAGGACAAATTAGGACTTTAATCCCAGGTTCGAACCTGACGGGGGCGAGGGTCTACGGATTCCATCCGGTTCCCGCGCATCGAGGGGCACGATCTCATGGCGGTCGAGGAGTCGACCTTGGACATAACCCCGAACAGGTTGAATTTGCACGTGAGATTCTTTGCCGTTCAAAAAGAACACTTGTCTTGAATACTCGCTTAACTTTTATGTAGTTTACTCTTTTAAGTTCAAACAGATAAATATAATGGCTAAAATACTCGAGCCCGACGGGTGTACCTGAAATCCGAAACATCTAGGATGAATATACTTGATACTGATGGGTATGAGACTGAGTATGTAATTGGATTTTTTTTCACGGGTATCAGACGAGTATGAGATTCGGTGATATGGACCCAATTAATTGATATTATATATCCGTTTACTTAGAAACATATTTCCATAAATTTTTCGTTAACCCTTGTTTAGGAATGCTTCTTTATAATAGCTTCATTACTTGAAAATAAAATTTTCTTTTGAGATATATGTTTTTGATGATGTTATTTATATTTGTATGTTACGATACGAAATTATCAACTGAAATCTATATTATCATGATAGTTATCATGGGGTGGACCCAGGATGAGTGGGCGAGTACATCCCTTGAATTTTTAATTGGCAAAACATCCGATTGCACCCTTTGAAAATATAGTTAAACTCCTTATCCGTACCTTAAAAAATAATTCCTGGAGAAGCCACTGATAGTTATGTATTTGGGTTGTGTCAAGTATTATATGATAATAATTATATGTATGTAGTTTATTATATTTTTATTATTTTAGAGTTTAAAAACAAAGAAAAAGTTTACTTGAAAATCAAAACACATATGTTTTATAACACTAATGGGTACACCCAATATTCAATAGGCAATTGCCTAATGAATATTAGACGAGTTTTGCACCAGGTATGAAATATGGTTTTACAATCGAATATGGGTATATGATTAATGATACCCTACCCATTACAATCCTCAGAGATTTTTGCCGACTGGCTTGTGCTCTTTCTCGATCGCGTCTTAAGGAAAACGGGAACACGGAATATCAGTGCAATTCCTCAGAGATTTTTGTTAAAGACATGAACGAATGGATCGAGAATGATGAGTGCTTGAATGCGTGCGGGGTTCACAGGAAGACTCTCGGAATCTCTTCCGACTCCCTCATCGAGCCATACTTCCTTGCCAGACTTTGCTCCGATTCGTGCTACAAACACTGCCCCAACATTGTGGATCTCTATCACAACCTAGCTATAGGAGAAGGTAATATATATATATATATATATATATATATATATATATATATATATATATATATATATATATATATATATATATATAACTTACTTATACATGGTCACAGATTGAGTTTATGCATGGTTTTGTTTGATGTTTTTTATAGGTGAAAACAACCAAAATAAAGATCGGATAAGTATGCTGCCTTTTTATACAATTTGCTCAACTTTTTTTTTTTGGGCAAAATTATTAATGATTTTCTGTAAGCAATCTTTTTAGGTGTATTTCTTGGAAACCTATGTGAAGTGAATAGGAAGATGCCACGCCGTGTGATGACTAGTTCTGGAGCAGCCCCAGGTCCCGTTTCTGCTGCTGCTGCTGATGGTCCGATTTCTATGGCAGAAGATCCTACTTCCATTTGAATGTATTAATGTTGATTCATATTATGATCTTTGGGTTATGAGAAATATTGTATTATGCACATATACAAACTTTTATACTAAAAGATTATAGGATATATGTGTTAGAAAGGAAAGTCAAACCTCAGAGCTAATCCCCGCTAATCAACAGCAACCGAGAGTAGCAGCTAATCAACAGCTGGGATGTCCAGCTAATCAGCAGCCGAATCAACAGCCGAACCTTATGCAATGCAATCCTTTCCTTCTTTATGTTCCTCTTGTAAAGCATTTAAATAACCTGCATTTGTAATAAAAAACTACAACACACAATTATGAATGAATAAGTCTTGTTCGGTAATCCACTCTGAAACTCTGATTTTAACATGGTATCAGAGCGGGTTATTTAGACTGCTCATCATCTACCCAAAACACAACCGAGCCACAACCGAGTCACCATGTCCGGAGACGGTAACTCGAGTAGTGATCTCACCTTACAACTAGCCAACCTTCTCAGAAATTCCCAATCAAAAAGCCCCAAAATGTCCGATAGTTTACAGATAAATCTGAAACTAAACGGCAAGAATTATCCCCTATGGACCCGAATGATTCGAGTCGCCATAGGCGGAAAATCAAAAATCTTGTTGCAACATTTAACCACAAATCCCCCAGACCCAAATCATGAAACCTACGAACAGTGGGAGCAAGATGACCTAATCGTCTTTTCATGGTTAATTCAGAATATTGAACCTGTTCTTGCGGGTAACCTCACCGAATTTCCCACAGCGAAATCGTTGTGGGATGCCTTGGTAGTTACATATAGCAGTGGACGGGACAAGCTCCAAACCTTTAATCTTCATGTCAAAGCGAATGACATCAAACAGAACAATACTTCTCTCGAAGAATTGTGGATCACCCTCCAAGGCGTATGGGGAGAAAATCGACCGAATTGATCCGAATCCGATGACTTGTTCAACGGATATTCAAACATACTCCAAAATCCGAACTGAACAAAAACTCTTCCAGTTCTTAAATGCCCTTGACCGGAAGTATGACCCTATAAAAAGGGAAATACTCCGGTCGGAACCACTTCCGACTGCAGAAGCCGCATATGCCACTGTCCGCAAGGAGGCCGCTCACCGAAACATTCTCGGAACACCTCTCAATGACGCACAGGGCATCGCAGCAGGTCTTATTGCCACAGAAATAGAAGGGGCAGGACTTGCGTCGAAAGGGCTCCGACGGGTCGACGGAAGAAGAACTGGATCTGTAAGCAGAGATGACAAAACTCATCTCAAATGTGACCATTGTGGCATGACTAAGCATACCAAGGAACAATGTTTCAGACTCGTCGGATATCCCGATTGGTGGTCTGACAAGAAGGGCACAAAGGCCACTGCTCACGAGAAAGGAAAATCACCCAGCACCGGCAACCAAGAGGTTCCAGGAGATGGAAGCCGGAGTAGGGTGGGTTTCGGCGGAATGGCCGACGCAACAGGTGAAGGAGACGAATGGTTAGGTAAAGGCGGAGAAGAAGAAGAAAAAGGGAACGGGTTTGGGGCGGATGGGTTTGGGGCGGATAAACCGTGGATATATAACCAAAATGTGAATATGTCACATTTGGTCCCTGAAAATAATGGGAATGCTAATATGGCCCAAAAACATCATGGAAAACAAAAACGATGGATATTCGATTGTGGCGCAACCGACACAATGACTTATGAGTCATCGGATATTATTTCAACAACTAAACTAGAAAAAACACATATTCAAACGGCGAATGGAGGGATAATGGATGTAAAATCGGGAGGGACTATTGAGATTTCACCCACAATAAAAATCTCTAATTGTCTTTATGTTCCCTCATTGTCACATAAACTGCTTTCCATTAGCCACGTCACTAAAGAACTCAACTGTATTGTCCTAATGTACCCTACGTTTTGTATTTTACAGGATATCAGGACGGGAGCGATCATTGGGCGTGGCACTGAAAGTCAAGGGTTATATTATGTGGACGAAGTAACTCAAAATGGTGCTGTGATGTTAACCCATGGTACATCGGAACGAGAAGCATGGCTATGGCACCGGAGATTAGGTCATCCATCTACAAGTTATTTACATATTTTATTTCCAAAACTATTTCCAGTTAATTCTATGTCACATTGTGAAACATGCACTTTAGCAAAAAGCCACAGGAAAACTTTTAAACCCAATAATACTAAGGTTGCTTTGCCATTTTCATTAATCCATTCTGATGTATGGGGTCCCGCCCCTGTTCTTGGGGCAAAACCTTCGTTACTTTGTGATGTTCGTTGATGATTGTACCCGAATGACCTGGGTTTATTTTTTAAAAAACAAATCCGAAGTCTTTGAAAAATTCACTATGTTTTACGCCATGATCCAAACCCAATTCCAAACAAACATCCAAATTTTCCGATCAGATAATGGAGGTGAATTTGTTAATACCTCCTTTAAATCGTTTTTTCCAAAACAAGGGAATAATCCACCAAACTACATGTCCAAACACTCCAGAACAAAACGGTGTCGCCGAAAGGAAAAATCGCATTTTGCTGGAGATGACACGAGCCCTCCTAATTGAATCCCAAGTCCCGAAACATTTTTGGCCTGAAGCCCTTGCTACCGCTACCTATCTTCTCAACCGACTCCCAACAAAAATCCTCAAACTTAACACCCCATTACACACCCTTTCAAAATTTTTCAAACTACCCTCAGTCCTTACTCTTCAACCACGAATCTTTGGATGTACCGCTTTTGTTCACATACCTAAATCAGATCGAACCAAACTTGACCCTTGTGCTGAAAAATGTGTCTTTGTTGGGTATGGAATGAATCAAAAAGGATACAGATGTTATAATCCAAAGACACGTCATATGTTCACCACAATAAACTGTGACTTTCTTGAAACCGAGTATTACTACAATTCCCAACTCAGTGGTCAGGGGGAGAAGGAATGTTTAGACACACTAAGTTGGTTGAAATATGTTCCCTATGTACCAACTACAGAGTCACCAGAGTTCAATTTCAGTGCCACTGAAGGCCCTAATGTTCCTCCTAACCTGGTATCCGAGGTAAGTAATACTCACCCTATTCAGTCTGGTGATACTTTTGGAGTCTCTAATGACTCCGAAGATACCAATACTTCTAACCATGAAACTGCCACAGAACAAGCTGAGAATTTACAGGCAGATGAACCCATACAAGAAGAATCACCATCAAGATATGTGTTACCCCCTAGAACAAACAGAGGAGTTCCTCCGAAACGGTATTCTCCTGGAAAAGAGCCAAGAAGGTCTAGTTATCCTATAGCTAATGTAGCTAATGGAAATCTCACTAAGGAAGCCAAAGCGTTTATCTCATCCGTTTATTCTGAAGAAACTCCTACAAACGTGGATCAAGCTTTAAAGTCTAAACATTGGAAGGAAGCAATGAAAACAGAAATGGAAGCCTTAATCAAGAACAATACTTGGGAAAAGTGTACTCTTCCGTTGGGAAAGAAATCCGTGGGGTGTCGTTGGGTCTATACGGTTAAGTATAAACCAGACGGTACAATTGAGAGATATAAAGCCCGACTGGTAGCAAAAGGGTATACCCAGACACATGGGATTGATTACGTGAAACGTTCTCCCCAGTTGCAAAAATGAACACAATTAGGGTTCTTTTTTCGATAGCCGCAAATGAAGGGTGGCCACTTCAACAGTTTGATGTAAAAAATGCATTCCTACACGGGGATCTAGAGGAAGAGGTATTTATGGATGCTCCTCCAGGATTCACAAAAGATTTCAAATCCGGGGAAGTTTGCCGTCTGAAGAAATCTCTGTATGGTTTGAAGCAATCTCCCCGAGCTTGGTTTGGCAGATTTACTGTAGCTATGAAAAAATTTGGATATAAACAAAGTAATGCCGATCATACTTTGTTTCTCAAAAAAAGAGGAAAATTCGTAACCTGCCTAATTATCTATGTAGATGATATGATCATTACAGGGAACGATAAAGAAGAAATGGGAAAACTAAAAGAAAACTTGTTTGCCGAATTTGAAATGAAAGATTTAGGAAGGCTGAAGTATTTCCTCGGAATTGAAGTGCTAAGGTCAAAACAAGGAATTTTCATTAGTCAGAAGAAGTATGTCTTAGACTTGTTGGCAGAGATCGGAATGATAGATTGCAAACTAGCAGACACTCCTATGAGTGTAAACCAAAAGCTCTATATGGAGGAAGGAGCAAAATTAGCAAATAAAGAAAGATATCAACGGCTGGTGGGAAAACTAATATATCTCTCACATACTCGCCCAGACATTGCATATGCTGTAGGGGTGGTAAGTCAGTTCATGCACAACCTCAAGAGTCCCATATGGAAGCAGTTTGGAGAATTATTAGATATCTCAAAGGAACAGTGGGTCATGGAGTCCTGTTTCAATCACATGGACACCTAAATGTTCAAATCTATACTGATGCAGACTGGGCAGGAGATAAGGGAAGCCGGAGGTCAACAGCAGGCTACTTCGCTCTAGTTGGTGGGAATCTTGTCACTTGGAGAAGTAAAAAACAAAAGGTGGTTGCTCTCTCAAGTGCAGAGGCTGAATTTAGAGGTATAGCTCGAGGTCTAACAGAAGCCATGTGGATGCGAAGACTTTTAGCTGAGATTGGCTTTCCTTCAAGAGAAACGAGCAAGATTATGTGTGATAATAAAGCTGCAATTCAGATTTCAGAAAATCCAGTACAACATGATCGAACTAAACACGTAGAAGTTGATAGGAACTTTATCAAAGAAAAATTAGAAGATGGTACAATTGAACTACCGTTTGTTCGATCAAAAAATCAGTTAGCAGACATACTAACAAAGGCTGTCAGTGGGAGAGTCTTAGGCGAATGCTTAGACAAGTTGTGTATTGGAAACCCCACTACTCAACTTGAGGGGGAGTGTTAGAAAGGAAAGTCAAACCTCAGAGCTAATCCCCGCTAATCAACAGCAACCGAGAGTAGCAGCTAATCAACAGCTGGGATGTCCAGCTAATCAGCAGCCGAATCAACAGCCGGACCTTATGCAATGCAATCCTTTCCTTCTTTATGTTCCTCTTGTAAAGCATTTAAATAACCTGCATTTGTAATAAAAGACTACAACACACAATTATGAATGAATAAGTCTTGTTCGGTAATCCACTCTGAAACTCTGATTTTAACAATATGCTTCATTATACTTGTGAAATCTTGCGTTTTTTAGGACATGTTATTTCTGTTCGTTTCATTTATGTATTAACTTCTTGTTTATTGTTTCTCTATGACATTGATTGTGTTATGTTTTTATCTCAAACGGGCTATATATGGATCTCAATATAAAAAGGTAGTTCAAAAAAAAAAAAAAAAACCATTGTAACAATATTAGATGGGTAGAACATGTTGGAATAGTATTACAAGATTACTTGAAAAAAATTACCACCCGCCATAAACGCCATGAGGATGTTGCCCATGGAGGATGTGTCTAGGTGACAAACGCTTGAAAGAATTTGCCCTATTACCTTTATCCATCTAGAATAACAAAAATAGACAGAATATCCCCATGTGAGACATTTCTAGCTACAACCTCTTATAAAAAGATGTCACGCATCAGTTATTAAGTTGTTGACGATAACTATCTTTTTCAAGAATTTAACTTCAGCAAAATTTCTTTCCACATATTCAGAATTCAGAAATGTAATAATGAATAGTGTTTTCTATATGCATTTCTTTTATGTCTTTTATCATACAATATTTAATTCAAAAAATAAAATAGCGGCAATCAATATTTTTATAATACCATTCTACTTTGATGGACATGGGAAATTATCAAAAAAAGCTTTTAAAATATACATTCAATTTTAAACGTCTTAAAAAGCCCAGCTAAGTTTTAGCAGGGTCAAAAAGTGCAAGCTAAGCCTACAAAAGCGCGGCCAACTTTAGTCGGTGATCAAAAGTGTGAGGTAAATATTAGCCGTTTTAGCCGACGAAGCTGTATAACAATTTCTTATTTACGAAAATGAGGGCTGACTACTTTGATCAAGGGTAGATTTTCATGTCTAATTTTATAGAAACTTTTAGCCAATTAATACTATTTTGGTTAATTGACTTAGAAAATTTATAAAATTGAATTTCAAAGACGATTAGAGGTAAAATGGGGAAAATTATTTGATTATAACTATTTATTTATAGTTTAAAATATAAACAATATAACTGTAGAAATATTTATGTTGTATAACTATAATACGAATTAAAATGGAAATATAGAAAATATTTGTTAAGAATAAACAATTAACTTGGAACATTGTTGTTTGTACACATTTTTTTTACTTTTGATTTGTTTTGTATTGTTCACCAAAAAAGATATCAACCAAAATCACTTGCCTTGAATAGTGGTCTAACTTTTATGTAGTTTACTTTTTTAAGTTCAGACAGACAAATTATGGCATATAGGGACGATGCCGGCCAAATGATTTTTCTTCCAGTGATATGTGTGCAATCTACCTGTTGACACAAGTATAACAAGAACATTGTTTGAATTTTATAATTCTTTCGATTATTATTTTATTAAATATAGAAAAAAAAAAGATTCTTATATCATATATAGTAGGTTTGAATTCTATTTATTACACATACTAATAAATTAATTTTATATATTAAATAATAAAACAGTTATATATTTAAGAACCTCATGTATTATACATGTTTAATAAATGTAATTTTATATACCAAATAAAAACAGTTATATATTTAAAAACTTGTGTATTACACGAGTTAAATAAATGTGATTTTGTATATCAAATAGTAAAAAATTATATATGTAAAAAACCTCGTGTATTGTACGAGTTCAATAAATTTAATTTTATATATCAAAATAAAAGGTTATATCTTTAATACCCGTGTATTACACGAGTTGAATAAATGTAACTTTGTTTAGTAAATAATAAAAAAATATATCTTTAAAACCCTGTTGAATAATGTAACTTTATATAGTAAATAAAAAAGTAACATATTTAAAAACCACGTGTATTATACGGATTAAATAAATCTAATTTTATATACCAAATAATATAAAAGTTATCTTTGTAAATACTAACGTAAATATAAATAAATAATATATTAATACAAAGTTTGATTTTTGTTGATAAATAATTAGTTTTATTTAAAATATCTTAAATTGACAATTTAAATTAGAGGATAATATTTTATTAGAAAAACATAAACATTCTATTCGTAATTCAAAGTAAAAGTATTAATTTATTTAATTAACGTAAAACAAAAAGGTAAGAGATGCGAGAAAATAGAAAAAGTAGATGCATGACGCATGTTACACATTTATTTATTTTATTATATAGTATAAACAGGATATAAATGTAAATAATAATATAGATTCGTTAAGTGATGCGGAACAAAAAACACCAATCTCTGTACAAACTATTGAATACCTTATCATTTCAAGAAATAAAAAAATCATGCATTTACATTTACATGTAACAAACACATACGGGATACAAATTATCAATTCACATTGGTTTCTTTGACCACAAAATTAGGTCAAGAAGGCTAAATTCCATTTGCTGGTGAATGTGAGTAATGCACATGTATATATAGCAGCCATCCACACATCAACTTCTTCAAACACAAAACACATACACCTACTACTATTTTCTTAGAAAGGAAAAACAAGAAAACAAATGGCAATCGTTCTCTTCCTTTTATTATCATTCCTTATCCATGGAACTCAAGCAGAGATCATTTGCGAGGATTTGCCGATTGGCTTGTGCTCTTTCTCGATCGCGTCTTGTGGAAAACGATGTGTGCTAGAGAACAATGTAAAAGACAACGGGAACACGGAATATCAGTGCAATTCCTCACAGATTTTTGTTAAAGACATGAACGAATGGATCGAGAGTGACGAGTGCTTGAAGGCGTGCGGGGTTCACAGGAAGACCGTCGGAATCTCTTCTGACTCCCTCCTCGAGCCATATTTCCTTGCCAGACTTTGCTCCGATTTGTGCTACAAGAACTGCCCCAACATTGTGGATCTCTATCACAACCTAGCTGTAGGAGAAGGTAATACGATGATATAACGTACTTACTTATGGTCATGTCTTCATGTCACACCAACTTTGCTAGAACTCTAATACAAAAAAAAAAAAACCCGACTCTAAGTCTAAGAAATTTTCATACAAATCAAGATGTTGATGTAATGGTAACTTCTATTTATTGAGTTTATGCATGGTATTGGGTGAGATTAAACAAAAAATGATATTTAAAGTTTGAGGCGTTTTATAGGTGAAAACAAATATGGTCAACCAAAATAGAAACCGGATAAAATTTGCTACGTTCCTTTTTATACGATTTACGCAACCTATTTTAGCAAAATTATTCATGATTTATCTGTAACCAATCTTTGTAGGTGTATTTCTTGCAAACTTGTGTGAAGTGAGTACGAAGATGCCACGTCGTGTGATGGCTCAACTTTTAAGTTTTGGAGCAGCCTCAGGTCCCGTTTCTGCTGGTCCGATTTCTATGGCAGAAGCTCCTGCTTCCATATGAATGTATTGTACGTTGACTCATATCATGGAAATTATCATCTTTGGATTATGAGAAATATTGTATTATTATGTACATATACAAACTTTTATACTAAAAGATTATAGGATATATGCTTATTATACTTGTGAAGTCTTGCGCAACATTATATTCTACATCTGTTTGTATCGTTTATGTATTAACTTGTTTTTCCATGACATTGATTGTGTTGTGTTTATATCTCAAATGTGTCTCAATATAAAAAGTAGGTAAATAACGAAAAAAAAGAAAGAATACCATCGTAACAATATTAAGTGGGCAGAACATTTTGGGATAATATTACTGAAAAAAGAAATACCATTGTAACAATATTAACGTATCCCTATGTCAGAAAGTCCTAGCTACAACCTCTTAACATTTCTATGATAACCTCAAGGTTGAGATCAGTGGCGGATCTAGAAAACTTTCATAGGCGTAACGTTTTAAAAGAAAAGGGGTAACAAAATCGAAAAAACATCAAATTTTTCCAAAATTTACCCTACCGCCAGAGCGCCAAGGCGTAGCGAAGGCTACCCCTTGTAAACATGTACATCCGCCCCTGGTTGAGATCGATGAAATTGAAATGGTGATGTGTATATCAAGATATTGATGTTGATGTAAAAAATCAAGGAACCCAAGCCTAATGTTGGAGGTGACATATCTTATCGTGAATACATCTATTGAGGAAGTCGAAGTAATTAACAAATTATATAGAGATCCACGTCATAAAGTTCTTGGTGTCTCGTGCTTCCATAGTGGGGGGTATTTAGAGATTAAATAACATTATAATAATGGATGAAAATGTGAATGCAAAAACGGTGTTGAAAGGATTTATATATCAAAGTGGAGAAACCAACCAAAATATAAGCGAAAAGTCATATCACACACGATTTCTTTTCAAATTTCAAGTCATCATAAACAATGAGAGCCCGATAACTCGGTTGCTTGACTAGTAAGGGAATGTGAAAAGAAAATTAAAGAAATGAGTTGGTATCTCCAACAAAATCATTTAACAAAGATTGTCATTACTTTATATTGATGGTTTTGATTATTTGTTTTAATCAAGTCTAGAGTGTTGGTTACTTTTACTAAGTTCAATATTTTGGTTACATTTTAGGTCATAGTTTATGTGTCAGATACTTTAACGAACTTACCATTTGACTAATACAGTAGCCTAAAAATAATATGTCTTTTGTAATGTTTGGGACACCTTTGATATACACAATAATAAAACTTTCCATCATTTGTTTTTATCTTATTGTTTTTCTTCTACTTTGCGTGGTATAGTAATGATACTTGGGACATAGTTGATCTCCAGAAACAACGCTCGGGGCAGCTCCAAAACTCAAAAATTGAGTCATTACGCGACGGGGCATCTTGTTATGCATTTCACACAGGTTTTCAAGAAATAAACCTTAAACAATTCGTCAAAAATAAAATAATAATTTATAATCTTGCTAAAAAGGATTGAGTTATGCAACCATAAATGACTAAACTGCCTTCTCTTATAGCTTGGTTGTGATAGAGATCAACAATATTGGAGCAATCATTATAGCAAGAATGACGGCAACATCTGGAATGGAAATGTGGCTTGAGGAGGGAGTCAGAAGATATTCTGATTGTCATTCTGTGAAGACCACACATGTTCAAGAACTCATCACTCTCGATACACTCATTGATATCTTTCACGATAATCTTTGAGGTACTGCACTGATATTCCTTGTTCCCCTTGTTTTTTTACATTGTTCTCCAATACGTACCGTCTTCCAGAAGACGCGATCGAGAACCTGCACAAGCCGATTGGCAATTCCCCACATATTCGCCTACATGATAATGAATCAGTCATGGTAGAAAATAATTAAATTAACTTTTTAGGAATGATTATTAAAAAGACATTGAAGTTGAAAGTTATTATACCTTGAGCTCCATATAGAAGGAATGATAGTAAAAGAAAAAGAACAAATGCCATTTGTAATTTTCACATAAAAGAAAAATAACAAATATATGTGTTTTAGTTGTGTTTGAAAAGGCAGATGTGTGGTTGGCTATATATACATGTGCATCAGTCACATATATTAGCAAAAAGACATTTTAACCTTCTTGACCTAATGTTGTGGTAACGGATTGTAAGATACCATTGTGCATTGATTTGTAATTGTAGTAAAAGATTGTAAGATGCCATGGTGTAGCGAGTTGTAATATTGTATCCCGTGTTTGGTTGCAAATTCGTCAAGAATGGTTTTTTATCGCAAATATGTAAAAGATTGTTGCAAAATACTTGCCGAAAATCCATTTCAAATATGTCTAAAGATGATACATACATCCATATGGTGGTTAATTTCCGTCATAAAAGTGCGCATTTTGCTGCTAATCAATGTTAAAATATCTTATATATGTCATTGTTACAGTTTAAATGTTACCATATTATTTGCTCTTTTAATCTTTTCCCTTTATTTGTTTGTATGAGGTTTGGTCCGGTAATGTTAGGCTTAGTGCTATCCTGCTGAGTTGGTCCAAGATGTTAGATAAAGCAAGTGGGTTTAAGGTTTCGTGGATGGTTCCATTATAAAGAGAGGCACTGACATTGGGGTCAAACACACACTCATCGCCTCTCTTCTCCTTCTCATTTATCTTGTTCCTTCTCTTTGTTTCTCATCACAAGTTCATTCGTGAGGTCTTGTAAGAAGATCATCTTGTTTGGTAATCTTTGTTCTTATTTTTCACCAGTCAACCTGTGATGACTGGTTGATTTCTCTTTGTATTCGCTCATGAAGATTATTTATAAAATTGTGCTATGTTTGTTAAATCCTTGAAATTCTGACATGGTATTAGAGCCCCTAGGTTGAATCGGTGCTCTGGTGTGTTTCCGCTGCACATTTTGTGGGCTTGGTTCTCTATTAATTGACCTAGGGTTTCTGATCGGAGGCAGTTGTTTTTTCCGGTGACTCTTGAGGTCTTGGTAGTCCGGAGAGGTTTGCCAACTTCATTTCTTGGTATTCTCTTTCTCTTGGTATTTGTGCCGCTTCGGTGATTGAAACCCTAATTTTTAGGTTTTTTTCTAGTGATTTTGAAGAAGGTTCTTGTTGGTCTCTTTTAGGGCAAACCAACAGAACTTGTGCAAATTGTCTTCTGATCAGGTGCTTGTAACCCAAAGTGAAGGTTACAAGCCTGATTCAATGGGTCATATGCAACCCCTGTGAGATAGTTCTATTTCTCTTTTTTTTATTGTCTATTGCATCACCGTGTCATTGTGTCTAGGCTATTGATACCGGGTTTAGTCAAGACCGGTTTGTTTATTGGGATACAAAGAGGGTCCACTCTGTTGCATTTTTTGGTCAGTCTGTGTGTCAAAAAGCTCCCTGAATATTGTCTATAGAGGCACTTTTGAGTGACGAATCTCTGGTTGGACCGCTATTCAAGCTTCTCTAGTCTATTTGTTATTAAGTGATTTTTATTGTTATTCTGTTTACACCATCTGTATCTGTTCTTGTTTTGCTGATTTTTTATGCCTTGTCTAGTTTATGGTTGATAACTGTTGCTTTGTGATTCTTGTTGACTACTTGAGCTTTGCTGATATAGTGTATCTGCTCTGTTGCTAATTTGTTTGTCTCCGTTCTATATTTCTTGTCTAACTAGTTGTGCTTCTTTGGTTTACTGTGATTATTTTCTATAATGACTGATAAAGGTGAATCTTCTGTTACTTTATTCAGTAAACTGGATGCTAGTGATCCTTTATACCTACATGCTAGTGATTCTAGTAGTCTTACCATTGTGAATGCTAAACTAAAAGGAACTGAGAATTATGTGGTTTGGTCAAATGCTATGAAACTTGCTCTAATGGATAAAAATAAGTTCGGTTTTATTGATGGTACTTGTACTAAGTTACCTGCTGATGATGTTCTAGCTAGTCATTGGGATAGATGCAACTCGGTTGTTTTAACTTGGATTCTTAACTCTGTTTCCGAAGAACTGTATGTTGGTCAAGTTTATTCTAGGCTTGCTAGTGAAGTTTGGAGTGATTTAAAGGACACTTATGACAGGGTTAATGGGTCGGTTATGTTTGGGTTATATAAGAAAATTAATTCTGTGAGTCAAAATGGATCTAGTGTTTCAGAATATTATCATAAAATGAATACTATGTGGAAACAATTTGATGCCCTGGTTCAGTTACCTTCTTGTACGTGTGCTGTTTCTACTAAATATATTGAACTCAATCAACTGATCAAACTTATGCACTTCCTGATGGGATTAGATGACATTTATCAACCTTTCAGGACAACTTTTTTAACAAGGGATCCTTTACCCACAATTAAACTTGCTTTTTCAATCATATCCAGAGAAGAATCACACAGAGATTCAAATAAATCCTCAAAAGTGCCAAATGTTGGATTTGTTGCAAAAGCAACACAATATAGTGATAATAAAAAATGTTTTAATGAAGGACCTAATCCAAATCTGAAGTGTACAAACTTCAAGAAGATTGGTCATGTGATTGACAAATGCTTTGAACTTCATGGTTATCCTCCTAATTACAGAACTAAACCTAATCAAAACAGTACTCAATGGTCTAAATCAAATCTATCTCCTAACAATTCTATGGCTAATAATGTGAATGATAAAACTGCTAGTACTTCTTTGAATGCTTTGACTGCTGATCAATTTCTAAATTGTTAGGTTTAACGATTGAGAATAAGTTGCAGGATATACCTAAGTCTAACATGGGAGGTAAGTGTTATAGTGCCTTCTCATCTCTCGCGTCTTATATAGATGTTTATTGTTTTAATTCTGCCTTTTTTCATCAAAATAGACTTAAGTGGATTGTTGATTCTGGTGCTAATCAGCACATGGTTATGAGTAATGATAACATGTTTAACTTAGTTGATGTCTCTGAATATGATATTTCTGTTAAACATCCAAATGGAACTGATGCTAAAGTTAAACAAATGGATGTTTTAAACTGTCTGAAGATGTGATTTTAAAAGATGTTTTTGTTGTTCTTGAATATTGTGTGAATCTTATCTATGTTCATAAATTAGATAATGATAACAAGCTTAAGGTTGTTTTGATGAACAAAGCTGTTATATTCAGGATGTGTCCTTAAAGAAAAACCTGGTGATTGGTAGGCAACTCATGGTCTTTATTTATGTAGTAGCTCTAATAATTATGTCTTTGTTCGCTTTAATAAGACCGAAACAATAAAGCTCTGGAACTCAAGACTTGGTCATCCCTCAGATCAAGGGTTAAATTTTATAAATGAAACAGGTCAAACTGAACCATGTGATACATGTCACAAAGCTAAACAACACAGAATACCTTTTTCGTTAAGTGATTATAAGTCTAAAAGGGTTGGTGACGTAGTTCACCTTAATGTTTGGGGTTCTTATAGAAAGCCCAATATAGATGGTTATAAATATTTCTTACCATTGTGGATGATTATTCAAGGTCTGTTTAGGTTTATCTAATGAAGTCTACAACTGAAGTGTTTGACAACATTAATATTTTTTATGATCTGGTTAAAAAACAGTTTGAAACTAACATTAGAAGTTTTAGAAGCGATAATGGTTCTGAATTTGTAAACTCTCAAATGGAAAACTTTGTTAAAACTCATGGCATAATCCACCAAACATCTTGTACTTATTCCCCTCAACAAAATGGAATTGTTGAGAGGAAACATAGGCACTTCTTAAATGTGGCAAGAGCTTTGTTGTTTCAATATGGTATTCCCTTGAGATTTTGGTCTGAATGTATCCTTACTGCTTCATATTTGATTAACATGACTCCCTCTTCTGTGTTAGGTGGTAGAACACCTTATAAGTTGCTTTATTGTTTTAAACCTTCTCTTGATCACTTGAAAGTTTTTGGATGTCTATGTTACTTACTCTTCTAAATAATACTGATAAACTTGAGGAAAGAGCTGAAAGATGTGTTTTTATGGGCTATTTAAATCTTAAAAAAGGTTATAAAGTTTAGAGTCTAGATCAAAGGACTTTCTCTTTCTCAAGAGATGTCAGTTTCTATGAAACTGTCTTTCCCTTTAAAGCTTAATTGTTTTCTGAGTTTGATCTAGATAAAACAAATCTATTAAATAATTCAAACTTTTTTGACGTTTTTGAAATTTCCAGTGATGTAAATCCCGATGATGAAGAGAATGAGACTACTGATTCTGGACCTGAGACAGAGCAACACAATAGCTTAAATGAGCCGGTTGATGTTGCTAATACTCAACAATCATTTAATATAGATGACATGGCTAATGTTCAGCATCAGAATGAGTCTCAAAGTGAGTTTGTGAGGGTTGAGTCTAGTGGTACAAATGATGAATCAGTCCTTCCTGAGGGTAATCAACCTAATCTTAGAAAATCTACTAGACATGTTTCTGTTCCTAAGAAGTTTAATGACTTTATTGTTGGTAATGCTAAATATAGTTATGATAAAGTTGTTAGCTATGCTAATTTGTCTAGTGATAACATGTGTTTTACTGTGAATCTAAATAAAACTGTTGAACCCTTTACTTATAAAGAAGCTTGTAAAGATAAAAGATGGTTGGATGCTATGAATGATGAATTATCTACTCTATATAGTAATGATACTTGGGACATAGTTGATCTCCCTATAGGAAAGAAATCTATTGGGTGTAAATGGGTATAAAATGTAAAGTATAAAACAAATGGTGAATTTGATAGGTTTAAAGCTAGGCTTGTTGCCAAAGAATTTAGTCAAGTTGAGGGCATAGATTTTGAGGAGACTTTTTCTCCTGCGGTTAAAATGGTCAAAGTTAGATGCATCATCAGTCTTACTGTGCAAAATAACTGGCCAATTTACCAAACGTCAATAATGCTTTCCTTTATGGTAACCTAAGAGAAGAAGTTTACATGAATCTTCCTGATGGGTTAAATATTGATAGTAAAAACAAAGTGTCACACCCCGACCCGCAGCCGAAAAGGTGATTGGGGCATGATTGGGTTATCATCAAAGCTTATGACATTTATTTTAACGTTTCATATTCATTAATACACTTTAATGGGAAATTACAATCAATATTACATCATGTCCTAAACATCAATCTAGGCTTCATTGTTTCCTTCTAAGGCATTTCCTATGTTTTCCTTGCTTCATCCTGTTCACCAGTATCATGTGTAAAAATGGTTTTTGGATCAACAAAAAGTTGGCGAGTGAATCCTATGGAAAACATTTGAGCAAGTTTATTTAATTGATAATAAAATAAAGTGCACAACCACACATGAGTAAAAATAGATGTAAACTTATTCACCAATCAATTAATATTAAATATACACACATGAACAATAATGAACCGTTTTGAGGCACGCGTTGCTCAACTCGTCTCTCACGAGGAACTGATGGACCTAATGAATGATTTGCATAAACTTGACAATATAAAATATATAACTACAAACAATATAAACTAAATAATACACACACGAACAATAATGGATTTGTTTTGAGGCGCGCGTTGCTCAACTCGTCTCTCACGAGGAACTGATGGGCCTAATGAATGAATTGCATATAAATTGACAAAATGAAATACATGACTACAAGCAATATATATACAATCTAAGTTTAGATCACAATATGGTATGGCACAAGTTTAAATAAACGAGTTAATTTTGTGACACATGACACACCCCAAAACGTGTAATTAAAAAGGGGAGTTGTAAGATTCACTCACATTGGGTGCGTTCGGTTGATGATGTTGAATGCGCACGAAGTTGGTTTTAATCACGAGTGAAATTAACCTAGATGATGGCATAATGGTTCGGTAAGTAAACGGGTTTTATTAGTCAATTTTAGTAGAATTGTTGGATGTATTTTTGTGAGTTTAAGGCTATTTTCTAACCCTAAAAATGTTATTTTTAAGTATTTTTAATTGATTTTTAATTAAAATAAATAAATAAAAATAATAAAAAAATGTTGACTTTTTGACCGTTGACCGTTGACCATTGACCATTGACTTTGACTGTTGACCGGTTCGTATGTGTAATTGTGAGCGCTGGGTGAGGCTCGAACCCGAGACCTCCCGTACGCGTGCACGCAGCTCTACCAACTGAGCTACGTGTCTAACCCGAAATATTTCTGTTTTTAATTATATTTATATATTAATTGAATTAAACAGAAAATCATTTATTTTTAAAAACAATTTTAAAGCATCAAACCGGGGCGCTCCACAGGTCTCGAACCCGGGACCTGTGGGTTGAGTTAACACACAGTCCACCGCTGGACTGTGTGTCTAACTTGTTAAATAATCTGATTTATATTATACTTATATACAAACTAAATATTTTCATTTCTGTCTTAAATAAAAAGTTTAATAATTGTCCGGACCGGTGTGGTAGCCCGGACTCGAACTCGTGTCCTGTGATTAAACATTCACACAGTCCACCACTGGACTGTGTGTCTATCTTGGTTATTATTCCGGTTATTATTAAACTTAACATCTTACGCAGTGACTCCGGTTCGGTAAAAAAAAGAACATTTTTATTAGGACGAAGGTGCGCGGGACAAGATTCGAACTCGAGACGTAAGCGTGTTTAATGTGCACACAGTCCACCGCTGGACTGTGTGTCTAACCCGAGTTATATCGTGATTTAAATTAAACTTATAGACAACAGCAAACTTCGTCTTCTTCGTTGGATTTAACCAGAACTAACGTCTGACTGATTCATCGATTTTATCAAGTTTCTTTAGTGTGTTATGATTAATTATAGGTGAGATAAATGAAAAGAATGAAAGACTAAGCGTTAGATATACTGAAATTGGACTCCTCTGTTTCTCCTGCGGAACTCCGATGTCAGCAGACTATTCCGGCGACTTGTGTCTTGCGGCAGAGAGTCTTCAACGAGCTTGAGATGAATGTGGGTGACTTCGGTATAAGCTATGGGGGTTCAGTAAGGCTCAGAAGTGAAGGTTTCGGTTTTCCGGCGATTTGCAGGTATTTTCCGGCGAGTGAGTTTTCGTCGAGAAAGGGTGCGGTTTTGAGCAAAAAGGCTACCAGTGGATTGTGGGTGAATTTATAGGGAGGAATCGAGATGTATAGAGTCGGATTTCAGGCTTGATTCAAAGTCATTACGTTTTCCGGCGGTTATAGCTTGTGTCGCGGGTTCAGGCGTCGGTTATAACCGATGATGAGATTAAAGTTTACGTTAAAACGGAAGTAACCGTCCAAACTTGGCGAGTTAGTCGGGATTTCTGACGACTGCAATTAGGCGCGTCGGTTTTGAATTCGATACTCATGTTATGAATTAATTGTCTTCAATATTGAACAAGAAACATAAGCGGCGCAGTGGTTGAAGGGTTGAGTGTTAAGTTGTTTGCTGAAACGCTGGCTGACCCGGGTTCGAAACCCGGCAGCAGCATTTTATTTTTAAATCACTATTTTTAAGACTTTTTCAAATAAAACTTTTATAACCCAATATACTTATTAATTATGTATCGTTTAAAATTAATTTGGGCATTAAATATGCAACGAAATTTTTAACTGATTGTTCGGTTAATAAACGGAGCGGGTTTGGTAAATCCGTTTTTTGACGGATGTTACAGTATCCCCTGCTTTTAGAAATTTCGTCCCGAAATTTAAGTAGTGATATATTTGACTAAAAATGATGGTGTTTAGTTTGACAGTTACATACTTAGAAGAAGAGTAAGAGTTTAAATTTTGTTTGAGGCGGTAACGTCCCTTGTAAGGGTTAAGTACCCTGTTACAGGAATCGCTTTTTGTTGCCTACGGTAAAAATATTGATAAGCAGAATTGATTCGCTAACTATGATATCATGCGTAAGAGTTTTGATATGTTTGGAAGGATATGGTTATATCCTAAAGCAAAACTTCTAATACTACAACCTACATGGAACTTCTCATAACCGTCTAACAATACATCTGATCCTTTGACAAGAATACTTATATATAGGAAGTACCAGCGGCGTATCCACCATATTCTTGTCAAATTTTCGTTGGTTTTATCCACAAGTTATGATTAGTTACCAAGAAATTACTAAATCTTACATAGAACTTCTCATAACCGTCTAACAATACCTCTGATCCTTTGACAAGAATACTTATATATAGGAAGTACCAGCGGCGTATCCACCATATTCTTGTCAAATTTTCATTGGTTTTATCAGTGAGTTATGATTGGTTCTATGATATAACTCTAGAACATAAATAAACACAACAACCAATATTTGAGTCCATATTCTGATAGCATACATGTTTGAATGATGACAACACCTCTCTCGTTTGTTGTGATGGAGAGGTTAGTCATTGTGGAAGTGAGACATAGCTCAACTTCTTTAAATGATGAAATTGAATACGCTGAAATGTATAATGAACAAACTTCAACCAAAACATACTAAATCCTACATGGAACCTCTCATAGCCGCCTGATAATGCCTTCGATCCTTTGACAAGAATACTTATATATAGGAAGTACCAGCGGCGTATCCACCATATTCTCGTCAAATTTTCATTGACTTTATCCGCAAGTTATGATTAGTTCTATGTGACTCTACAACAAACACAACAACCATAAGATCATATTGCATGTACTGAAAATGAAAAATGTATGTGCGATCAAGGCTCAATCAAACGGAGCCGATCGTATTGCATGTACTGAAAATGAAAAATGTCTGTGCGATCAAGGCTCAATCAAACGGAGCCGATCGTATTGCATGTACTGAAAATAATAAACAATAATCTAAACAATAATCACACAAACAGTTTATACATGGAACCTCTCATAACCGCCTGATAATGCCTCCGATCCTTTGACAAGAATACTTATATATAGGAAGTACCAGCGGCGTATCCACCATATCCTTGTCAAATTCTCATTGGCTTTATCCTTAAGTTATGTTTGGTTCTATGTAATTCTAAAACATAAAGAAAAACATAAAACTAAACGATTGGAGTTGAATCTTGATTTTCGGTGAAGGGGACTAGTTGGGTGGTTTCGTTTGGGCCGTCATTATCTTCGTCAGGATTGGCGTTGATGTTGAAAACTCTTCCTCTTGCTGGTGGCCTAGTGATTGGGTTTTCTTGATTTACTTGGTTAACTGGGTTTGATTGAGCTTGAGCGTTTATGATGTTAACCAATCGAGGGCACGTGTTTCTAAAGTGGGTAGGGTCGCCACAATTGAAACAAGCCCGAACATATGGGAACATGGGGTATTGAGGTTGATGATAGGTTTGGATCATGTTTTGAGTAAGGGGAGAGATTTGGTTTTGAGGGGTGCGGCAAACCTTGCTCAAATGACCATAGCGTCTACAAGTTGCACATAGTCGACAAGGTAAGGCAAGGGGATGGTGATAAAAACAGGTGTTACAATGAGGGTGAGGTCCAAGATATGGTTTCTTATTCGGGTAAGTTGAGTTGGGTGCCACTTGGGTGATTGGGATAGCTTGGATGGGTATGGCGTGTGAAATTGGTTGATTACGTTGGGTAGTAGCGAAAAGTTGCCCGTCTCTTTTTCTCTTAGAATTGGGTTGAGAAGGGGATTCGGTTTGGGTGTAGTCGAAGGTTTCAGTCGATGCTTTATCCTTCTTCCTCTCCTCCTTGAAGTCTTTGTTCCGGATTCGGTTCTCGGTGAGCTCTGTTGCTAACTCCATTGCTGCTTCCAAAGTTGCAGGCGTGGTACTTATTACAGAGTCTTGAATCTTTGACGGAAGACCTTGTCACACCCCGACCCGCAGCGGAAATAAGAGTCGGGGCATAATTGGGTTATCACCAAAGCACATGACATTTACTATTATGTTTCATAATTAAATGAAGTCAAAGTTACATTTCTCAAACATCCAAACATGTCCATTCATTACAAAGGAAAATAACCAAACATAATAATCCAAATACTAAATCGTTTTATTTCTTCTAATCCAGGTCCTATGTGTTCCTAGCTGCTGCTGGTTCACCTGTATCATGTGTAAAATGGGAGGTTTTTAGGTCAACATAAGTTGGCGAGTGAACCTTATAGATAAACATTTGATAATGATTTTCTGGTTAGTTTATCAATAAAATATTGTGCATAATCATAAAAGAGCACATGTATGAAATCAAGCATTGGCAAACATCGGTTACAATTATAACATACATTAACAATCGATAGCATACTTGAACATACCAACATCATATAATAATTAACATAAATGAACTGTGCGATCAAGGCTCAATCAAACGGAGCCGATCGTATTGCATGAACTGGAAATGTAAATTGAACTGTGCGCTCAAGGCTCAATCAAACGGAGCCGAACGTATTGCATGAACTGGAAATGTAAATTGAACTGTGCACTCAAGGCTCAATCAAACGGAGCCGAGCGTATTGCATGTATTGAAATGTAAAATGATATGATCGATCAAGGCTCAATCAAACGGAGCCGATCGTGCGGGCACGCCCTGATCAACCGCATAATAAAATGGGGATCAAACTCAACCTCGATGGATGGGAGCTACAGCCTCGGCAATTGCATGTACTGAAATAATAATTTGCAAATAATAATAACTACTTAACAGCAACAACTAATACACATGTCATGATATGATATATGCACAATAACTTGGGTATAATATGTAAATGAACAAGACACATGATACACCCCAAAAACGTGATTAAAATGGGGAATTTGAAGGGTTCACTCACATTGGGTGCGTTGAATTTGAGATGGTGAGATGCGCACGATTTAGACGAAGCGAGTCAACGAGGAATCACTAACCTAAATAATAACGGAAAAATATATTAAATGGATGGATTTTATTAAAGATTTTAATGGGATTTTTAGATATATTTTTGTGAGTTTATGGCTATTTTTTTTATCCTTAAAAATGTTATTTTTAAGTATTTTTAATTGATTTTTAAATTAAAATAAACAAATAAATATTTAAAAAAAAATATTATTTTTTTACTGTTTGACCGTTGACCGTTGACCGGTTCGGTCAGCGGTAAATACTTGCGCCAAGCGGGATTCGAACAGGTGACCTTCCGTTCACGCGCACGTAGCTCTACCAACTGAGCTACGTGACTAACCCGTTAGAAACCCAGTTTTAATTATATTTATATACTTATTCGAATTTACCGAAAATTCCTTTATTTTGCAAAACGTTTTAATCTCATGGACCGGTGCTTGGGACAAGGTTCGAACGCGCGCTATGAAGTTTATCTTGCACACAGTCCACCGCTGGACTGTGTGTCTAACCCGGTTATATTCTTGATTTATATTATATTTAACAACTACTCGCTCTAACCCGGTTAGTTCATGAATTAAAAGAAATGTTATTACGTAGAGCGTGTGTGTAGTAAGGATCGAACTCGGGACTTGTATATAAACTTTGCACACAGTCCACCGCTGGACTGTGTGTCTAACCCGTTTATTATCCGAATTTTATTTACTCTTATCCCGTTTTTAAGTTCGTCTTCTTCATTACAATTTCCGACATTACTCAATCATCTGGTTCATGGTTTAACTAATTAAATAACATGACTACTAGCTTGAATGTACAAAACCGAACAGTTTGGGGAAAGGAAATACCGGACAGGTCGTCTTCTTTAGGGAGTCCGGCGAGAACAGACAACTCTGTTTTTGAACCTTCGGCTGAGAGGGTCTAACAACAGAATTAAGGAATTAGATTTGAAATTGAACCAGAGTACATGGATTATTAGCACGATTGAATGTGTTTACCGTTAACTAGCGAGTTTCCGGCAATTCCAGAATTTCTCCGGCGAACCCAGAAAATCCAGCAACGTCTTCTGTGACTGAT
The DNA here is from genome assembly GCA_947069175.1 of Scalesia atractyloides. Lineage (NCBI taxonomy): Eukaryota > Viridiplantae > Streptophyta > Magnoliopsida > Asterales > Asteraceae > Scalesia > Scalesia atractyloides. Next base: position 94,501,592 of record CAMTDV010000012.1, read on the forward strand.
TTTGAGTGACGGATTAATGTTAGTAGAGTCCTAACAATAGATTGAAACCGCAAAGGAGGAAAATCTTACCGGTTTGTGTTGAACACGGTTTTCCGGCGAGTTTTGCAGAGAATTCCGGCGAACAGTTTTTTGGTGCTCAAAAGACTTGAAAACGCGACGAAAAGGAAATGGAGTGTATTTGAGACGGTTCTGAATCGCATAAATGATTGGAACCTGAATTATTTGGAGTTTGAATACTTTTCGGTTTCAAAAACCGAAACTTTAAGTTCATTCAATTTGAACTTAATTAGAAACCGATATTCATCGGTTATAAGCTAGCTAAACGAACTTAAACTGATTTGGCGCTTCGGTTTACCGATTTCCGTTATTCAGATATCATTAACTGTTAATTCGAGTCTGCGTATAAGACCCAATTGTTTTCCTAAGGTTAACAGAAAACACTTGGTGGCGGAGTGGTTTGGAGACGGGAAGATAAGTTGTTGGATTGTTTCAGCTGACCCGGGTTCGAGTCCGGTCAGCTACAATATTTATTTATTTATTTTATTTTAACTTTTTATCAAATATAATTTTTATGGTTTAGTTTATTTATTAATTATGTAATGTTTAAACCCAAAATAATCATAATTAGTTAATGAAATTTCATAACTTGGTGCAAGATTACAAAACGGAGCGGGTTTTGGAGACCCGATTTTTACAAATGTTACAGACCTCGAATGTAGTGCTCGATCAAACGGTAGAGGGGAGTGAACAGGTTGGGAACCATTTGATGTAACTCGAGGAATCTTTTGTTGTACGTGGTGTGGTCGCCTTCCTTTTGCTTCAACGAATAGAACTCATCTTCTAATTTCTTGATTTCGCTCCTTGGGCAAAATAACCTGGTCATGATTTCCTTCAATTCCTTCCAAGTTAAAGTCATAGCATCTTCAACACCTCGTTTGGACTTCTCTGTATTCCACCAGGTAAGTGCTATTCCATATAAACGACCAGTAGCATATCGCACTTTGCGATCATCGGGGCAATCGCAATTTAGAAAAGTGTTCTCCATTTCTTCAAACCAATGGAGGAGAGCGATGACACCTTCAGTCCCTTTGTATTTTGGAGGGTCGCATGATTTGAATTGCTTGTAGGTGCATTTAGTGGTATTTGGGGGAGGGTTGATAACGTGTTGATCTTCTTGATTGACAGGATTAGCGGTAAGTGCTTGTTGGACTTGGATTACAATGTTGGGTATTACGGCAGCCATTTGTTGAGCGATTAGGGCAGCCATGCGCTCGCGAGCTTTTCCTGCTCTCATCTTCCTACGGGCGAGGTTGGAAGACATCTACAAAGAATACGCATCATGAGTATGAGTTGGATGTTTTTGGGATCATGGGTCGTATTTAGGAATGAACACTCTTAAAATAATTATAGAAAAATAATCTACTTTGCTCGTCATTAGGCCCTACATGCCGCCATACTTCACCTTCGTAATCATGTGGGCCCCCATGATTACCGGGTTTTTCATATGGTTCGCATGTGTTAGCCTGGTTACGTACACTAAAACCCGGAGAAAATCGAGAAATATGTATATAACGTATGAGATTCGGAATGTGTCCAGGTGTAGACACGGTGACACCTCAAAGTAGGGTTAGTTCGAACGACGTTTGGTGTGGCATGCTTTGGCCTAATAGGTCCTTCGTACTCTCATCGTTAGTCCCCAGGTAGGCAAACTGGTCCGTTATATTGGATTTATACGAATGCCAACCTAGACAGGACGTTCCGACTACCGGTACTTGTACCCTTCCAGTTACTACAAGCCCGTCGCAGAACTTACTTTGATGAGATTTGAAAATTGCAACAAAACCTTTGAATAACGAGAGTATGAAAATGATTTGAATATATGAACATTGAAATATGTATGATGAATGTGTATATAAGTATGTATGTTTGACCGTAAGTATAAACAAATATGAAACAAATAAACATCATAAGTTTGTATGTAACCACCTAACAATTTAAAATTTAGGCAAACTATAGTATAGGCTCTAAAGGTCTAATAACCTATCCTATATCCCTATAGTCATGGCTCTGATACCAATCTGTCACACCCCGACCCGCAGCGGAAAAGGTGATCGGGGCATGATTGGGTTATCATCAAAGCTCATGACATTTATTTTAACGTTTCATATTCATTAATACACTTTAATGGGAAATTACAATCAATATGACATCATGTCCTAAACATCAATCTAGGCTTCATTGTTTCCTTCTAAGGCATTTCCTATGTTTTCCTTGCTTCATCCTGTTCACCTATATCATGTGTAAAAATGATTTTTGGATCAACAAAAAGTTGGCGAGTGAATCCTATGGAAAACATTTGAGCAAGTTTATTTAATTGATAATAAAATAAAGTGCACAACCACACATGAGTAAAAATAGATGTAAACTTATTCACCAATCAATTAATATTAAATATACACACATGAACAATAATGAACTGTTTTGAGGCATGCGTTGCTCAACTCGTCTCTCACGAGGAACTGATGGGCCTAATGAATGATTTGCATAAACTTGACAATATAAAATATATAACTACAAACAATATAAACTAAATAATACACACACGAACAATAATGGATTTGTTTTGAGGCGCGCGTTGCTCAACTCGTCTCTCACGAGGAACTGATGGGCCTAATGAATGAATTGCATATAAATTGACAAAATGAAATACATGACTACAAGCAATATATATACAATCTAAGTTTAGATCACAATATGGTATGTCACAAGTTTAAATAAACGAGTTAATTTTGTGACACATGACACACCCCAAAACGTGTAATTAAAAAGGGGAGTTGTAAGATTCACTCACATTGGGTGCGTTCGGTTGATGATGTTGAATGCGCACGAAGTTGGTTTTAATCACGATTGAAATTAACCTAGATGATGGCATAATGGTTCGGTAAGTAAACGGGTTTTATTAGTCAATTTTAGTAGAATTGTTGGATGTATTTTTGTGAGTTTAAGGCTATTTTCTAACCCTAAAAATGTTATTTTTAAGTATTTTTAATTGATTTTAATTAAAATAAATAAATAAAAATAATAAAAAAAATGTTGACTTTTTGACCGTTGACCGTTGACCATTGACCATTGACTTTGACTGTTGACCGGTTCGTACATGTAATTGTGTGTGCTGGGTGAGGCTCGAACCCGAGACCTCCCGTACGCGTGCACGCAGCTCTACCAACTGAGCTACGTGTCTAACCCGAAATATTTCTGTTTTTAATTATATTTATATATTAATTGAATTAAACAGAAAATCATTTATTTTTAAAAACAATTTTAAAGCATCGAACCGGGGCGCTCCCCAGATCTCGAACCCGGGACCTGTGGGTTGAGTTAACACACAGTCCACCGCTGGACTGTGTGTCTAACTTGTTAAATAATCTGATTTATATTATACTTATATACAAACTAAATATTTTCATTTCTGTCTTAAATAAAAAGTTTAATAATTGTCCGGACCGGTGTGGTAGACCGGACTCGAACTCGTGTCCTGTGATTAAACATTCACACAGTCCACCACTGGACTGTGTGTCTATCTTGGTTATTATTCCGGTTATTATTAAACTTAACATCTTACGCAGTGACTCTGGTTCGGTAAAAAAAAAAGAACATTTTTATTAGGACGAAGGTGCGCGGGACAAGATTCAAACTCGAGACGTAAGCGTGTTTAATGTGCACACAGTCCACCGCTGGACTGTGTGTCTAACCCGAGTTATATCGTGATTTAAATTAAACTTATAGACAACAGCAAACTTCGTCTTCTTCGTTGGATTTAACCAGAACTAACGTCCGACTGATTCATCGATTTTATCAAGTTTCTTTAGTGTGTTATGATTAATTATAGGTGAGATAAATGAAAAGAATGAAAGACTAAGCGTTAGATATACCGAAATTGGACTCCTCTGTTTCTCCGGCGGAACTCCGATGTCAGCAGACTATTCCGACGACTTGTGTCTTGCGGCAGAGAGTCTTCAACGAGCTTGAGATGAATGTGGGTGACTTCGGTATAAGCTATGGGGGTTCAGTAAGGCTCAGAAGTGAAGGTTTCGGTTTTCCGGCGATTTGCAGGTATTTTCCGGCGAGTGAGTTTTCGTCGAGAAAGGGTGCGGTTTTGAGCAAGAAGGCTACTAGTGGATTGTGGGTGAATTTATAGGGAGGAATCGAGATGTATAGAGTCGGATTTCAGGCTTGATTCAAAGTCATTACGTTTTCCGGCGGTTATAGCTTGTGTCGCGGGTTCAGGCGTCGGTTATAACCGATGATGAGATTAAAGTTTACGTTAAAACGGAAGTAACCGTCCAAACTTGGCGAGTTAGTCGGGATTTCTGACAACTGCAATTAGGCGCGTCGGTTTTGAATTCGATACTCATGTTATGAATTAAGTGTCTTCAATATTGAACAAGAAACATAAGCGGCGCAGTGGTTGAAGGGTTGAGTGTTAAGTTGTTTGCTGAAACGCTGGCTGACCCGGGTTCGAAACCCGGAGCAGCATTTTATTTTTAAATCACTATTTTTAAGACTTTTTCAAATAAAACTTTTATAACCTAATATACTTATTAATTATGTATCGTTTAAAATTAATTTGGGCATTAAATATGCAACGAAATTTTTAACTGATTGTTCGTTAATAAACGGAGCGGGTTTGGTAAATCCGTTTTTTGACGGATGTTACACAAAGTGTGTAAACTAAAAAGGTCTCTATATGGGTTGAAACAAGCTCCTCGTATGTGGAATGAAAACTTGTTCAACTTCTTGTTAAAATTGGCTTCGTCCAAAGTGTGATCATTCTATGTCTGCTAACTCAGTATTTATTGCTTTGTTGGTCTATGTGGATGACATCGGGAAACAATCCTATTGAGATTGATAAAGTTAAATCTTTATTAAAAAAGGAGTTTCAAATTAAAGATCTTGGTTTATTAAAATACTTTCTTGGTATTGAGGTCATTAAAAATATGATGGGATTTGTCTTTCTCAAAGAAAATATTGTATGGACCTATTAAACGAATATGGTATAAGTGGATGCAAACCTGTTAATTGTCCCATAGAGAAAAACTATGTTTTGACACGATTAAATGAAAATGAAGATTTAAAGGGTGTAAGTGTCATCGAATATCAAAAGCTAGCAGGTAAACTTATTTACCTATTTCATACTCGACCTGATATTGCTTACGCAGTTCATTATCTGTCTTAGTATATGGATAAGCCAACTAAGATTCATTCTCACATAGCTTTTAGACTACTGAGGTATTTAAAGAATGCTCCTCGTTCTGGTATTATGTTTAAACAAAGTGATTCTTTTCAATTATCTGCTTATGCTGATTCTGATTGGGCAAAGTGTGTCGAACACATAAAGTTTGTCACAAGGTACTATATTTTTCTAGGGAACTCATTAGTTTCTTGGAAAATTAAGAAACAAAGTGTGGTTTCCCGTTCTCTACTGAAGCAGAATATAGATCCATGTGCAGTGCTTCTTGTGAAGTGTTGTGGTTAATGAACGCTTTGAGGGAATTGGGAGTAAAAGTTGATCTTCTAGTTACCCCGAGATGAGATAATAGTGCAGCTATCTCTAAAGTCGCCAACCTAGTATTTCATGATAAAACAAAACACTTCGAGGTTGACTTGTTCTTCTTGCTAGAAAAGATAGCAGCTGGTGTTATTAAAACAGTTGGCATAAAGTCTGAGTTTCAACTTGCATACATGTTTACGAAGGGCTTGTTGTCAAGACATCATGATGAAATGTGTAAGTCCTTAGGTCTTACAAACCTGTTTAAACATTTAAACTGAGGGGGGGGGGGTGTTAAAATATCTTATATATTCATTGTTACAGTTTAAATGTTACCATATTATTTGCTCTCTTAATCTTTCCCCTTTATTTGTTTGTATAAAGTTTGGTCCGGTAATGTTGGGCTCGGTGCTATCCTGCTAGGCTGGTCCAAGATGTCAGATAAAGCAAGTGGGTTTAAAGGTTTCGTGGATGGTTCCATTATAAAGAGAGGCGCTGACAATGGGATCAAACATACACTCACCGCCTCTCTTCTCCTTCTCAGTTATCTTGTTCCTTCTCCTTGTTTCTCCTCACACGTTCATTCGTGAGGTCTTGTAAGAAGATCATCTTGTTTGATAATCTTTTGTTCTCATCGTTCACCAGTCAATCTGTGATGACTGGTTGATTTCTCTTTGTAGTTGTTCGTGAAAATGATTAATAAAATTGTGCTCTGTTCGTTAAATCCTTGAAGTTCTGATCAACAACTTGAGACTAAAAAAATATATCTATTTAAAACGTTTTAGATGTAGCAAATAGATACTTTTTATATTTTATTGCTTATTATGATAGGGGTCAGATTTATTAACCAACACTAAACTATTGTAAGAATAAAAATATAAAAACATTAATTGTTTGATTCAATTTATTCTTAGTAATTGTTCATATTTTCAAAATTTTTACTTTTTACATACAAATGTGTATGTTATTTAAAAAAACTATTATAGAAACTATTTTTATGCATTCTTGTCTTAAAAGTTTACCTACTTACATGTGTAGATAATACATTCACATATCACTTGCACGTGTAAATTCTGTAAATAACCACATTTGTTCATATATATATATATATATATATTATATATATATATATATATATATATTATTAGTAGAAAGAAAATTATATTGTATTTTCAACCAATTTTTATATTATAATATTTATTTTGGTAATGAAAATTGATTTTTTTTATTTTTCCTGTTCTCATAAAAACAAAACAACCTATAATCTGCTCAATAAAGTAAAAAAAATATACTTATAATAATTTTGATATAGTGTAATGTTTTTGCACTCTTAGGATTAGAATATTTTTATCATATAAGTTTTAAATAAGTGGATGTTTATTGTTTAGGATTAAGTTATTCTACAAAGACTAAAATAAATAAGAAGGGTGAGAAGTCATTATATAGTGACAAGTGTCTAATGAGAAATCGAGTTGGGAAAGTAGTTTAGTCTAAGAGAAAAAAACAATATGTACATGCTATGAAACATGCACATGCAAGTCACATGATATTTCTAGCTATTTTTTAAACGTCTTTTGGTTTTTAAATAAATTACACCATAAAATCGAGCGTCTTTTTTATCTTTAATGTTGTTACCCTATTGTTATAATTTTAAAAAGAAATTGAAAACCCAGTTGCTTAAAACACATTGGACATAACATAATAAACAATGAATATCAATGAAAAACGCAATGGAAAGTAGACTAAAAATACAATTGAAAGTAGATAAAATACCCAATGAACAACATATTAAAAATACATTGGACAACTGACTAAAAACACAATGAACAACATACTAAAACAAAATCGACAATAGATTAAAACGCTATGGACAACATAACAAAAACACAATAGACAACATACTAAAACACAATGGATAACAAATTAAACACAATGACCAGAACCTATTACAATGTATAGAAAACACACCCAACTGAAAACACGATAATTATAACCAATAAGACATTGTATAGACAACCCAAATATAACACCATATTCATTGTGTCATCCATTGTGTTACAAGTCCCTATAATAAAAACAAAATGTGTAAAACCCAAAATAACATTGTGATATAAGTTTTGATCATAACACAATATGTAAAAACCCTAGTAAAAAGGTAATGACCAAAACCAGTTGAAAAACAAAATGAGCAGAATATTTAGCACAATGCATAGAAAACCTAATAGAAATGTAATTTTTTATTTGTATTTTTATATAGCAACATCATATTCATATTAAAAATAAAAATCAATTGTTATTATGGTGATTAACATCGTACAAAAAGTTATGGACCTTTTAAAATGATGGGAGAATTAACATATGCTTTGCTTATGGAGAGAGAAATCAATAAATGTAGCATATTAGATCATGTATTGGTGAAGAAAGATAATGCCCCACCCTTTGGCATTATCCTTCATGTGGTGGTCCAGTCAGCAATGAGACATTATGGGGCATTTGTTTAAAATGAGTGTAGTGGTATAATGCCCAATAATGCCTCATTTAATGATTACCCATTTTTTTTTGTTTTTTAGTTAAAACTAATGATATTTCATTAAATATATAAAAATTACATAAATAATAAAACATAAACAAATAATACTACTCGTCTTAATTTTCATCTTCGCTTTCACCATTCTCGTCATCTTTGTCTTCCTCGTCATCAGCTTCTTCTTTACCTTCATTTGGAATATACCGAACCGACCATACGTGTTGGACTAAATCAACCGCTAACGCAGTATGTGCGGCTTTAGACTGCATTTCACATGCATTCTTTACTCTTTCTTCCATTGTTGCTTGCGGATATTCCTAAACAGCTTCTGGTACATAGTTTTGGCAAATTGCTTTCCTTCGTCTTCCAATATTGTATTATGCATGATTATACAAGCGTACATAATATCTATCATTTTTTCTTTGGTCCATACACGACATGGATTTCTCAAATAATGCCACCGTTGTTGAAGAACCACAAAACATCTCTCAATGTCCTTCCGCGAAGACTCTTGAACTTTTTTAAAGGGAGCTCTTTTTTCATCATACGGGTCCCTAAATGTTTTCACAACAATCGAATACTAGGATAAATTCTATCATACAAATAGTATCCATGTGGGTAGTAGTTTCCGTTTGCATAAGATGCTTTTGTAGCTCTACCAGAAATGAAGTCCTCTACCAATGGAGATTGTTCGAAAACGTTTATATCATTGCATGACCCTACGACACCAAAGTAAGCCGACCAAACCAAAAGGTACTGTGAGGCATCCACTTGAAGAATAACAGATGCTCCGTCTTGGTCACCTCGTGTGTGTTGACCTTGCCATGCGGTCGGACAATTATACCACCGCCAATGGCGACAATCCAAGCTTCCGATCATGCCGGTAAACCATGTTGATTAGAATGGACCTCGTAAAATTTTTTAAAGATCGTACCATGTATGCTTTCTCAGATAACAGGTACTGTACAATTCTTTTTAATACCTTTAAAAAACATATATATCTTTATGCTAACTAAAAAAATATGAATGCATGTAATGTTAGTATTGTAGTGTACCGTGACAAAAATGCTCCAAGGTATCGTGCATTGTTTTCTCGACCATTTTTAAATACTCGTCGCGGATGTCGGTCGTGTTTCCATAGGCAAGAACTCGTAGCACTAAAGTACAGTTTTAAATACCAGTAAATCTAAGCGTCCCTCTTGCATCTGATTTTTCTTTAAAATAATCAAACTTGTTTTCTATTGGTGCATATTTGTGACAACAACTTAGATTTGGTCTTTGGATATCTTGTAATTAGTAAAATGATAAACGGTTAGCGGGTTTAGTTTTCTAATAGTTAATTAGAAGTAATTGGGCTGAACTAGAGATTAATTAGTGCATGGTAGGCGAATTGGGCTTTAAACCCATTAGCAGTCCATGTAGGTAACCCTAGCCCATTTGCATAACCTATCTCTATATATAGGGAGGTTTGCATTAGGGTTTAGGTTGTTGGTTCTATTGCTCAGTTAGTAGTTCAGTTGCGGAGAGAATTGCTTCAGAGAGATTGAGAGCAGAGTCTTGAATTGATTGTAGACATTCATGTTGGATAATCAATAGAAGACTGTTTGAAGGAAATTTTTCGTGTTGTGTTCTTCTTGTTTCTGTGAAATCTGATCTAGGGGATTCCGCACTCTAGATTAGATAGACGATTCCGTCAAGATCCATAAGGACTAAGGGACCTACATTTGGTATCAGAGCATTCGGCTCTTGATTATTGCTCGGTTCAGAATCGTGACAGCAGAAAAATTGGGTTTTTGGGTGTTTTGGAGGCTGTTTTGGAGTTTGTGGCGGCAGAACTAGGGTTTCTGTTACTGTTCCAGATTAACAGCTTGCAATTCGGATTGAAGACTTGCATTCCGGATCAAAAAGCATAGTAATTTGGATTGAAGACTTGGATTTCGGATCAGAATCTGCATTTCGGATCATCAGACATGCAATTCGGATCATCAAACATGCAATTCGGATCTGGAAAAGTGCAATTCAGATTGAATTTCGGATCAGAAGCCATTTCGGATTCCATTTCGGATTCCATCTCGGATCAGAAGTTATTTCGGACTGAATTTCGGATCAGTAGCTATTCTGGATTCCATCTCGGATTAGAACTATTCCAGATTCCATCTCGGATCAGAGTAGTCTATTCCGGATTTCCATTTCGGATCAGAACAATGCATTCCGGATTTCATCTCGGATCACTATTCCGGATCATCATTTCGGATTGTCAACTCGGATTACTGTTCCAGATTTTCATCTCGGATTGTTAATCAGAGTTTCCATTTCGGATTTTACACTGTTCCGAGTTACACAGAAAAAGGTGGAAAGTTAACCAGCTGATGTAATTGGAGTTAAACGTTTTTGGATATAGAAATTGATCCACAGACAATTTTGACGAACCGATTGGACACGTGTGATTTTTAGGACCAAAAAAAACATAATCGGACCATATATATCATTAGAATCGTATCGTCGAGACGAGTCTAACAGTATAATTTGGTAACCACTCATTTCGGACAAGTTTTAACGTTTTTAACGAGCCGGTTCGGTAAAAATGTCGAATATGTCAAATCTAAATGAGCTGTTAAGGATGGAGCATGATGGTGGAACCACAAACAAACCTCCAAAGATGATGAAGGTAGAGAACTATCTTACTTGGAAGGATAGGTTTCAATCCTTCATTGAATACCAGGACACACAGATGTGGATCTGTATTCAAGATGGGTACGCTAACCCAACGCATGATTTTGAGGGCAGACAATGGGTTACTGCCTATGTGAACATGTCTGAAGCTGAGAAAAGGATGTATGAGTATGAGAAAAAGGCCTTAGCTGCTATCAAGATATCATTACCTGATGGCATTAAACATACATTCAAGCGTTATAGGACATCGAAGGAGATGTGGGATGCCTTAGAGAAGAGGTATGAGGGCAATCCCGATGTGAAGAAGAACAAGGTTGATCTTCTAAAGAAACAGTTTGCTGTGTTCAAAGGAATGAGAAATGAATCCCTTGAAGATATTATCACGAGATATTATCATCTGATGTCAGAAATAGACAATTATGACATAGAGGGATACACAGATGTGGAGATAAAGACAAGTTGCTGGATGCTTTACCTGCTAAGTGGGATATTTACACGTTGATGATAAAGGGTGAAGTTGATTATGAAAAGAAAGACCTGGAAGAGGTTGTTGGAAAGTTGAGAGCTTATGAGCTCAATATGAAGAAGAAGGAAATTGGATATGATCAGGTTCAAGATCCGGGGATTTATAAAGGTCTTACACCTTCATCTTCCAACAATGCTTCTAGTGATACTGCAACTGCGTTTTTCTCATGTGAGAATGAACAGGTCGTGACAAATTCTGATGGAGAAGTATGTTTTGGTGCTGCTTCGGGAGGCTCGTCAGGGGCTAAGAGACAACAATCAAGTAACAGCAGTTTTAAGTCTATGCCTCTGAGCGTCAAAAGTGCTGAAGATCACTTGGCATTGCTTGCTTCTTTTGTTGCTTCCTACGAGAACTACATTCAGGGAAAAGTATCTGATCCTGCTACGTTTGATGAAGATTATGATCAGATCGACCCTGATGACTTGGAGGAGATGGACTTGCAATGGTAGATGGCCATGATCTCTAGAAGGGTGAAGAGGTTCATGAACAGAACGGGCAGGAAGTTCGTTGGAAATGTGGGCTTTGACAAGTCAAAAGTGAAGTGTTACAATTGTCACAACTACGGACATTTTGCTAGAGAGTGTCAAAGACCTAAGTCTGAATCTCGTTCTAGTTCATCATTTCAAGATTCTCCTGGTCATGGTTCAAGCAATAGGAATGTGTCACACAACACTGGATCAAAGGCCTTGATTTCTACTGCCAGAGAGGGTTCTTATGATTGGAATGTTCATCTGGAGAGTGATAACAACGCATCACAGGCGTTTATGGCTGAGATAGCTCCAGTTGCTGATGAAGAAGGGGAAGCTGATGCTGAGGAGGAGCAAGAGAAGGTAGCTGGAAAAGCTGATAGAGAACAGACTAATACAGAGAAGAAGATGGCTGCTGATTTTGATGCTTTCATGGCTGATCTAAGCAAATCAACTGGCGAGGTATGTTCTAACTCTGGTAGTTCTGTTTGTTTGAAGTGTCGTGAACTGCAAAGTGACGTTGACAGGTTAATCAATCAAAACCAAAGTATGGCCAATGAGCTCTCAAACCTAAAAGAATCAAACTTTTTCGTAAAACGAAATGGGTCATTATACTTGAAGAAAATTAAAGGTTATGAAGATGAAACCGATATTCTAACCTATAAGCTTAACAAAAAACTTCAAGTTATTGATTTAGCTCATGATATGATGAGTGAGAAAACAAAAGAAATTTCTGAAAAATGCAAAGAGTTGTCTGAAGCAAAACTTAAAATTTGTGAACTTGAAAATAAATTAAATCAATTCAGAGATTCATCTTTTGTCATGAAACACATGATGAATGGCTTGAAGAAGAGTAATGACAAGACTTGTGTGGGCTTTAAAGGTTTGAATGAAGTTCCACCACCTCTTGATCACGTCTATTCTTTCTTGCCACATAAAGAAGAGCTTACAGACTTTGTGTCAACTACACCTGGTAGTTCCACATTAGAGGAGGTTGATGTGACTGAAAATGCCAAGAAGGTTAATAACAGAGACACTGTTTTGAAAACAAAGAATACACACCCTAAGAATCAAAAACAAATTTTTGTGAAAAAGGTTGATTTTGTTAAAGGGAGTGACATGAATGAAGAGGTCCCTATTATTACTAAAGAGTCTAATGTGCAGTTTGCTAAAAATAAAAACAAAGAAAAATCGGAAGTTAAGCAAACTAAACAAGATCCTTCGAAGGCATCATCATCATCATCATCACCGCCTGATGAATCTAAGCAAGAGGCTTCTGTAAAGAAGTCTTCACTAGAAAGTCATGCTTCAAATGTCATGAATAAGGACATGTAGCTAGATGCTGTCCTAACAAAAAGAGTGAAGCACAGGTAAGTGAGAAACAGAGAGAAAAATCACCAGTAAAAAGTGGTGATGATGAGAGGAAGGTTAACTCACCAAAGATATCTTCTACCAAGCAACAGAGTGTTGCTGCTGGTGTAGATAAGGCTGAAAAAGGAACTACATCAGGCAGATATGATAGACCTAGAAGTAGTTCACCAAGAATGAATAACTTTAATGGACCATCAAATAATTTCAGAAGTCAAGGTCGATATCAAAATCGATACCAGAATGTTGGTAGTCGAAATTTTTATAACGATGGCTTTAGAAATTATCATCATCAAAATTCATGGCACAAAACTCAGAATTTCCAAAGGTCGCAAAGTCCAAACATGGTTAGGAAATCTCAGGACCACAGACCTAGTGGAAATCAAAAACCATTTCCATCAACAGGTTTAAGATCCAAGACTCCTGTTAGGAGTGATGGATATTGGATGGATGTCCCTCTGGTTGATGAATCTGGAAGACCCAAGACCATTAAGGCTTGGGTCCCCCAATCTAACTAATTTTGTTTGGGTGGTGCAGGAGCTGCTAAGGAGGATTATCAATTTGTGGTATGTTGGTAGTGGCTGCTCCAGGCACATGACGGGGGATGCGAGGCTATTGACTGAGTTTGAGAATATAGTGGTTATGTGAATTTTGCAGGTGCTAAAAGAGGGCACATTACCGGTCGAGGAAAAGTGACCAACGGGAAGATCACACTGGACAAAGTGAACTATGTTGAGCAGCTGAAGCACAATCTGATAAGCGTGGCTCATGTCTGTGACAAGGGTCACTCGGTCCACTTTACAAAGTCTGAAGCTTTGTTGCTAAAACCTGATTTGGTGATACCAGATGATTGGATAGTGATGAGAGCGCCAAGGATAAATGACACTTATGTCATGGACATGGGTGCAAAAGATTCTTCCACTGTGGTGGCGTGTCTACTATCAAAAGCTTCTAAGGCTGAGTCATTGTTGTGGCACAGACGCATGGCCCACATCCACTACCGAAAAATGAACTATATTATTAAAAATGTTTTAGTGGAAGGGGTACCAATGCAGAGGTTTCACGTGGAAGATAAATGTCTTCCATGTCAAAAGGGAAAACAACATAAGAAACCTCACAAGTCTAAAACAGTAAATTCTATAGATGCCCCTTATGAATTACTTCATACAGATCTATTCAGTCCGGTGAATGTAAGGAGCATAGGTGGAAAGTACTATTGTTTAGTTGTCACATACGATTACTCACGATATTCATGGGTTTTTTTTTTAGGTACAAAAGATGAGACAGCGGAGATGCTGATAGATCTTTTTACAAAACTGGAAAATGTCCATGATGCACAGATCAAGAGGATAAGGAGTGATAAGGGCACGGAGTTCAAGAATCAGATTTTGGATCTCTGTTGTCTTCGTAAAGGAATTGAACATCAATTTTCTGCTCCTTATACACCTCAACAGAATGGAGTCGCTGAGAGGAAGAACAGGACGTTGATTGAAGCCGCAAGGACTATGCTATCCGATTCAAAGCTTCCTGTTCTATTTTCGGGAGAAGCTGTGAACACAGCTTGCTATGTCCTGAACAAAGTGTTGACGGTTAAACGGTTTAACAAAACATGTAACGAACTGTTGTTTAACCGAAAACCAAACTTAAAAGGCTTTGGACCATTTGGATTACCCTGCACCATTGTGCGAAACAAAGATAAGCAAAAATTCGGTCAGGTAGCTAATGTGGGTTACTTTTTAGGCTATATGCCTGGAACATCGAATAAAAGGGTTTAATCTAAAAACTGTTAAAATTGAGGTTCTATTTAACATGGAAATCACTAGTTATTCACCTCAACAATCAATGGGTGGTCCTCCAATATTATATATGACAGTGTTTTTAAATCATTTAATATTCCTAATTTTCTAATGCAGTTGAGTCTCAAGTGATCCATATTGTGATCAGTGAAGATGGAGTGTGTGACTTCATGTCTAGATCGAGTGTATCGATGACAGATGCTCCAGAAACTTCTTCCAGTGCAGTTCCTGAGGACTCCAGTGATAGTGAGTCTGAACCTATTCAGGGGGAGGACTTCACTAATCCGTTTGCTAATTCTGACATTCAGGGGGAGGTTGGATCTAATCTGGGAGATAATCTGGTTGTTGACACCATTGCTACCACACGTGTAAACAGAGATTATCCAGTTGAAAACATCATTGGTGATCCTGCTGCAGGTGTTCAGACGAGAAGAGGTGTGCTCGAAGGGTCCTGTTTGTTTTCTTCGATTCAAAAGACTGGGTTGATTCATGAATGTTTGTATAGTTGCTTCATTTCCCAAGAGGAGCCGAAGAATGTTCATATGGCTCTAAAAGACAATTGTTGGGTAGAAGCTATGCAAGAGGAACTAGTTCAGTTCAAGAAGTTGAAAGTTTGGGAGCTAGTTGACTTGCCTGAAGGAGAAAAAGAAATAGGCACTAAGTGGGTGTTCAAGTGCAAGAAAGACGACCGAGGGATCGTAATCAGGAATAAGGCTCGGTTGGTAGTGAAAGGGTTCAATCAGCAAGAGGGGATTGATTATAATGAAGTGTTTGCACCAATAGCAAGGTTGGAAGCAATTCGTTTATTCCTAGCTTTCGCTTCATTCAAGGGATTCAAAGTTTACCAACTTGACGTGAAGAGTGCATTTCTTTACGGGAAAGTCCAAGAAGTGGTGTATGTCTCACAACCAGACGGGTTTACTAATCTAGACTATCCAGATCGAGTCTATCGACTTGATAAGGCATTGTATGGGTTGCATCAGGCACCTAGGGCGTGGTATGAGACACTGTCAGCACATTTATTAAAACATGGTTTCGAAAGAGGTCAGATTGACAGTACACTTTTCATCAAATGGAAGCAGGAAGACTTTCTGTTGGTACAGGTATACGTAGATGACATCATTTTTGGGTCATCTGATGAGAACATGTGTTATGATTTCGAAGAGGTAATGAAGAGCAAGTTTGAGATGAGTGCGATGGGTGAATTATCCTACTTTTTGGGTTTACAAGTTGAGCAGAGGAAGGATGGGATGTTCATACATCAGACGAAGTATGTGTATGATATTTTGTCTCGTTTCAAAATTGAGGATTACGCTACTTTCAATACACCTGTCTGTGAGAATCACAATCTTGGTCCAGATCATGAGAGTGTGGAGGATGTTGATCCAACTCAATACAGGGCAATGATTGGTTCTCTGATGTACCTGACTGCTTCAAGACCCAACATCATGTTCGCAGTATGTCTTTGTGCCAGATATCAAGCGAATCCAAAGGAGTCCCGCATGAAAGCGGTGAAGCGGATTCTTCGTTACTTGAAGGGGAAACCTAAACTTGGGTTATGGTATCCAGTTGCTAGTGATCTGAAGTTTGTTGCTTTCACTGATTCGGACTTTGGAGGATGCAAATCAACAAGGAAGTCTACCACAGGTGGTTGTCAGTTTTTAAGAGGGAGGCTTGTGTCATGGCAATGCAAGAAGCAGTCTTGCGTGTCTACCTCGACGTGTGAAGCTGAATATATTGCTGCGGGTAGCTGTTGCTCTCAGGTTCTCTAGATTCAACAGCAGATGATTATGGTTTGAATTTCACTCGTACTCCTATTATGATAGACAATAATGCCACTATTTCAATCACCAACAATCCCGTAAAACACAGTCGCACAAAACATATTGACATTCGTCATCATTTTATACGGGATTGTGCTGAAAAAAAATTAATTGAACTGCACCGAGTCGACACACTTGATAACCTAACAGATCTTTACACAAAAGCATTTGACAGGGCTCGTTTTGAACATTTGGTCGAACTCAACGGGATGAGGAATCCTGAATAACCATTTTTCCATAAAAAAATGTTTTGTAAATAATTTACCGCTTTTCAAAAAAACAAAAACAAAGAAAAAATAGAAAATAAAAAATAAGTTTTCACTGTGTGAAAAAAAAGTAATGATAGTACATCAGCAAGTTAGACTGTCACACTAAAATTAAAATTAAAATTAAAATTGCTTAAGTGTGATAGCAGCTACATCATATGTACCAGTAGGCAAAAGGCATGAAATAATCAACTTACCTTTGTGATACAAATACAATAAACTGTGTATGAGTGGGTAACATATCAGTGGCGTATGGTTTTATAACCTTAAATCTTGCGTTGATAGATTGCCAAAATCTAGGGTTTTAGGTCTTTATATCGTTATTTCATCCGGGGTATCAAGGTTGTCCTTCTGCTACATCCAGATATATGCTGACCTAGGCACAACCAGGATATCTTAAAAGAGCTAAAATACCAAATCCCAAATTTTTTTTGAAGAAACTCTCCTAGAGAGTCATTCAAATGTGCAAATTGCATTATTCGTACCAAAATTTGGTATTTGCCCTAACCCTCGTTGGATATTGGTCTCTTTGTTGTACGGAAATACTGACCTGATCACCAATTATCTAACATTGTAAATCAAAAATGATGAATTTCGGTATACTTACCTACTACGATGAATTTTTGTGCATACCTTGATCGCTGGGGTATGTCCTGAAATGGGACACACTAGTATATCAGTATAAATTATCTAAACAGATCACGAGGTAATGGTACTTGAAATGTTCATGTATTTTGTTTAAGTGGATAAACAATACTGGTAATCGTCTTGAACTGCTTTTCATGAATATTGCATATAGAATAATCAGATAGTGTGAAAACAGTTTGATGTTGCTGATATGATCTTCTTAACGATGATACTCACAAAAATAGAGTGTTTATTATTCCGTATTTTATTTGCTTTCAGAAAATATAAAAATCCAAAAAGATTTCATTTTCTTGTAAATTATTAATGTACGAGATATTGGTTGTTCATGGAGAATTGTTATCGATAGGGGGAGACGATGTTAGAAGCTGAGTTCAAAATTTTTTAAGATTCTGTAGGTTCATGGTGTTTAAAATTTTGAGTATGTGGTTTGAGTTGAGAAGTGCTTAATCTGGGATACAGTTTTACTATCTCTTGAATAATAATAATTTGTTTAACTTGTTGAAAAATTCTTATGGTTTCTCGAGATGTTTGTTTTATAGTATACAGATTGTAGCAGTGTGTTGCTGAGAAGTTTGGTGAAGAGGAGTTTGCTTAGATGCATGGTAGAACCTCCTTTCTACATTGCAGACAAAGTTGAAGAGTTTGAAGATTGCTATGCAAGGACTAAACACGAGTTTACTCAAACGCTAACAATTTAGAAGATTTGGTGATTGGATACATCAGCTTAGGGGGAGTCCGTTGCTGACAGAAGTTATTAAAGCTGAAGTTATCCAAAGACCAACGTTTTTCAAGGATGTTGAAAATTGCAAGAAGACTGAAGACTAAGTTATTTTATGAAGCTATTGTCATGGGGGAGTTTGTTGGTGCATATTGGTGACAATAGTTTAGATTTGGTCTTTGGATATCTTGTAATTAGTAAAATGATAAACAGTTAGTGGGTTTGGTTTTGTAATAGTTAATTAGAAGTAATTGGGCTGAACTAGAGACTAATAGAGCATGGTAGGCGAATTGGGCTTTAAACCCATTAGCAGTCCATGTAGGTAATCCTAGCCCATGTGCATAACCTATCTCTATACATAGGGAGGTTTTCATTAGGGTTTAGGTTGTTGGTTCTATTGCTCAGTTAGTAGTTCAGTTGTAGAGAGAATTGCTTCAGAGAGATTGAGAGGAGAGTCTTGAATTGATTGTAAATATTCATGTTGGATAATCAATAGAAGACTGTTTGAAGGAAATTGTTCGTGTTTGTGTTCTTCTTGTTTCCGTGAAATCTGATTTAGGGGATTCCACACTCTAGATTAGATAGACGATTCTGTCAAGCTCCATAAGGACTAGGGGACCTACATTTTCCAAGTCTCAAGTGATGCGTAGAAATAAACGCTTACTCATATAGAAACGACGCCTAAAAACGTCTGGGTTTGGGTAAGTAGGCGCTTCATCGACGTAATCTTTCATCAATCGATCGTTTGCCGAACATCGGTCTCGTTCAATATATTCTCTTGGTAAAATTTCACATTGAGGCCAACTACAATGCTTCATATACCGCGCCGCGAGTTCGTACGCACTCATAACCGCCTCTTGCTCGACGTCCTTATCGGTCGACTCACCCTTATCGGCTAAAAACTTTGTAATAAAAAAATGGCAATGGACAACGAGGACGTGGGGGAATCCATTTTTTTATAGAAAATAGTTTGTAGTTTGAGATTGTGTTTGTAGGTTTTGGTTTATGGTTTGTATAAATTTGGGTGTAAGGGTTAGTATATATATACATGTGAAATAGAATATATATATATATATATATATATATATATATATATATATATATATATATATATATATATATATATTAGCTGTTATTTGACCGTTGGCAACGACATGACTTGCCCAACTTATCTCGACCTGACGTTTAATTTGGAACACCCCAACCTATTTTTTGGTTAAATATTCATTAATTCCTTGTTAAAGGTTTCACATAACAAATAATGCAAATGAAACAAATACATAAAAGATATTGTATAATGTAAATAATCAACTATCAGTCCATTTCTTGTTACTAAGGTCCAATCCTATGTTGATATCCTCTTCTACTCATGTTCATCAGCATCATGTGTAAAAAGTAATTTTAGGTTCAACAAAGGTTGGTGAGTGAATCTTATTGTTTGTATGAAAATGATAAGTTTATTTTTTTGTATATAGAAAATGTGCATATAACCAAATGTAATTGAATGTGTTTTATGTACATGTATCAAACCTCAAGCAACCAATCAGCAAATAATGTAATGATTCCAATGAATGTATGTTGCACTGAATAACAATGTGCAATCTCAAACAATAATCAACTTAACTGTATGTAAATGTGCACGGTATTATGGTGTGCTGGTTTGTATTGCAAGTTCCGAGCTCAATCACACGGAGCTGTTCTTATGTGTTGGCAATATCGAGTTTCACTTATAGTGGGGAACACACGAGCCTATGATTATGTAATGTCTTCAATGAATGTTATGCACCAAATGATAAACAAACAATTAACACATAACACATAAACTATACAAGATGATAATTGCACGTATTTAAATTATGAAAATGCAATAATGTGACACATGATACACTGCAAAACTTGTAATGAAAAAGGGGAAATGAAAGATTTACTCACAGATTGCGTTTTGCGAAATTCCATACAATAAGTTGCTACGATTGATGAGAGGTTGTCCTACATGAAAGCTACAAGGTGTATAACGCGTACAAGGACAAAGTGTTATGGATTTTATTAAAGTAGCTCCCTCATTATTAACATCTTCCGTTCTTGGTGCTTTGGGAGTTCCACCTTTTTGTTGTATGCTGTTCCGATGACAGATTTACATCTCGTTTCTTTTCTTTTGTGGACTCAATGGTGACGAATCTTTTAAAAAGCTTTACTTCAAAAATATAGATGGAGGTTCGTTTGTGGACTCGGGTTATTGCTTTGTTTATATTGTCTACCTTTTTCTCCTAATCATCGACTCCAGGGTGGTATGGGTTGGACGAATTGGGTTTAATTCTATTTACGACAGTTTAAAAGAGTAGTAGTCAACACTAACTCCAGAGTGAGTGTTGGATTCATGATACTAATTGTTTTAGTGGCTCGTAAAGGTAACTGTAAATAATAATTACATTGCTAATGTTTAAAAATTATTACAGTACTAATGTTTGTTTTAAGAAAAATAACATTTAGTCAATGTGGGGTTAGCCCACTTGATAGAGGGATATGCCTCTTACAGAAAAATAGGGCATAACAAGTGAAAAAGACTCAATAATTTTGGAGGCTCTAGATAAAAAGAAAATTGGGACAATATTTCTGAACATGCCAATATTATGTTTTTTTAAATGAAATAATCAGATTTTAAAATGTAAATTCAATCTCAATTTTTTAGAGAGAATTATACCATGATTTTATCCTAATTAGTTAGTTATTAATCTTTTTTATAAATGTTTGTTGATGATACTCCTTAGCCTTCCAAGATGGCAACGCTTTTTCAAAATCAAATCATATTAAGAAAGCACTTAGGTGGATGAATTAATCTTCTATTTTTTGTTAATAGAAAAACTTTTGTTAGAATTTAAAGGCCTCAAATTTTTGTAAGAACCCTAAACTATGGTATTGTTTTATAAAATATAAATCCAATCCTAGATATATTTAAGATGGTACAAAGAAATCTTTACACTGTACGAATTGTGATGATGGTTATGCAAGGAATAAGATGTATGTGCTACACAAATTGTTGATTTCATAAAACTATGGATCCGGCCCCGGACATATTAAGATGGTACAACAAATCTTAATGCCGTATGAATTGTGATGATGGTCATACGCGCAATAGGATGTGTGTGCTACACACGCTCGTGACACTAACCATCATGATTTATGAGTCATGAACAACTTGACGTGCATAAATAATTATCAAATATTTTTTTTATTATTATTACATAGAAATAAATACAATTACTTTGTTATGCCTACAATTTTACATGCTGCTCCACCTTGTCATTATCTCTCTATACTATATTTATGATTTATGATTTATGATAAACACTTATGTAAAAACAAAAAAAATTGATTCAGGTCCCACGATTTCACTTCTTCTGCCCATTTGGATTCCTTTGTCTCTTTCACATGTCATCTGTTTCTAAAAGGGTTGATTTGTCAGGAAAACAATGCTTGTTATCTGAATGATGGTGATGATGTGGTGGATGAGCTTCTAGAATTGGAGTGTGATTGCATGCAAAGGTGATTTGGCTCCTGCTCATATGAAATGTGCAATAACTTGGTTCTTGATCAAGGAGACTTGTGAATTTTGGATCTTTCTATATATCGCCCTTTAGTTTATGGTCAACTCAATATTTTTAGGTTGTGGTGTTTTTTATAAGTGATTTATCAATGCATCTAGGGATGATAGAAATACCCGCGTCCGACGGGTAAACCTAAAATTCGACACGAATGGGACAGGTATATCCGATACTTAACGGGTATTGGGCCGGGTATGAGATTAGTTTCAAAAATTTTCGCGGTTATAGGATTAGGTGATACACGACCCGATTACCCGAAACCACATACCCGTTTACTCGAGCTATATACCCGAACTTTTTAATTTATATTTTTATTTTTCTTTAACCTTTGTCTATTAGTGATTTATTTATGATGTTCATAATGTGAAAAATTAATTTTCTTCTAGTATGTATTTAATAATAGCATTTACATTTTATATGTTATAAAGTATATAGTTATAAGTGCATAAGTATTATAAAGTTATTATTAATTTATGGTATAATTTATATGTATACATTTTTGTTTATAATAGCTGTTGTATAAATAAAATTATATAATAATTATAATTGTAAAGAAATGTATTTGCAAATCCCAACATATACCTTTGAACAAACTAATGGGTATATCCGATACCCGTGGGTATACCCGATACCCGACAAATACCGACGGGTATTGGGCCGGGTTTGGGACCCGATTTTTACAACCGAGTATGGGTATGGGATAACCAATACCCGACCCGAACCCGACCTATTACCATCCCTAAACAGAAAAGGGTATTTTCTTGTAATTATTTCACAAAGGGGTTATCGCATTTAGAACTAAAGCCTAAAGCCGTCCTTATGTCCTTATGAAACAACTAGAAGAAAATAGTCTATTATAATACATGTATCGGGTGGATACCTATTTATATAAAAAGTTCTCTATATTAATATGATTGTATTTACGTGTGTATGAATATAATCTATGTAGTATAAAAACATTGTATTTTATGTTAAAAAAGAGTAATACCAGAAAAATCGATATCATTTTCCTTTTTCATTAAAAAGACACTCAATCTAATTTTGGTATAGTTAAATCCATATTGTGTAAATAATATATAAGAAAATCACTAAACTATTTTTTTTATTAAAGCAAATGGCTAGTAAACTCTTAATTTTACGATGGTATATATTTAAAAAAAATATTAAATATCACTTTATCAAATTCTGATCAATCTAAGTGTTAAACAAGACATAATAAAGAAAAATACATGCATTTTAGACACATGTAGAGATTCTACTGTATAAAAACTAGTTTAATAACACTTCTTCATAAGTTTTTTTTTACAAGTTGAATGACTTTTACAGTTAAAATAAGAAATAATAGTAGTTTTTAAGGTATCGAATCCTAAAGGAATAATGAATTTCACTTTTAACTAACTAAAAAAAATAGTGAAATAAATAAGAAAATACACCAACTTGGTTTTAGTACTTGTTATTGTTTGTCTTAGAACTCACTAATTTTTTCATACAAATTTAGGTTTGAGTTTTCATTGAGTTAACTACATAATACAGGTCTCCGATTTCTTTGAAATTTGAGTCTAACTAATGCAATTGTGGACAACATTAATTTTATGCAGTCGATTGTAGCTTTGGCGGTTTTTTTAAA
Organism: Scalesia atractyloides; assembly: GCA_947069175.1. Lineage (NCBI taxonomy): Eukaryota > Viridiplantae > Streptophyta > Magnoliopsida > Asterales > Asteraceae > Scalesia > Scalesia atractyloides. The sequence goes on from CAMTDV010000012.1 coordinate 94,525,181, forward strand.
TTCAAGTAAATCTTTACCATTGATTTAAATTAGAAAAACGTCAATTTGGTTTTAAAGCATATTATTGTTTTTCATAGAACTTATCTATACTCACTTCATTTTAAGTTTTGGTTAAAATTTTCGTCAAGTTAACAATATAAAATAGTTAGTCGATTTCCTCAAAATTTGGGTCTAATTGATAGAAATGTGGAAGCCATTAATTAATGGGGCTGGACACCATTAAATCAAAAAATACAACAACTTGGTTTTAATGCATATTATTCTTTGTTATGTAACTCATTTATAAATGTCTTATGTCCCTGTTGTTTATATAAACGCAGGAACAACCCTCATTTGAAAAAAATGTTACACTTTAGTTCCTGGGTTGTCGATTGCATTCAATCAAGTCCATCGTCCAACATGCCGTCAGTCAACCGTTAGTTGACTTAGGTAAGAAGGTCATTTTCCCTGTAGATTGAAGGGCAAAGTAGTCATTTCGTATTTGAGAAACTAGTATAAGAGGTTTGATCCCCATGTAAGCCCCAAATTTCACATTTCAATCTCCCTTTCTCCCTCAGCTAGCTGCTGGTCAGTGCGACAGATACGAAATGGTGTGAGGATTTTGGGGGGTCCGACCTGATGATATCTATATTGATCCTAAAGATTATTATGGTTAGTTCTTGTGTGTTTGTATTTGACGTTATAGGTTGTAATCTTTGAAATTAACCCTACAAATAAACAAGTCTGAACAGAGTAGAGTCTATAAGTACTAAAAATTTGTCTTTTTTTTTACTTGTACAAATGATGATGAATAGACGAGGTTCTGTCTTAAGGTCTACCACGATGGCGAGTTTACTAAGGCCCTGTTTGGTTCATTCAGATCTGAATTGTTAAGATCTAATCGAATCAGACATCTATGTCTGAATCATTCAGCTTCATTCACAAATCTGTCCGATTCAGACTTCATTTCACCCATTCAGACATTATTCTTTTTGGAACCAAATGGTTTGAATCTGACCGAATCAGATGTGGACCTTTGAATGGTTCCCATTCAGTGGCAAACAAAAAGGACATAAGAGCCCTGGTCTGTCGTATGTTGTTGGTAAGATTAATTTCATTAGTTGTGCTGAAATTGATGATTTTGGCATGGATGTACTAGAAGAAATGCTTAAGGAACTTGGTTATTCTGTTGACATGGTATTATATTTTCATTATAAAATTCCATATATGTTTGGATTTGGGTTTGAAGTCTTTGTCAGGTGACAGTCATTTCTCTAGCTTGTTTGAGCATGTACGTGGGGGGGGGGGGGGTCAAACTCATTGAAATTTATGTTGAACACTGGACCTCTCATGTGTTGTTGACATTTGGTTGTGAAGAAGTCATCACACAGAGTCCTCATGCTCCTCCCCTGAAAGTCAAGAAGTAGTAGTGCATGATGCTACATTTGTTTATTTGTTTCAAAGTGACTGCTATGATACTGAACCTGTAGATAAAGATGAGCATGGGGTACTGATCAGGCAGATGAGGACAACGAGAAAAACGATGATGAGGGAAGTGATGATCAGGATGATGATGATGAGGGGGAGCAAGAACTAGATGTAAAAGAAAACGACAACCATGGTGATGATGCATAGGGACAAGATGATCTGGATTACTTGGTAGAAGATAACCCACTCTATGATGTAAGGTTGACATGCAAATATTCAGAGCCAATGTTTATACTGATGTAGAAAAAATGGTAGTGATAAGTTGTACACCATCCTAAATCTCAACCTGTCTTATGGCCTTGATTGAGCTTCAACAAGAGGCCATAAGACTTTGAATTGACCATGAATTGACAGATTTCAGATTCGACTGACTAACGACATGTTGGACGAGGGACTTGATTGAACGCAATCGATAACCCTAGGGACTGGAGTGTAGCGTTTTTCAAATGAGGGTTGTTCCTGCGTTTTGGTGTAAACCACAGAGACGTAAATCGACATTTACTCTTTTTTTATTTGAAGTGATGAGTTTTCGTCTGATTAACCATATAAAATATGTTGTTGATTTCATAAAAATTTGAGTTCAACTAATAGAACTATGGGCGGCATTAATTTGTGGGGCCGATTTATAGGCATGTGGGTTTTTAAGATTCGAGTACACTATCTTAACCATTTTCCTAAATCAAAAAAAATACATCAACTTGGTTTTAGTGAAGATTATTGATTGTTATGGAATTCATTTATATTTTATTTCCTCTTAAGTTTAGGTTAGAGATTTCATAGTTAACTACATAAAAGACATCACTTCTTTAAAATGTGAATGTAACTTACAGAACTATGGACAATGTTATCCTTATGGACCAATTGTAGGCTTGTGGGTTTTTAAGGTTCAAGTATAATATTTCACCATTAATCTAATTGAGAAAATAAATAAAGATGGTTTTAGTACATATTATTGTTTGTCAGGAAACTTGTTTATACTTTTTCCCCTTTTAAGTTAGGTTAGAGTTCTCGGTGAGTTAACTACAAAAAAAGGTCGCTAATTTCTTAAGAATTTGAGTCTAACTAATGATTTTAAACTTAAATAGGTTGCCAATTTATTCAAAATTTGAGTCTAACTAACAAGTGATTCTAAACTTGGACCGAAAACGACAAAGTGTAGTTTAATAAAAGTTGTTTTAAGGGAATTTTATAGTTAGTTCAAAATATCAACATTCCATTGATCAAATATGGGAGCATAGGTTTATATAAATCTGTGTATACCAATACTTGAAAGAAGCAACAGAACGAGCATTCGCAACTTCAGAATCAAACTCACAACAATGAAAAGAAGCATCATGGCGACCATCCATTGTTGGGGTTTAGTATTAAGTAAAAATTAGTTATAAGAGATCTGGTCCACCAACCACTATAGATCTCTTGATTTGGTGTTATCTCCTTAAGAATAGTAGATAGGAAATAGACAAAGTCCTCAACGCTTAAATTTTGCCTCCACGTTAAAGCATGAATTACCAAACACAGAGTCCCAAACCATACCCTCTAACCATCTTTCAAGCAATTAACATGTTATTTACTACATAACATAAAAAATGAATGTTTGACTCAAAAAACACAAGGTTAATGATTTGTTTTAAAGAGTTTAGAAAATTCACTTTCTATATGTTAATTAGTTACTCATAGTCATTTTCACACACCTTAAGGTTATCCATATTCTTTTTAGTTAACTACCTATCAAGGCTTTGTTTCCCCCAAGTGATAATAAGAACTTAGCTATTCATATTTTAAAGATAGACATTATCAAACTTGCTTAATTTTTATTAAACACAAAAAGACTTAAAATATAATTAAGTTGTTCTTACAATCTTGGATTACAAACCAATTAATCTAGGGGAAATTGCTACCAATTAATATTAAACCTGTATCGTAAATCAGTTAGTGATATTAAACACGTATCGTCAAGCAATCGGTATTACTAAACACATATCATCAATCATTCAGTAATATTAAACACGTATAATCAATCAATATTAAACATGTATCGTCAATCATTCAATAATATAAAATACATAGTGTCAATCAAGTACTATGTTTTTAAATCTTTTGAAGTTGCATGCATATCAGCATGAAATGTTTAAAACTATGTAAACGGGTATCTAGAACTCACTTTAGTCTCTGCTACTATCAATTGTTCAGCTCGGTTAACTTGCATATTCTTAAAGCTTCAAATCAGGTAATCAATATGTAACATACAGATTACTGTTATAATCCTTAACTTAGAAATTATTCATAACTAGGGTATCGTTTCATCTTCTTGGTTATCATTCCATTTTTGTCCATTTGATATAAAATTAAATGTCTTTGGTGTTATGACCTTCCGTCAATCACATATGATCAATTTATATACCCAAACCATATCTGGGACACAATATTTTTTAAACATGATCTTTAGTTATAAGGAAAATCGGGCAGAGTCCCGTTTGTTTTTGTCTAAAACCACATGATTCAGATAGTCTATTCCCATAATTAAGTCATCATTCGCAATCAATAATTTCCCATGAATCATCAATCTATAATTGTAAGTTAGATCATACCAAAAGCATTGTATTTGACACGCCCAAAATGAAGATATAATAATTCATTATAATCGTGTCCAAAAAGCATATTCAAATGTCATCCCCGACAATTATGTTATGTCCCAACATGGTAAAAAAAAGTGGATAATAGGTTTGACGAGGTTATACCTTCGCGTTCTTTCCACTTAAAGCTCAAATGTGTACCAACTCAGAGTATTAGCGCAAATCAGCTATAACATAGACCAAAACTAAACCAAATGAACTTCGATAGAGGCGTTTCGAATCCCCACGAATTCATCTCGTTGAGCTGGTAATCAAGTAGTCATCGCCAGCATCCATGATAGTGCCGCTGCTAGAAATGCAACAATTGGCGGGAATCTTACATTCTAGTCCTCAAACTTCATCATTTTAGAAGAGTATCTTCGTAGCCACTAATCGAACCATAGGGAACTTGTTTGTAACAAAAGCCCAAATTTTAAACATCGTCAAAGGAACCAATTTTGTTGGAACCCTAGAAAACTTGTCGGATTAGAAACCCACTACACCATTAACCAACGAATGACGATTACATGCTAATGGAGTGCAAATCAAAACTTACCTTGGTTGGATTCGGGCTCTAGGTGACACGTGACTAGAACCTCCCGAAGAAGGTTCCCGCCTCTAGCTTTTTGTTTTCGGAAAAAAACGTTGAATGCTAGGCTGCTATCGCCATGTTTCGGCCATCTCCAGCCCTTGGCCATCCTTCTTTTGCCACTGGTGTTAGAAAGGAAAGTCAAACCTCAGAAGCAAATCCCCGCTAATCAACAGCTAATCAACAGCAACCGAGAGCAGCTAATCAACAGCTGGGATGTCCAGCTAATCAGCAGCCGGATCAGCAGCCAGACCTTATGCAATTCAATCCTTTCCTTCTTTATGTTACTCTTGTAAAGCATTTTAAATAACCTGCACTTGTAATAAAAAATAAAACAACACACAATTATGAATGAATAGCCTGGTTCGGTAATCCACTCTGAAACTCTGATTTTAACATGGTATCAGAGCCAGGTTATTTAGCTTGCTCATCATCTACCCAAAATACAACCGAGCCACAACCGAGTCACCATGTCCGGAGACGGTAACTCGAGTAGTGATCTCACATTACAACTAGCCAACCTTCTCAAAAATTCCCAGTCAAAAAGCCCCAAAATGTCCGATAGTTTACAGATAAATCTGAAACTAAACGGCCAGAATTATCCCCTATGGACCCGAATGATTCGAGTCGCCATAGGCGGAAAATCAAAAACCCTGCTGCAACATTTAACCACAAATCCCCAGACCAAAATCATGAAACTTACGAACAATGGGAGCAAGATGACCTGATTGTTTTTTCATGGTTAATTCAAAATATTGAACCTGTTCTTGCGGGTAACCTCACCGAGTTTCCCACAGCGAAATCGCTGTGGGATGCCTTGGTAGTTACATACAGCAGTGGACGGGACAAGCTCCAAACATTTAATCTTCATGTCAAAGCAAATGACATCAAACAGAACAATACTTCTCTCGAAGAATTGTGGATAACCCTCCAAGGCGTATGGGGAGAAATCGACCGCATTGATCCGAATCCGATGACTTGTTCAACGGATATTCAAACATACTCCAGAATCCGAACAGAGCAAAAACTCTTCCAGTTCTTAAATGCCCTTGATCGGAAGTATGACCCTATAAAGAGGGAAATACTCCGGTCAGAACCACTTCCGACTGCAGAAGCCGCGTATGCCACTGTTCGCAAGGAGGCCGCTCATCAAAAACTTCTCGGAACACCTCTCAATGACGCACAGGGCATCGCAGCAGGTCTAATAGCCACAGAAATAGAAGGGGCGGGACTTGCATCGAAAGGGCTCCGACGGTTTGACGGAAGAAGAACTGGATCCGTAAGCAGAGATGACAAAACTCATCTCAAATGTGACCATTGTGGTATGACTAAGCATACCAAAGAGCAATGTTTCAGACTCGTCGGATATCCCGATTTGTGGTCTGACAAGAAGGGCACAAAGGCCACTGCTCACGAGAAAGGAAAATCACCCAGCACCGGCAACCGAGAGGTTCCAGGAGATGGAAGCCGGAGTAGGGTAGGTTTCGGCGGAGTGGCAGACGCTACAGGCGAAGGAGACGGAGGGTTAGGTAACAGAGGAAAGGATGAAGAAGAAGGTAACTGGGCGGATAACTGGGCGGATAAACCTAACCGTGGGTTTATAACCCAAATGTGAATATGTCACATTTGGTCCCTGGAAATTATGGGAATGCTAATATGGCCCCAAAACATCATGAAAAACAAAAACGATGGATATTCGATTGTGGCGCAACCGACACAATGACTTATGAGTCATCGGATATTATCTCAACAACTAAACCAATAAGAACACATATTCAAACGGCAAACGGAGGGATAATGGATGTAAAATCGGGAGGGACGATTGAGATTTCACCCACAATAAAAATCTCTAATTGTCTTTATGTTCCCTCGTTGTCACATAAACTGCTTTCCATTAGCCACGTCACTAAAGAACTCAACTGTATTGTTCTAATGTACCCTACGTTTTGCATTTTACAGGATATCAGGACGGGAGCGATCATTGGGCGTGGCACTGAAAGTCAAGGGTTATATTATGTGGACGAAGTAACTCAAAATGGTGCTGTGATGTTAACTCATGGTACATCGGAACGAGAAGCATGGCTGTGGCACCGAAGATTAGGTCATCCCTCTACAAGTTATTTACATATTTTATTTCCAAAACTATTTCCAGTTAATTCCTTGTCAAATTGTGAAACATGCGTTTTAGCAAAGAGCCACAGGAAAACCTTTAAGCCCAATAACACTAAGGTTGCTTTACCATTTTCATTAATTCATTCTGATGTGTGGGGTCCTGCCCCCGTTCTTGGGGGGCAAAACCTTCGCTACTTCGTGATGTTCGTTGATGATTGTACCCGAATGACCTGGGTTTATTTTTTAAAAAACAAATCCGAAGTCTTTGAAAAATTCACTATGTTTTACGCCATGATCCAAACCCAATTTCAAACAAACATCCAAATCTTCCGATCCGATAATGGCGGTGAGTTTGTTAATACCTCCTTTAAATTGTTTTTTCAAAACAAAGGAATAATCCACCAAACCACATGCCCAAACACCCCAGAACAAAACGGTGTCGCTGAAAGAAAAAATCGCATTTTGCTGGAAATGACACGAGCCCTCCTAATTGAATCCCAGGTTCCAAAACATTTTTGGCCTGAAGCCCTTGCTACTGCTACCTATCTTCTCAACCGACTCCCAACAAAAATCCTAAAACTTAACACTCCGTTACACACCCTTTCAAATTTTTTCAAACTTCCCTCAGTCCTTCCACGAATCTTTGGATGTACCGCTTTTGTTCACATACCTAAATCAGATCGAACCAAACTTGATCCTTGTGCTGAAAAATGTGTCTTTGTTGGGTATGGAATGAATCAAAAAGGATACAGATGTTATAACCCAAAGACACGTCATATGTTCACCACAATAAACTGTGACTTTCTTGAAACCGAGTATTACTATTCCTAACTCAGTGGTCAGGGGAGAAGGAATGCTCAGACACACTAAGTTGGTTGAAATATGTTCCCTATGTACCAACTACAGAGTCACCAGAATACAATTTCAGTGCCACTGAAGGCCCTAATGTTCCTCCTAACCTGGTATCCGAGGTAAGTAATACTCACCCTATTCAGTCTGGTGATACTTTTGGAGTTTCTAATGACTCCGAAGATACCAATACTTCTAACCATGCAACTGCCACAGAACAAGCTGAAAGTTTACAGGCAGATGAATCCATACAAGAAGAATCCACACAAGAAGAAACACCATCAAGATATGTGTTACCCCCTAGAACAAACAGAGGGGTTCCTCCGAAACGGTATTCTCCTGGAAAAGAGCCAAGGAGGTCTAGTTATCCTATAGCTAATGTAGCTAATGGAAATCTCACTAAGGAAGCCAAAGCGTTTATCTCATCTGTTTATTCTGAGGAAACTCCTACAAACGTAGATCAAGCCTTAAAGTCTAAACATTGGAAGGAAGCAATGAAAACAGAAATGGAAGCCTTAATCAGGAACAACACTTGGGAAAAGTGTACTCTTCCGTCGGGAAAGAAATCCGTGGGGTGTCGTTGGGTCTATACGATTAAGTATAAACCAGACGGTACAATTGAGAGATATAAAGCCCGACTGGTAGCAAAAGGGTATACCCAGACACATGGGATTGATTACGCTGAAACGTTTTCCCCAGTTGCAAAAATGAACACAATTAGGGTTCTTTTCTCGATAGCCGCAAATGAAGGGTGGCCACTTCAACAGTTTGATGTAAAAAATGCATTTCTACACGGGGATCTAGATGAAGAGGTATTCATGGATGCTCCTCCAGGATTCACAAAAGATTTCAGGTCCGGAGAAGTGTGCCGTCTGAAGAAATCTCTTTATGGTTTGAAGCAATCTCCCCGGGCTTGGTTTGGCAGATTTACCATAGCTATGAAAGAATTTGGATATAAACAAAGTAACGCCGATCATACTTTGTTTCTCAAAAAAAGAGGAAAATTCGTAACCTGTCTAATTATCTATGTAGATGATATGATCATTACAGGGAATGATAAAGAAGAAATGGGAAAACTAAAAGAAAACTTGTTTGCCGAATTTGAAATGAAAGACTTGGGCAGGCTGAAGTATTTCCTCGGAATTGAAGTACTAAGGTCAAAACAAGGAATTTTCATTAGTCAAAAGAAGTATATCTTAGACTTGTTGGCAGAGATTGGAATGATAGATTGCAAACCAGCAGACACTCCGATGAGTGTAAACCAAAAACTCTATATGGAGGAAGGAGCAAAGTTAGCAAACAAAGAGAGATATCACCGGCTGGTGGGAAAACTAATATATCTCTCACATACTCGCCCAGACATTGCATATGCTGTAGGGGTGGTAAGTCAGTTCATGCACCAACCTCAAGAATCACATATGGAAGCAGTTTGGAGAATTATTAGATACCTCAAAGGAACAGTGGGTCATGGAGTCCTGTTTCAATCACATGGACACCTAAATGTTCAAATCTATACTGATGCAGACTGGGCAGGAGATAAGGGAAGTCGGAGGTCAACAGCAGGCTACTTCGCTCTAGTTGGTGGGAATCTTGTCACTTGGAGAAGTAAAAAACAAAAGGTGGTTGCTCTCTCAAGCGCAGAGGCTGAATTTAGAGGTATAGCTCGAGGTCTAACAGAAGCCATGTGGATGCGAAGACTCTTAGCTGAGATTGGCTTTCCTTCAAGAGAAACAAGTAAGATTATGTGTGATAATAAAGCTGCAATTCAGATTTCAGAAAATCCAGTACAACATGATCGAACTAAACATGTAGAAGTTGATAGGAACTTCATCAAAGAAAAATTGGAAGATGGTACAATTAAACTACCGTTTGTTCGATCAAAAGATCAATTAGCAGACATACTAACAAAGGCTGTCAGTGGGAGAGTCTTAGGCGAATGCTTAGACAAGTTGTGTATTGGAAACCCCACTACTCAACTTGAGGGGGAGTGTTAGAAAGGAAAGTCAAACCTCAAGAGCAAATCCCCGCTAATCAACAGCTAATCAACAGCAACCGAGAGCAGCAGCTAATCAACAGCTGGGATGTCCAGCTAATCAGCAGCCGGATCAGCAGCCAGACCTTATGCAATTCAATCCTTTCCTTCTTTATGTTACTCTTGTAAAGCATTTTAAATAACCTGCACTTGTAATCAAAAATAAAACAACACACAATTATGAATGAATAGCCTGGTTCGGTAATCCACTCTGAAACTCTGATTTTAACAACTGGTTCATACCCTTTCATCAGAATCGCAACTTAGACATCCACACCCTCTTCTCATTGTTGTCCACTTTGTCTATCGTCGCCGTCCACTCTCTGATGTCACCTCCTGGACTAATATTATCGGCAGTGGTCCTTCTTCCGCCTCCAAACCGTCGGGATTTTCTCTTCGCTAGTGGGTGATGGGATTTAAAGCTTAGAGACACACTATTGTGCTATAGTGTGTATTGTGAAAGTGATGGTGAAACTGATTTTATATATAAAGGGTCAAACCCGCTGCTCGGTGTCTCATGAGTGGTATCAATAGTTCCAATTAAAACTCGTTAGGTCTCTAATACTGTTCTTGTGATGATAATCTTTACATCTGTCACGAAATAAACGTCGTAATTATGAATTACGTATCATAAATACATAATTAAACAACTCAATTACGTCGTCTATGAAATATCCTTACATATTTAGTCAAACGTGGATACTTTGATATCATATCTGCATTTCGTATTATGATCTACGTTGGAAATTCCTGAGTTTTGGGGTGTTACATCCTCACATTTTTTGGGGATATATGTTGTTATGAGTACTTGTGTAGGTTAAATAATCGTAGTTCACTACTAAAGGAACCAAAAAGGAGCTAAAAGTTTGGAGATTCTGCCATTCTCCAATTCGAGAAAACATCACAACCTCACAGTTCACCTTCACAATTGTAAGCACAACCATTTGTTCAACTCCTAAAGCAAATATGAAAGTTCATGGAGAGTTTGGGTCTTCATGGTCATGTAAAACATCAAATTATGAATCAAGTTTCTTTTAACACATCTTCACAATTGTGAAGTTTGCCTATTCTTGTTGCACCTAAGGATCGAGGTGGGAAAGACTTAAAGAGGCAGTTTCAAGACAATACAAGAGGGAAAATAACACAAGGATCAGAGAGATTTGATTCCCTCATTAACTCTTCAATCATCAGTTTGATTAAATGTTTCATAGTAGAATCATGCCTATTGTTTATATTCTTGGTTTAATTTTGCACTGAATTTTTATGTATATACTTAATTGGTGTGAACCTTAGTAAATGGATATGACGGCTACATTTGCTTATTTTGCTAGTTTGGGATATATATATATATTATAATATATATATAATATATATATATATATATATATATATATATATATATATATGTATATATATGTGTGTGGTAATCATTGATCTATGTTTATTTATTATGATCACTGATTCTGTTTGTAGGTTAAGTGCGCATGCTATAACTAATATTCGTATGTGTAATTAAATTCTTCCTGATTAAGTTACATCTTAAATTGATCATAACTTGACATTAGAAACGGTATCAGGGTTATAGAAAGTGAATTTTCTATCATAACCATAGTCACCTAAGTTGCGGTATGCTCCGATTCGGGTATGCGGTTCGCGATCCACTAGTTGGGAGGAATTCGATTCGAAGGGGTAGGTTCATTTCGGTATGATCCGGTACGATTCGGTTCGGTGTACTATTCGGTGTAGTTCGCTATACACAAATTAAAGCAAAAATTAGTAATTTCATAAATCCAAATGATCAAAACATATTATTCAAATTAGCAAATAGAAAACATAAACATAAATTGGTGATAAAAATTGCCATTTAATGGTAGGTTTATATAGAATTTTGATGTAGGAAATTGTAAGAATGGAACGCCAAGGGACGTCGTATTCCTACTTGTTGATTCCCGCCATACCCTAGCCCAATTCGGTTGACGATTCATTCCACAAATAACAAACTTTCCTAAAATACTGCCCCTATCCCTATTTCAGACATACCAGTCGTGTATTCCGTCGTAGAAAGTCGCTCTGATAAACGTTCCAAATCAAGAACCTACCATCATCAGATCTACTGGAAAAACGAATTAGAACAGCGTACCATTATATTTAAGTCAAGTACTAGCAGCGATTTGGTACAAAACGAACCAATACGGAATTCGCGGGACTATGAGCGATTTCTGTGACTATGATCATAACTAAAAGAGTTTAATGTGCTTTTGCTCTTTGACATAACTTTACGTTCTAAGTGTATGTTTTTGTTCTATGTGATAGTTTCTTTCTACCCTATTGTCTTAACAAAAACTTGTCGTTAAGAAAAAACTAATAAAAACTTGTGAGAATGAAATTATAGATAGTAGGACACGATATTCATTATAAAGATCTTATAGCTCAACTTGTGATACTAAATGAATAGCATCAAGCAAGAATTCTAGCAGTTAAAGGTTCAGAAAACTATAATAGAAAGATATTCTAAACTAAAAATCACTATCTAGCATAATCAATCATCCCAATAAAAGGGCAAGGAGTCTAGGTAAACGCCATCTCATAGTATCATCATTCATGTCTAGTTATTATTCGCATTTCCTAGTTTAAATAGTTTAGATAATGAGTCTAGCCTAGGTGTATCTTAACATACAGTCTAGATAACTTGGATTTTATTTGATACTTTTGTTCTGGTTTATTTCTTAACTATATTACGTGGAGATTTACTTTTTGGTATAACACGCTTAATTAATCATTCAATCTTTTATAGTATAGGCTCCCGTCGTCAAGTTAAAAAAAAATAATAATAAACCATACTTGAAATTTTATAGTCTGTTAATTTCTTTGAAAGAATATTAGTAGACCTCAAAATTTGTTATCATAGATTTGTTTTCTTTTCAAGGATGCTTAGGAATTAGGATGGACAAAAGTTGGCCCAGTCACTAAACAAAGGGAGGTATAATTGTTTTAGTAGCTCCCAAAGATAATTGTAGAAACAAATACATTAATGTTTTTTTAAAGAAAAATAGCATTTAAAAACTAGTGTAACATGTGAAAAAGTTGAAACTATGGATGATATATCAAGATGGTATAACTAATCTTCACATAGATTACCCCGTATAATTGTATGATCGGTTGCATGTGTAAAGTTTTAAAGGTTTTTTTACGCTTACGTCAAAAAGCGAGTGTCACGTCACTGTTACATAGATATGGCCCTAACTCACTATTTTTACTTATGTATGTATTGTTTTCACGTAAAAATTTAATTAAAAAAATAAAATAAGCAAAAAAGAAATAGTGAAACATGATTGGTCCAGACTTGACGACACACCTCACTTCCCTTCACACCTCATCATCTTCACGCCGTACACGCCTGTAGAAGAGTGGTGTGAAACTCCCTTAACACCTCAAGCCCATGCCACATGAAATGGGTGTTATCACATAGCCTAAAGTATGACTGTCATGCGAGAAATTACATGCATCTAGCTAACCATGAGCATACTCATGTGACTAACCATTATGATTTATGAGTCATGAACAACTTGATGTGCTTAAATAATTATTAAACTTTCTTTTAATTCTACACAGAAATAAAAAATAATAATTTTGTTATGTCTACACTTTTTCAGGCTCCTCCACGTAGGCATTTTCTCTCTATATATATGATCGAAACACTCTTGTAAAAAAAACCCACGCTTTCACTTCTTCTGCCCATTTGGTTTCACTTTCACATGTCGTGTGTTGCTAAAGAGGTTGATTTGTTAGGAAAACAATGCAGAATTTGCTATCTGAATGCAGATGGAGCTGGCGATGAGGTGGTGGCTGAGCTTATGGAATTGGGGTGTGACTGCAAAGGTGATCTGGCTATTGCTCATAAGAAATGTGCACTAACTTGCTTTATGATCAAGGGAGATTAGTGAGTTTCTGTACATCCTCTTGTTTATTGTCAATTCAATATTTTCATCATTTCATGTTAGTGTTTTTTTTATAAGTGATATCCACCCGAGATTTGAATCGGAAGAGGGTATGTACTTGTAATTGTTTCACAAGGGGTTTTTAAATCTGGTCCGTTCCATGTATGATTAAGTTAATCATGATGTTATCCGGTTTTTAAATCTGGTCTGTTCCATTGGTTGGACCAGATTCTGAAATCATTGTCTTCTAACATATTATACATTACTTGTATGAAGAATATTATATGCAACGTATGTTTCAAGGATCAAATATTTTGATAAACCAGTTCATACACAAAGAGCTCAAATATATACTTGTATTAGAATATTTATGTTTTTTTCTATCTTGATGATGAATTTAGCTCTTGTGAGATCTGTGGTTCTGGGGCGAAAAATGTTGAAGCAATGGCGCTGAATGTTGCATCTCAGCAGACACAGGATGTAAACCATGCTGATATGGAAAGTTGGGTTGTTGAGGAATCGGGACCTATTTTCGAGCCCGGAAGTGAAAGTGCCTTCATGAGTGAACACAAGTTTGTGTTAGTCCTACTTTGTTGCACAGTTATCACCTTTATCATTTCCGTGCTGGTTCACTTCAACAATTTGCACTAAACCGCTTATGTTTGATCAAGAGAGCATTGAATTTGAATTGTTTTTGTTGGTGTGAAAATTGTCGTTCAATTGGCGGAACATAAGTGTGTTTTCTAAGTGTGTAGAAAACAGAATATGGCCAAATTTTTAAACCTGGAGAGAACTTGTGTTGGTTTGTTGAAACTTTGTAGTAGCTAAATAAAAGAACAAGGTTCTATGCCATTTCAAAATAGAGACTATGCATGATCCATAGGAAAAATGCCTTTTTTTGTGCTAAAACAAAACTAATAACATACTCTCTTTATGTGTGGGGGAATATGGTACAACACTATATGTAAAAGGCATTGTATTGTAACATGTATAAAAATACAATTTCGAATGAATAAATCTGTTTTTTTAGGAAAACTTTAAAACGCCACACCTTGTTAGCAAACCACTAACGGTGAAAACCCAAAAACAATTACATGTTTAGAAGCAAATTTTTCATCCACTGTGCCAACTAACCTTGCATTTAGAATTATGACTTGAAAACCACAAAAATGACAAAGAAACAAAGGAATCAAATAAAGAACATTTTTTTTCTTATCGAAGAGATCTTCATTCCAATCTCTCCAAGTGATCCACCAGTCGTAAAAATGATAGCTTCAATTGAAAGTTTCTTTTGTGTACTAACAACAAACAAGTCCAGCCAATCTATCAACACATGAGGGCATATAGAAACTGAAAGAATAATGTCTAACCATCTCCCAGTAGCATCCCATAGTCTCAAAACAACACTAATGATCAATTCACCAGTCATCAATTAGCTAGGTATCCTTTTCAAACATCAAATAAACAACTAACTATCAAATTGCTACCAACAATATCAAGCATGTATCGTCATTCAATCTGTAATATTAAACACATACCATCAATTACTATTAAACACATATCATTAATCAATATTAAACACGTATTGTCAACCAGTCAGTAATATTTACACTTATCATCAATCAATTAACAATATAAAACCCGTAGTATCAATTAAGTACTTTGGTTTGTAAAATTTTGAAGTTTTATGCATATTAGTCTAACAGGTTTAAAACTGTGAAAACAGACATCTAGAACTCACCTTAGCCTTTGCTACTATCAATTGCTCAGTTCGGTTAACTTGCATAGCCTTAAAGCTTCAAAGCGGGTAACCAGTCTGTAACATACATAAATACGTACGTACGTACATACATACATACAAACTACTATAATAATCTCTAACTTTGTTATTATTCATAATTAGGGTGTCATTTCATCTTATTGGATATCATTTCATTTTTGTCCGTTTGATAATAAAATCAAAAGTCTCTCATGTTGTGACCTTCCGTTAATCACGTGTGACTGATTTCTATATCCATAACAAATCTAGAATGCATTATCCTCTAAAACATGATCTTTAGTTCTAACAAAAATTGGATAGAGTCCCGTTTGTTTTTGTCTAAAACTAGACGATTCGGATTGTCTATTCCCATCATCAATTCATCATTAGCAATCAATAATTTCCCACAAATCATCAATCAATCTATAACTGCATGCTAGATCGTACAAGAATCATTTTTAACACGCCCAAAATATAGACATAATAATTCACTCTAATCGTGTCCGAAAAATATACTCAAACGTCATCCTTGAAAATTTTGTCACGTCTCAATATAGTAAACCTAAGTGCGTAATAGGTTTTACGAGGTTATACCGTCGCGTTTGTTCCATTTAAAGCCTAACTGTGTAGCATCCCGGAGTGATGGCGCAAACTGACTGCAACCCACAGAAAATCTCCTCGATCTGGTCATAAACCATTGGTCATTTTCGGATCCATCGATGGAATCGCTACCGGAAATGAAGCAGTTGGCCGGAATCTTATATTTTGGTAGTTAAACTTAATCATTTTATCCGAGTTTTTTGTAGCCATTATTTGAACCATAAGGAACTCGTTTGAAGCACAAGCCCCAATTTTTAATGTCATCGGAGGAATAAATTTCGTTGGAACCCTTGAAAATTTGTTGGATTAGAAACCCACTACACCATAAATCACCACACGACGATTAGATGCTAATGGGGAGCAAATCAAAATTAACCTTAGTTGGATTCAGGCTCTAGGTGGTCGCCGGACACGCGACCAAAACCGTCGAAAGCCGGTTGCCGACTCGTGATGGAGAGTGTGAAACCCGGGTGTTAACGTGTGTTATAATATGTGCTTTAGTGAGTTTTAAGTGGTTATAAGCTTAGAATGTGATAACTACAGGTTCTTATGGTTTTACAGGTTAAATCGCTTAAATCGGTACAGTGAAAGGTTCGGTGATGATACGGAACACTCAAGGATGATAAATCAAGAGATATCACATCAACCGGGAGTCGTTTGGGTCGAGAGATGGCTTGATTATGCAATAAATATGAAAAGAATAAAGTCTAAGGGTCTCCGGGTCATTTGTTGAAAGTTGCAATGAGCAAAAAAGAGAACTTGAGATTCCCGCCGTAGCTTATGGTCCCAAACCGTAGGTTACGGTAAGGATAACAAGCAACAAAAATGTACAGCAGCTCTAGACCGTAACCTATGGTCTGAGACCGTAGGTTATGGTCCGATCAGACAAGAGAACAGAATGTTTGAATCGTAGCTTACGGTTCGATGACCATAGCTTACGGTTGGTGTTCTGGAAAAATATTAAATTGAGAGTTTTGAGGTATAAAAGGAATTTTATAAACCCTAATCATAACACACACTTCTCTAGGACAAAAATTGGCATCTAGGAGCATCAAGTTGGGATTTTTTCACCTAACACCATCATAATTCTTACCGAATCAAAGATCAAAGTTATGAATTCAACCGTTTCTTAAGTGTTTGATGATCAAGTGACCAACATGAGCGACTAATTCATTCGTGGCTTGCTCTGAGTGGAGGATTCTTGTAAGTAGATGATTGTTTTGAGTTTTTCTTTGTAATTGAGACTAGCAATCTAAGCAATCGTTTTTTTGCGTAGGGATTTATTATCTTGATTGTAAATGACTGATTTACTAAAAACCTAGTTTTGGTTCTTTCAATTCCCGAGAGTTCTAGTAATTGGGATACATCTTCAATTGATAATCGTGTGATAACCTTTCGTTGTTAATCAATCAAAGTACTTAGTCCTCGTTTAGCACAATCACTTAATTGACTATCTGAATCATGTCTATGTGGTTTCTCAATTAAAACTAATAACTTGAATCCACTTTGAATATGAAACTTGGAGGAATCACTTTCCTTCCAACTGTTTACAAATTCTGTTTTTAGTAAATTTTAGTTAATTAAACAACCAAACCAATTGAATTTATATTTTCTGCAATTAGTTAATCAGTGCTTAATCCATAACACTGTCCGCAATACTTCTCTGGTTCTATACCCGACTTATTCTATCTACGTAGTTTATTTTGGTTTTTGATTGACACTAACGACATTCATCACCTCTAGCTTCTTGTTGCTGGAAAAATGCGACTACTAGGCTACGATCGCCACGTTTTCACTATCTGAAGCCCTTAGCCACCCTTCCTTAGCTGTTGGATCTTCCCCTTTTATTGGAATAGTGACCTAGACATCCATACCCTCTTCCCGTCATTGTCCACTTCGACTACCGCCGACGCCTGGACTAAAATCGCCGGCGGTGGTCCTTTTTCAGCCTCCGAAATCGACGAGATGGTATGAATCATCATGTTAACATTGATCATGACTTGCCATTAGAAATGGAAATAGGGTTATGAATCAATAGTTTCCAAATGACAAATGTGCACGCATTTGTGAAACTGAACAACTTCTACTATAACTAGAAAAGTTTGCTGTTTTTTTCTTTTCTTGCGTAATTTTACTTTTTAGTGAGTGTTTTCGTTCTATGTGATAGTTTTTGCTACCCGCCTTTATAGATATTAGAACACCATATTCATTATATGTGCTTAAAGCTTATATTGTGATAGTATAATGAATAGCTTCAAGCAAAAACTCAAGTAGTTTAAAGGTTAGAAAACTATAACAGAAAAACATTCTAAAGTAAAAATCACTATCCAACATAATCAATCATTCCAATAAAAAGGTAATGAGTCTAGGTAGATAACGCCATCTTATAGTAACATCATTCATGTCGCGTTATTTATTCGCATTACATAGTTTAGATAATGAATAGGGTGAGCTAAACATACCCCCTTCGTTGTGATATCCTACCTTTTGAAAACTGCCAGATTTACCCCCTACAAAAATCATTACTTTTAAAAAGATATTTTTTATCAAAAAGAAAATTCCCATTAGAAGGCCAACATATATATTTATAAAAAAGGATTTTTTTTTAAAAAAAATCTCATATTGAGAAAAGGTCTACATAAATATATTGTTAAACGGTTTTTTTTTCTTTGAAAAAACATTCTAGTACTGATAGAAGGTTTACTTAAATATTGATGTAACATAAAATATTTTTTATTAGTTATTCTACGTAACATAAGTTTTTTAGGTAAAACTAATTGATGAAATTAATAGCGTCCGGTAGATAAGAGGTACGTAGAGATAAACAGAAGAATTATTTTTCATGAAAGAAAAAAAATAAAAGGTTTAAATTGTATTTTTCTTTAATCTTAAAGAGAGGGTATAAAAGTAAAATTAATGTAAAAGGGAGTATGTTTAACAGCCTTTGAATAAATAATAGTCTAGATAAAATAATTTTATTTAATACTTTTGTTATATGTGGAGATTCAATTTTTGGTACAAGACGGTTAAAAAAAATCATTCAATCTTTTATAATATAGTCTCCCGTCGTCAAAGTAAAACAAAAATAAACCACTTTTGAAATTTTATAGTTTGTTAGTTTCTTTGAAAATTTTATAGTTTGTTAGTTTCTTTGAAAATCATTAATAGACTTTTTTTTGGATAAATTTTACAAGGATGCTTAGGATGGACAAAAGTTGGCCCATCCACTAAAGAAAGGCACGTATAGTTGTTTTAGTAGCTCCCAAAAATAATTGTAAAAACAAATATATTGCTGAAATTTGTTTTAAGAAAAATAGCATTTGAAAAACTAGCGCAACATGTGAAAAGGTTGAAACTATGGATGATATATTAAGATGGTATAACCATTGAAACTGTGGATACTAAGATGGTATAACATATCTTTCCATCGTATAAGTGTATGGCTGTATGTGTGATGATTTTATTAATTTTTTTATCATCACATTAAAAATTGACTTGTGCTTTTACTCACTTTTTGTGTAATAGTTTCACATACTAAGATAAAGAAAAACAAATGATAAAGCATGATTAGTCTTAATTTGGCTCCACACATAACAGACTCCACTTTTTCCTTCACACAACTCCCTTCACGGCTGACCATCTTCACGACTCACACACCCATGGGGGGTGGTGTCTAACCCCCTTAGCACCTCAAGCCCATCCACATGACATTGATGTTATGGCATTACAAATAACCTAAATTATGATGACCATGGAAAAAAATGATTTACAGTCACTGCCACGTAGATATTTTCTTTTTTCACTTTTTTGTGTGTATTAATTTCACATAGAAACTTAATTAAAAACACTAAAACAAAAAAAATGGTGAAGCATGATTAGTCCAAACTTACTCCCACACATGATACACTCAGCTTTTTTCCTTCAAGCCTCCCATTTTCACGCTTCACATACCCATGGAGGGGTGGTGCATGTGCAACGCCCTTAACATCTCAAGCTCATGCCAGATGACACTGATATTACTACATTACACATAGCCTAAAGTATGATTGTCGAACATGCTTAAACTAAGATTGTCGATCATGCGAGAAATATATAAGATGTATGTAGCTAACCATTAGCAAACACATGCGACAATAACCATTATAATTTATGAGTCATGAATAACTTGATGTGCTTAAATAATTATTAAACTTTCTTTCAATTCTACAAAGAAATAAATATAATTATTTTTTATGTCGACACTTTTTACACTTTTTCAGGCTCCTCCACGTAGGCATTTTTCTATATATATATGATCAAAACACTTGTAAAAAACCCACGCTTTCACTTCCTCTGCCCATTTGGTTTCCTTTGTCACTTTCACATGTCGTCTGTTGCTAAAGAGGTTGATTTGTCAGGAAAACAATGCAGAATTTGCTATCTGAATGCAGATGGAGCTGGTGATGAGGTGGTGGATGAGCTTATGGAATTGGGGTGTGACTGCAAAGGTGAGCTGGCTATTGCTCATAAGGAATGTGCACTAACTTGGTTCTTGATCAAGGGAGAGTTGTGAGTTTCTGGTCTTTCTATACATCCTCCTTAATTTTACTGTTAATTCAATGTTTTCATGTTAGTGACTTTTTTTATTTGTAAGTGATATCCACCCAAGATATGAATCGCAAGAGGTAGCCCTTGCAACGACGATTTCTGTATTTCTATATTTGACTGCACTGAGAGATCACTCGTGCTAGGGGCGATTTCTTCATTTGTGAGAGGTCGCCTGTTACAGGGGCGATTTCTCTAAGCCTATTACGTCTTACTTGAGTTTGCTAAGACACACATCTTGAGACCAAGAGACCGCCCTTCGTAGAGGCGATAACCTCTCCCTTTGTGAAACAATTACAAGAAAATAATCTCTTGTGATCCATGTATTGGATGAAATACGGAGGACCCATTTAGAAAAAGAATATATATATATATATATATGTGTGTGTATGCTTGTATTTACGTGTGTGTTTGTATATAATGTAGGTAATATAAAAACATTGTATCTTATGTTAAACAATACTAATACTAAAAAATCAATTTCATTTTCATTCCTCAGCCTAATCATCGTATAGTAAGATCCATCAACTTGTAAAAAAACTCATGAAAAAAACACTAACTGTTCTTTTGTATATTAAAGCACATACGAATGTCTAAAATGTACATGCCTTTGAATTTTTATTTGGAAAAATAGTTAGTAAACTCTTAAATTGGTTTAATATGATGGTATAATTTTTATTTTTATTTTTTTGAAAATATATTTAATATAACTTTATCATATTTTGAGCAATGTAAGTGTTAACAACTTCCAACTTAAATAAAATTAAAAAAAATACATGCATTTTAGACATAAGTAGAGACTTAAATAAATAAAAACTAGTTTACTAACACTTTTACATATATATCTTTTACAAGTTGAGTATAGGGGTGTTCATCAAATATCGAATTTTAAATTGTTTGAATCGAATTTTTTGAATAATTTATTTTTTTACTTGAATTCGAATTCGATTAAGAACCAGCCAATTGGATTCGAATTCGTATTCGAATTACAATCCCAATTCGTATTTAATTATAATTCGATTAAAAATTCGGATTCGAAATAAATCCGTTTGATTCAAATTCAGTTAGAATGTGTAATAAATTTGTCATAAGTTATGGGTTTCGTAATGAGCTATTTTTTATTTAGAATAAAGTTAAAGGTTAATTTATGATATAACCCAATAAAAGTTGTATATGTATTATAGTAAAAATAATAAAAACTATGTTTAGTTTTAATTCGAATTTCGAATTCTAAACGAATTCTGAAGAACCCTGAGTGGCTTTCATTAAATATATGAAATAAAGTAGTTTTATGGTATTTATCCTAAAAGAATAATAATTTCCACTTTAATTTATTTAAAAATCAAATTGTTAGTGAAATAAATAAGAAAATACAACAACTTGGTTTTAGTACATATCATTGTTTGTCATGAAACTCAATTAATTGTTTTTCCATTTAAATTTAGCTTTGAGTTTTCATGGAGTTAACTACATAAAATAGGCCGTCGATTTCGTCAAGATTTAAGTAAAACTGATAGAACTACGGACAACATTAATTATATGGGGCTGGTTTTAGGCAGGTGGGTTTTTAAGATTTGAGTATAAAATCTTCATTCACCATTGAACTAAATTCGAAAATATGTCAACTTGGTTTGAAAGCATATTATTTTTTGTCAAGGAATGCATTTATACCTTTTCCCCTTTTAAGTTTAAGTTAGAGTTTCGTTGGCATAAAATTGTTTGTCGATTTCCTCAAAATTCGGGTCTAACTGATGGAACTATGGAAGATATTAATTTGTGGGGCCGACTATAGGCATGTAGGTTTTTAAGATTGGAGTATAAGGCTACTCGGTGTGGGTGACAGGTCTCTTTCCAGGACGACCCGTCACGTCAGCAGACGCGTCAGAGACCTTGGATGATGGCCCTACAGGAATGGAAGCTTGGAAATGGGTGACGACCCGACCCCACCTAGTTTTTTTATTTTTCTTTTTAATTTAAAAAAAATCCAATAAATTGATCAAAGATCTACGTTATACCCACCACAAAAAAAATATTCACAACCTCCATTTTATCCTACAAGAACTTCTCCCCTGACTGTGTTTCCAACTGCCTAATCTCCGGTGAGCGGAATCGACGTAGCGGTGGTGGTGGCAGCGATGGTGGTAATCTCCCGTCCGTACTTTCTCGGTCTTCCCCTCTTTTTCTTGAACCCATCTGACCCAAAATTCACACCACCCATCGTTGTTTCAACCGACGGCAGCGGTGGTGGTGGTGACGCCGCCATGTGCGGCGACTGATCTGGTGGAAGAAGGTTGCCGGAATCTTGAGCTGGTGTGCGGCAACGGCTATATATTTAAAATATAATAAATTAATGTCTTGTCCCTATCGTCCGCAGGAGCACATGACCGATGGCGACGGGCCACCTGACGCGGTGTTGGGAGCGTCGTCGGCCAGCGACAACCCAGGGACGGCCCTCACACTGAGTGGCCTAATATCTTCATTGAACTAAATAAAAAAAATACATCAACTTGGTTTTAATGCATATTAAAGTTTGTCATGAAACTCATTTATACTTGTTTTTCCTTTTATGTTTGGATTCGAGTTTTCACCAAGTTAACACATAAAGTAGGTCATTGGTTTCATCAAAAACTCGAGTCTAACTAATGAAACTATGGATAACGTTAATTTTTGGGGTCAATTGTAGACATAAAATAGGTGATTGGTTTCATCAAAAACTCAGAGTCTAACTTATGAAACTATGGATAACATTAATTTTTTGGGGCCAATTGTAGGCATGTAGGTGTATAAATCTATAAGGTGTGGAGGATGGTAGTCCTTATAGGATGTTCCGCCACGTAGGCGTTCATGTAACCCTAAAGAGGATGAACCTAAGGTGTGGGTGATGTGCCTTATATATATATATATATATATATATATATATATATATTATATGGTAGGGTTCTAGAGTGGACACTAGGTTGAGAGTGAACTGTTTGAACTAATTTGAGCCATTGGATTATATCATCTAGAGATTTTTAAACAATGGCAAGATTGTAATTATAATGTTGTAACTTCCCTTTAAATTAATTGACAGAAGGGTTTTTGTGTTCTTTTGTAAATTGAATTTATTAAACAATATAATCAAAATTCCTAAAATCTTGCTAGTTTCCGTATATACAAGATACATCGTTGTTAGTGTATACACATGTGTACAGTCTCGATAGTATCAGTTTATACAAGATACACAGATGTTAGTTTATACGCATGTGTACAATCTCGCTAACTATCAATTCATACAAGATACACCGCCGTTAATTTATACACATGTGTACAGTCTTGCTAACTATCAGTTTATACAAGATACACAGTTGTTAGTTTATACAGATGCGTACAGACTTTTGATACATCTTTGTATTTTGTAGTCCACGACCTAGTTCCATTAGGAGTTTAATATACGGTTTGAATCCGGGTGGGACAGTTGGTGTCTAGTACCTAGTTCCGTTAGGAGTTTCATATACGTTATTAGCAACTGATTCTACACGAGTTTAAAATAATGGAGAAGTAATTAAAAATGTGTGTGTGAGAGAGAGAATTAATAGATGAGAAAATTAAGGGATTATAATTAAAGAGAGAGAGAGAGAGAGAGAGCTAATGTCAATCTTACCATTTAATCTAAAAAAGAATCAATGATCAAGGTTAGTCCACTCAGTTCATTTTCAAGAAGTTGTTCACAAATGATCCTAATCATAACCCGCTTTTAAAGGTAAGATATCCACCTTTGATGGGGGGCTCTCACAGGTCTACTCACCAGTGTCTTCCTTCCACAAGTTCTACCTACGCTTCCCGGTATATATATATATATATATATATGTGTGTGTGTGTGTGTGTGTGTGTGGGGTATAAAGAAGAAAGAGATCCGGCTTCAACGTCTAGGGGAGAACGGAGACGACCGGGGGAGGGGGGTGTAGGCCGTCGCTGCTCCTCGGTGCACCGAGGGACGAGCCCCATACCTAGTATTCTAAGATTCAAGTATAATATCTTCACCAATGACCCAAATAATAATATACATCATTACAACAACTTGGTTTTAGTGTAAATTATTGATTGTGACATAACTCACTTATTCTTTTTTTTCCTATTAAGTTTAGGTTCGAGTTTTCGTCAAGTTAACCACATAACTTTAAAATTTGAGTGTTAACTCATGGAATTATGGACGACGTTAACTTTCTGGTGTCGATTATATACATGTGGGTTTTTAAGATTCCAGTCACTGAAAACCTAAATAAAAAAAAATACAACTTGGTTTTAATGCATATTATTGTTTATCATGGAACTCATTTATACTTTTATTCATTTTAACTTTAAGTTTGAGTTTACATAAAATTTGCCATTGATTTCTTCAAAATTTGAGTAACTGATTATCTTAAGCAGTGATTTTAAACTCGGCCCTAACCTGGAACTAGCAAAGTGAAGTTAGCTGGTTTAAAGGATTTTAATTTTCTAGTCAGTTCCAAGAATTTACATCCCATCGATCAAATATGGGACCATATATGTTAATACAAAATGTGTTTACAAACCATCATAACTGGATGTTGAATAATATTTGGATGAAAATAATAAGAAATCATGCCAACAATTGGATACTTATATAAAACTTGTATTTGAATATTTATGTTTTTTAATCTTGATGATGAATTTAGCACCTGTGAGATCTGTGGTTCCAAAGCGAAAAAAGTTGAAGAAATAGCGCCGAATGTTGCACCTCAGCAGACACAGGATGTAAACCGTGTTGATGTCGAACTTCAGGTTGTTGAAGAATCTGGACCTATTTTCGAGCCAGAAAGTGAAAGAGCCTTCATGATTGAACACAAGTTCTTGTTAGTCCTGCTTTGTTTAACGGTTATCGCCTTTATCATTTCCGTGCTGGTTCACTTCAACAAGTTGCACTGAACTGCGTATCTTTGATCAAGTGAGAACTGAATTTGAATTGTTGTTTTGTTTGAAAATTGTTGTTCATTTGAAATGTTATATATAACTCATGGGTGTGTTTTCTAAATGTGTTGTCTAAGTATGTAGAAAACCTAAAACTGGCCAAAGTTTCAAACCTGAAGGAAACTTGTGTTCGTTTGTCGAAACTTTGCAGTAGCTAGTAAAAGAACAAGGTTCTATATCATATCAAAATAGAGAATATGCATAATGCACGTTTGCAAGGAAAATTAAATGACTTATTTATTTATTAAAATAAAATAATAAAAATACTTGAAAAATATAGTACAACACTATTAGTAAAAGGTATTGTAACATATAAAAATACAATTTTGCATGAATAAACCTAATTTTTTTAAAGGCAAACTTTATAACAACGTCACACCCTGTTAGCAAACCACTAAAGTGAAAAAAAAACCTAAAAACCATTACACGTTTAGAAGCAGATTTTTAATCCACTGTGTCCAATTAATCTTACAGTTAAAATTATGACTTGAAAACCACAAAAATGACGCATAAACAATGGAATCAAATATAGAATGGCGATGCCCATTTCTCCTACCAAAGAGATCTTGATTCTGATCAGCTCTTGAAATGACCCATTAAGTCGTAAAAATGATAGCTTCAATAAAAAAATTATTCGGTAGTAGTATAAGTCCATCAAATCTATCAACACATGAGGGCATTTTAAAACCGGAAGCATAATGTCTAACCATCTCCCAATAGCATTCCACAATCTCGGAACAACATTACAATACCCAAAAACATGCTCTAGAAATTCCACGGACTTAGAAACACACCAGACAAACGATCAAAGGAATATCCAAACCTTTCTTACTAAGATAAAGTATCAAAGGAATATCCAACTACATGCTCTAGAGATTCCATCGACATAGAACACACCAGGGAAACTATCAAAGGAATATCCAAACATTTCTTACTAAAGATTTAATCTAGTAGGAAGACGATCCATCATAATTCTCCACACTTGAATATTAACTTTCTTAGGGACGAATCTATTCCATCTTGTTCTCCGGTCCCGTCAATAATAGAGAATCGATCAATATGTTTCAGAATACATTTAACTGAAATTGATCATTGAAATCTAAATCCCAAGTCCATTTGTAAAAAGACTCACCCAAAGAAACATTTTCTAGAATCACCTTAAGATCATAAAGTTGAAAGTACTCAACCCATCCCCTTGTATTGCGCCGCCAATCCCATACCACACCCGAACTCGTCAAACGGTCTCGAACACATACAATTTTTTGGTTAGTTATATGGATGGATTTTTATTTCTAATTATCATCTTCTATATATATTTATTTATTGTGATCATCGCTTCTATTTGTGGGTTAACTATGCATGTTATAATTAACATTCTATGTGTAATTAATATCTTCAAGATTGAGTGAGAGGTTAAGGGATCATGACTTGACATTAGAAATGGTGCATGGGTAATGAATAAATTTTTTTAAATATCTAATATGAATGCATTTGTGATATAGAACAACTTCTACCAGAAAAAGAAAGTTTACTGCGTTTTTTATGACGCAATTTTACTTTCCTTTAAAGTGTATGTATTGGTTCCTTGTTCTGGTTTCTTGCTAGCCTATTGATTTAAATTAAACTTGCCATTAGAGAAACAAAAACCCTGGTGTTATCAGGAAAACATCATAAGCTCGCAATGTAGCTTCATAATTGTGAGCGCAGCCTTGAACAGCTCCTAGCCAACATATGGAAGTTCATGGAGAATTTGGATCTTCATGGTCATGTGAAACATCAAATCATAAATTAAGTTTCTTTCGCAGCCTATCTTCACAATCGTGAAATCTGCCTACTTTTGTTACACCTAAGGATGGAGGTGATAAAGACTAAAGAGGCAGTTTCAAGGTGATACCAAAAAGATAATAACGCAAGTATCTGAGAGATTAGATACCATTCCTACTTCTTCATTTGCGGGTTTGATTAAACAACTCACAGTAAATCATGCGTATTGTTTTTATCATTTGTTCTTACTAAATGCCAATGTATATACTTAAATGATAGTAAACCTTAATAAATGGATGGTTGGTTACATTTGTTTTTTTTAGTTATATGGATACATTTAATTTGTTTAATCATTGATCTATATATGTTTATTTATTGTAATCATAGATTTTGTTTCTGGGTTAAATATTCATGTTATAACTAACATTTCTATTTGTAATTATATTTCATGATTAAGAGGCATGTTAATTGATCAGACTTGGCAATAGAAATGTTCAAATTATGAATAATATTTTTTTAAATGACAAACGTGCATGCATTTGTGATATCAACAACTTCTACCACAATGTAAAAATAGTTTATTGTGATTATGTTCTCTTACGTAAATTTACTTTCTTTTAAGTGTATTTCTTTTTTTCCTATTCTAGTTTCTTGCTAGCCTATTGTTTTAATAAAAACTTGCCCTAAAAAATTGTTGCTGTCTTAATAATATCACCACCTCATAATTCACCTTCATAATAGTGAGCGGAACCATGAAAATTTGTTCAAATCCTAACCGACATATGGAGTTCATTAGGAGTTTGGATCGGATGTTTATGGTCATGTAAAACATTAAATCATGAATTAAGTTTCTTTCACAACCCATATAAAGTCTGCCTATTCTTGTTACACGTAACGACAGAGATGCTAAAGACAAAAGAGGCAGTTTCAAGGCTATACTAAAAAGGGAAATAACGCAAGTATCTGAGAGATTTGGTTACCTTCCTAATTCTTCAATCAAGAGTTTGATTAGATATTGTAGTAAAATCATGCGTATTATTTCTATTGTTTGTTTGATTTCTCACTAAATGGATATGTATTTGCTTAAATGATAGTGAGCCTTAACAAATGGATGGTTGGTTACGTTTTTTTTCCTTAGTTATGTGGATGTAATTAATATGTTTAATCATTGTTCTATATGTTTGTTTATTGTGATCGTTGATTTTGTTTGAGGGTTAAGTATTCATGTTATTACTAGAATTGCTATGTGTAACTAGTTCCATCATGATTAAGTGGCATGTTAATTGATCAGGACTTAACAACATAAATGGTGTTCGGTTATGAATTTTCTTTCAAATCATAAACATGCATGCATTTGTGATATCGGACAACTTCTACCATAACAAAAAAGGAGTTTATTGTGCTTATGTTCTCTTAAGTAGTTTTAATTTCTATGAAGCGTTTCCTTATACTAGTTTCTTGCTAGCCTATTGTTCTAATTGAAATTTGCCCTGAACAAAACAAAAGGCTTGGTGCCAACCAGAAAACATCACAACCTCATAATTCACCTTCACAGTCTTGAGCGCAACCATGAAGATTTGTTTAACTTTTAACCAATATATGGAAGTTCAATGGGAGTTTGAATCTTCATGGTCATGTAAAACATAAAATCATGAATTAAGTTTCTTTCGCAACCTATCTTCACAATCACGGGCGGACATACCTTAATAGAAGGGGTAGCCTCCGCTACTCCTTGGCGTTCCGGCGGTAGTGTAAGTTTTGAAAAAAAATTGACGTTTTTCGATTCCGTTACCCCTTTTATATAATACGTTACCCCTACGAAAATTTTCTAGATCCGCCACTGTTCACAATCCCAAAGTCTGCCTTCTCTTGTTACACCTGAGGATCGAGGTTTGAAAGACTAAATACGCAGTTTCATACAAAAAGCTAAATAACACAAGGATAAGAGAGATTTGATTCCCTTTCTAATTTTTCAATCACAAGTTTGATTACATGTTTCATAGTATAATCATGCCTATTGTTTCTATTTTTGTTTATTTATTTATTTATTTGCACTGAACATTCTTAAATATATTTAAATGATGTGAACCTTAGTAAATGGATGGTTACATTTGCTTATTTGTTAGTTATATGAATAAATACTTATTTTTAAACATTGTTCTATATTTATTTATTGCGACCGTTGTTTCTATTTGTGGGTTAAGTATGTAAGCTATTACTAACATTTGTATGTGCAATTACTTTCTTCACGATTAAGTAACATGCTAATTGATCGTGACTTGACACTACATTTGTAATATCAAACAACTTCTACCATAACTAAAAGAGTTTATTGTGCTTTTGTTCTCTAACGTAATTTCACTTTATTTTAAGTGTGTCTTTGTTCCCTATGCTAGTTTCTTGCTAGCCTATTGTTCTAATAAAAACTTGTCAGTACATAAACAAAAACTCTAGTGTTATTTAAAAATCATTACAATGTCACAACTCAATTTCACAATCGTGAACTCAACTATGAAGATTTGTTCAACTTCTAACATGGGAAGTTCATGGAGAGTTTGGATCTTCATGGTTATGTAAAACTTCAAATCATGAATTAAATTTCTTTCATAAACCATCTTCACAATCGAGAAGTCCGACTAATCTTTTTGCACCTAAAGATCGAGGTGCTTAGGACTACTCCACACACTGTGGGACTCAAACTCACAAACTCAAGAGAAGGGGATACCTTTTAAAACACCAAGTTAGTGATAGAAAGTTGATTCAAGAACACTGAATTGATGTGTGTATTTTTGTACATGTCATTACAAAGACGGGTATTCTATTTATACACAAAAAAAAAACGCAATCTAAATATAGAAGACAGCGGCTGATTGCTAGCTGTCTTTATCTTTGCTGTTTGATTGCTGAAGATTAGCTGGATATGCAGCTATGGATTAACTGCCGCAGGATATCCGGCTGTCGATTAGCTGCGGTTTATTCCAAGGTTAGTCTTTCCTTTCTAACACTCCCCCTCAAGTTGAATAGTTGGATTTCCAAAATTCAACTTGCCCAAACAATCATTGAGAATTTTCCCGTTAACTGCTTTTGTTAGAATGTCAGCAAGCTGATCCTTTGATCGAACGAATGGTAATTCAATCGTACCATCTTCCAACTTTTCTTTGATGAAGTTCCTATCAACTTCCACGTGTTTTGTTCGATCATGTTGAACTGGGTTTTCTGAAATCTGAATTGCAGCTTTATTATCACACATAATCTTACTTGTTTCTTTTGGTGGAAAACCAATCTCAGCTAAGAGTCTCCGCATCCACATGGCTTCTGTTAAGCCTCGAGTTATACCTCTAAATTCAGCTTCTGCACTTGAAAGAGCAACCACTTTTTGTTTTTTACTCCTCCAAGTGACAAGATTCCCACCAACTAGAGCGAAGTAGCCTGCTGTTGACCTCCGACTTCCCTTATCTCCTGCCCAGTCTGCATCAGTATAGACTTGAACATTTAGGTGTCCATGTGATTCAAACAGGACTCCATGACCCACTGTTCCTTTGAGATATCTAATAATTCTCCAAACTGCTTCCATATGTGACTGTTGAGGTTGGTGCATGAACTGACTTACTACCCCTACAGCATAAGCGATGTCTGGACGAGTGTGTGAGAGATATATTAGTTTTCCCACCAGCCGTTGGTATCTTTCTTTATTTGCTAATTTTGCTCCTTCTTCCATGTAAAGTTTTTGGTTTACACTCATAGGAGTATCTGCCGGTTTGCAATCGATCATTCCAATTTCTGCCAACAGGTCTAAGACATACTTCTTTTGACTAATGAAGATTCCTTGTTTCGACCTTAGTACTTCAATACCGAGGAAATACTTAAGTCTGCCCAAATCTTTCATTTCAAATTCAGCAAACAAGTTTTCTTTGAGTTTTACCATTTCTTCTCTATCGTTCCCTGTAATGATCATATCATCTACATAGATGATTAGACAGGTTACGAATTTGCCTCTTTTTTTGAGAAACAAAGTATGATCGGCATTACTTTGTTTATATCCAAATTTTTTCATAGCTACCGTAAATCTGCCAAACCAGGCCCGGGGAGACTGCTTCAAACCATAAAGGGATTTCTTCAGACGGCAAACTTCTCCAGTTTTGAAATCTTTTGTGAATCCTGGAGGAGCATCCATAAATACCTCTTCGTCTAGGTCCCCGTGTAAGAAGGCATTTTTTACATCAAACTGTTGAAGTGGCCACCCTTCATTTGCAGCTATCGAAAAAAGGACCCTGATTGTGTTCATTTTTGCAATCGGGGAGAATGTTTCAGCATAGTCAATCCCATGTGTCTGAGTATACCCCTTTGCTACCAGTCGGGCTTTATATCTTTCAATTGTACCATCTGGTTTATACTTAATCGTATAGACCCAACGACAACCCACGGATTTCTTTCCCAACGGAAGAGTACACTTTTCCCATGTATTGTTCTTGGTTAGGGCTTCCATTTCTGTGTTCATTGCTTCCTTCCAATGTTTAGATTTTAAGGCTTGATCTACATTTGTAGGAGTTTCTTCGGAATAAACAGATGAGATAAATGCTTTGGCTTCCTTAGTGAAGTTTCCATTGGCCACACTAGCTATAGGATAACTAGATCTTCTCGGTTCTTTTTCAGGAGAATACCGTTTCGGAGGAACCCCTCGTTTGTTCTAGGGGGTAACACATATCTCGATGGTGGTTCTTCTTGTCTGGATTCATCTGCCTGCAAATTTTCAGTTTGTTATGTGGCAGTTTCATGGTTAGAAGTATTGGTGTCCTCAAAGTCATTAGAAACTTCAAAAATACCACCAGACTGAATAGGATGAGTATCACTTACCTCGGACACCAGGTTAGGAGGAACATTAGGACCGTCAGTGGCACTGAGATTGGGTTCTGGTGACTCTGTGGTTGGTGACTCTGTAGTTGGTACATAGGGAACATATTCCAACCAGCTTAGTGTGTCTAAACATTCCTTCTCCCCCTGACCACTGAGTTGGGAATTGTAGTAATACTCGGTTTCAAGAAAGTCACAGTTCATTGTGGTAAACATATGACGTGTTTTTGGATTATAACATCTGTATCCCTTTTGATTCATTCCATACCCGACAAAGACACATTTTTCAGCACAAGGGTCAAGTTTGGTTCGATCTGATTTAGGTATGTGAACAAAGGAAGTACATCCAAAGATTCGTGGTTGAAGGGTGAGAACTGAGGGTAATTTGAAGAATTTTGAAAGGGTGTGTAATGGAGTGTTAAGCTTTAGGATTTTTGTTGGGAGTCGGTTGAGAAGATAGGTAGCAGTAGCAAGGGCTTCAGGCCAAAAATATTTCGGGACCTGGGATTCAATCAGGAGGGCTCGTGTCATTTCTAGCAAAATGCGATTTTTCCTTTCGGCGACACCGTTTTGTTCTGGGGTATTTGGGCATGTAGTTTGGTGGATTATTCCCTTGTCTTGGAAAAAGGATTTAAACAAGGTATTAACAAATTCACCACCATTATCAGATCGGAATATTTGGATGTTTGTTTGAAATTGGGTTTGAATCATGGCGTAAAACATAGTGAATTTTTCAAATACTTCGGATTTGTTTTTCAAAAAATAAACCCAGGTCATTCGGGTACAATCATCAACGAACATCACAAAGTACCGAAGGTTTTGTCCTCCAAGAACTGGGGCAGGACCCCATACGTCAGAATGGATTAATGAAAATGGCAAAGCAGCCTTAGTGTTATTGGGTTTAAAAGTTTTTCTATGGCTTTTTGCTAAAACACATGTTTCACAATGTGACATAGAATTAACTGGAAATAGTTTCGGAAATAAAATATGCGAATAACTTGCAGAAGGATGACCTAATCTCCGGTGCCATAGCCAAGCTTCCCGTTCCGATGTCCCATGAGTCAGCATCACAGCACCAGTTTGAGTCACCTCATCCACATAGTACAACCCTTGATTTTCAGTGCCACGCCCAATGATCACTCCCGTCCTGATATCCTGTAAAATACAAAACGTAGGGTACATTAGGACAATACAGTTGAGTTCCTTCGTGACATGGCTGATGGAAAGCAGCTTATGTGATAACGAAGGAACATAAAGACAATTAGAGATTTTTATTGTGGGTGAAATCTCAATAGTTCCTCCCGATTTTACATCCATTATTCCTCCGTTTGCCGTTTGAATATGTGTTTTTTCTGGTATGGTTGCTGAAATAATATCCGATAGCTCATAAGTCATCGTATCGGTTGCGCCACAATCAAAAATCCATAGTTTTTGTTTTTGATGTTCGTGGGCCATATTGGCTTTTCCCTTATTTCCAGGGACTGTTTGTGTAATATTTGTTTTTAAAAGTGACCGAGAGACTATATGTGTATTATCTTCGTCTTCTTCACTTATGTATGAATTAGGGTTTGAGGGTTGCGCCCCAAACCCTTTACCTGTTGTTTCTTCGTCATCTGCTTTGGCCACTCCGCCGAAGCCCGATCTGTTCCGGCTTTCATCTTTGGGAGCTTCTCGGTTAGCGGCGCCGGATGACTTTCCTTTTTCTGTGGTCTTTGTGCCTCTCTTCTGACCATCAGACCACCATTCCGGATATCCGACGAGTTTGAAACATTGTTCCCGGGTATGTTTCATCATCCCGCAATGATCACACTTGAGGTGAGATTTGTCGTCTTTACTTGTTCCGATTCCTTTTTCACCGGTTCGTCGGTAACCCTTTGACGCAAGCCCTAGTCCGTCAATTTCCGAGGCCATTAGACCCACTGTGATACCCTGTGCGTCATTGAGAGGTGTTCCCAGAATATTCTGGTGAGCGGCCTCCTTGCGGACAGTAGAGTATGCAGTTTCTACGGTTGGAAGGGGCTCTAACCGGAGTATTTCCCTTTTTATAGGATCATATTTCCGGTTGAGAGCGTTTAGAAACTGGAACAGTTTCTGTTCCGACCTGATTTTGTGATACACTTGGATATCGGCTGGGCAGGTCATAGGGTTTGGGTCAATCCGATCAATTTCTCCCCATACTCCTTGGAGTATAATCCACAATTCTTCTAGGGAGAGATTGTTCTGTTTGATTTCATTCGCCTTGACATGTAGATTGAAAGTTTGGAGCTTGTCACGCCCACTGCTATATGTTATAGCTAGGGCATCCCACAGCGATTTTGCTGTTGGGAATTCGGTTAGATTGCTGGCAAGAGTTGGTTCGATGTTCTGTATGAGCCATGAGAAGACGACTAGGTCGTCTTGTTCCCATTGCTCATACTGCTCGCTGGTTTGATTTGGTGGGTTGGTGAAATTGAGCCTGTGGGGCAGGCTGATTTGAGCCGCCCCCCGACCCCTCTGCTGATTACGTTGCTGGTTACCTCTGCGTGGGCCGCCCCCACGACCCCTCTGCTGATCACGGCCAGGCTGATTTTAGGGCGGTGGCGTTGGCTGTGCAACGGCGGCAGCTGCAACGGCTGGAGTTGGCATGATGGTTTCTCGAGCATTTTAACGATTTCGTTCATGGAGTAGCATATCACACGCATCTTCCCAAGTGGGTATTGTCTGGTTAATGTAAGAACCAGTAACATCGAACTCAGAGGGCAGGCCTCGAACTAATTTCAGAACAAGCCGTTGTTCGGTAACAGGAGATTCCACATCAGCCAATCAATCAGCAAGTTCCTTGAGGCGCTGAAAGTAAGCCTCAAGAGTAGGCATGGACTTTAAAGTCAGATTGGCGAATTCGTGTTCCAAAGCAGCAGCACGCGAACCTTTATTGTTGAGGAAAAGGTTCTTTATTCTCACCCAAGCTTGATGAGCAGTGGATTCCGATGCAAGAACTCGGACGAGAAGATCGTCAGAAAGAGTCCTGTATATCCATTGAAAGACGACGGCCTCGATTTCTTCCACGACACATAAGTCGTATCCGTCTTAGCGGGTGCCGGCGAACCGTCAATGTGGGAGAGAACCCGGTAAGCGGTGGCATGAAGATGAAACAAACGTACCCAAGATGTGTATGACACTTTTTCTCCATCAAGAAGGCGAACCTTCTGTTGGATGTTTGTTACGGTGTAAAGTGGGTGAAGGTTTGAGGTTTTGGAGGAGCTATCTTTGTCACCCGTCGAGATGGTAGTGAAACAAGAAGAGGTCCGACGATTAAACGAGGGGATCGGGAAAAAAATGGCGGCGAGACCAAAGTCTGTCGTCTGCCAAGGATTTTGACTTACCGCCTATGGCTACCCTCATCATCCGGGTCCATAAGGCGTAATTCTGACTATTGAGCTTGAGGTTTATTTGAAGGTTATCGGATAGTTTTGGGTTTCGGTTTTGTGGGTTAAGGCCATTCTTGAGCAGATTGGCGATTTGAATGGATAAATCTTCTCCCAAGTTACCGGCTTCGGCCATGGCAGCTTGGTTGAGAGGATGATTCGGTTTTGGGTGAGCAAGGTAGATGATGAACAGGTCAAGAACGACACTGCTCTGATACCATGATAGAAAGTTGATTCAAGAACACTGAATTGATGTGTGTATTTTTGTACATGTCATTACAAAGACGGGTATTCTATTTATACACAAAAAAAAACGCAATCTAAATATAGAAGACAGCGGCTGATTGCTAGCTGTCTTTATCTTTGCTGTTTGATTGCTGAAGATTAGCTGGATTTGCAGCTGTGGATTAACTGCCGCAGGATATCCGGCTGTCGATTAGCTGCGGTTTATTCCAAGGTTAGTCTTTCCTTTCTAACAGTTAGCATTGGGCTAAATGCCCTTTGGTTCAAAATCAATATTCCTCATGTAAAGTGACATGTTAATGATCATGACTTGATATTAGAAATGGCGCTGGGACTACAAATTACGAACCGATATTTTTTAAATGACAAATGTACATGCACTCGTGATGCCTAACAACTTCTACCGAAATACAATTGTTCTTTGACCTAATTTTACCTTCTTATATATAAGTGTGTGTCTTTGTTCCTTGTGCTATTTTTTTTTCTAGCCTATTGATCTAGTAAAAGCTTGTGATTGAGAAATCTAATAATAATGTGAAAAGGAAGTTGTAAATTATTAGAACATTTTAATAACTTAAAGCTTAAATTGTGATAATAAGTTATGAATAGATTCAAGCAAACTTTCCAGCAGCTTAAGGATTAAATAACTATAATAGAAAAACCTTTATATAGTATTAATTTATAACATTTGTGGGCATCGGGTTTGTATGCTGTACTTATTTGGTGTTATGTGCTATTTGTTCGTATACTTTGTGTTTATTTGGTTGATTTGTTGGTGGGGCATGTGGCTATAATTTCTTTTGCCACCGAATTCAATTTGGGGTTTTAAAACCCTATCACTTTTCTTCACTTTAACCTTATGTCTTTGTCTTCCTTCTTCTCTACCGGTGATCGAAGGTAGGTGTTTGTTTGGGAACTTTTAATGGTGATGATCCAAGTTTGTTGTTTGTTTGTTGGTATTTTTGGTTGTTTGGTATGCTAATTTCATTGTTTTTTTGAGTAGTTGGTGCTTTTACGACTTTGCAGTCTTCTTTTATGGGTTTCAAAATCCCGATGAATAATTGATTGTAAATTTTTTAATTTGTTAAAATTCAACTAAATATGTTAGTGACAGTGACACGTTAAATATGTAGTAAAATTAAGTCATCATTTTGGTTTTCATATTATGTTTCTCACACCCTTAATTTCCACATGGATAGTTTTATCGCGAGGCGTATGACTGACAAGAATCTAGCCGCTAATCATGTTGAACCAAACATTTAAAACTACGGAAACATTACTAACATGATTAGCGATAACGTTTTTAAATTGTTCAAAACATTGTTTATGTTGCAGCGGAAAAATAAAGTTATGACCCAACAAGAACGTAAACCACAAGTATAATAAATGTATCAAAACATTAAGTTTTAACGAACCACACCACTCCAGCAGTTTGCAACACCTGTCCACAGTTGTACCTACTGACATGCAAAGCATGCACCTACGTGTCAACAATAAAGTTGGCGAATTCACAAATTTAGTTAAGCAAAACTAGAGTTCACAAAAGTTTTTGGTTTATTTATGACTTCCGTAGCAAACCCTCAACACATTACTAAACTGTATACCAATGCTGGCGTTTCATTTGTGCCCTCATTAATTTCTATCAACATTAATGTAAGAGTGAAGGTTACAAGTTTACACCCAGCCTCCAGCACGGTGTGAGGTTTGTCAAACCTAATAGCGATATCAATTAATACCCCACGTATGCCCACCCGAAAATCTAATTGGTAAAATGTAGGGGCTTTCATGATAGAGTTTTTCATTTAGTCCAACTATACTATGCCACATCCAGTGGATAGTATGTTTCAGTGGTCCAACAAGGAATGCGCATATAGCCCAACCAGGGTTACTGTAAAAAGTGTTGTTCCAAACTACGAACGCATGCTTTTGGAAAAAGGTTATGAATGTCACACCCCGACCCGCAGCGGAAAAGGTAATCGGGGCATGATTGAGTTTTCATCAAAGCTCATGACATTTATTATAAAGTTTCATATTTATTATTTCTTTTTAAAGGAGAATCATTACAATCAATAATACAAGTACAACATGTTCTATACATCTTTCAAGACTTCATTATTTTTTCTTCTAAGGCAATTTCCTATGTGTCCCTTGCTTCAACATGTCCACCTGTATCATGTGTAAAAATGGTTTTTGGGTCAACAAAAAGTTGGCGAGTGAATCCTATGAAAACATTTAAACGTGTTTATTGTATCGATTATAAAATAAAGTGCATAACCACATATGAGTAAACGTAAATGTAAATTAAATCACAAATCACATAATATTAATTAATACACAAGCACACACCAAATGTTTGTTTTTGAGGCACGCGTTGTTCAACTCGCCTCCCACGAGGAACTGATGGGCCTAATGAATGATTTTGAGGCACGCGTTGTTCAACGAACTGATGGGCCTAATGAATGTTTTTGAGGCACGCGTTGTTCAACTCGTCTCCCACGAGGAACTGATGGGCCTAATGAATAATTTGCACACAACTTGACAATATTTAATACATCACAACAAACAATATTTACATTATAAGTTTAGATCATATAATGGTATAGCACGAGTTTGAATAAGCGAATTAATTTAAGCGACACACGATACACCCCAAAACATGAATAAAAAGGGGAATTTGTAAGAATTCACTCACCGTGGGTGCGTTTCTTGGATTGATGATGAATGCGCACAAATTTGGATTTAATCGGCAAGGAAACTAACCTAAATAATAACATAATAATTCGATAAATAAATAAACTTTTATTTGAGATTAATATTTTTGATTAGTGTTTTTAATGTGATTGTTAGATTTATTTTTGTGAGTTTAAGGAAATTTTCTAACTTCAAAAATATTATTTTTAAGTGTTTTTAATTGATTTTTAAATAAAATAAATAAATAAAAAAAATAAAAAATTTTGACTTTTTGACCGTTGACCGTTGACCGGTTGGACTGTGTTTAATTATGCGCTGAGTGAGGTTCGAACTCGTGACCTCCCGTACGCGTGCACGCAGCTCTACCAACTGAGCTACGTAACCCGAAATATATTGAAATTTAATTATACATATACACATACTAGAGCTAACATATTTTTATTTAATTTAAAAAGGTTTGGATAATTTCAGGGGCGGTGTAACTAACCGGATTCGAACTCGAGACCTTGGCTTGGGCTGTGTGACTAACCCGAAGGATATAAGATTTTTATTAAATTTATATATTTACTAGATTATTTCGTTAACTGGTTTTAAAAAGGTTGTGTATAATTGGCGAACCGGAAAGCATGTACAGACTCGAACTCGGGACCATGGTTTGAAATTTGCACACAGTCCACCACTGGACTGTGTGTCTAACCCGGTATAATTTACCGATTTTAATTTCTCTTAAACACATTTCGAACTTCATCTTCTTCAATTCATGAAACCAGAGCATTAACCCGACTGGTTAATCAAATCTTATTGAATTAGTTGATTGATTATTACTGATAATGAAAATAATTTAAACAGAAAAGGATTTAAGGATGTTATACCGAAAAGGTGTGATCTCCGATGAAGTTCCGGTGACGGGAAGAAATTCCGGCAAAGTGTATCTTGCGACAGAGGTTCTATCAGAAGTTTGAGGTGAGTGTGGTGCTTTCTGTCTGAGCTCTAGAAGTCTTATTTTAGAGTAAGGCAGAAGAGATGAAATGGGTTCGGTTTTCCGGCGACTTGCAGAGAATTCCGGCGATGTTTCAGAAACAGCAAAATTGCACAGAGGGTAAGGATTGAGAGCTTGCGCGAGTTGGTTTGGATGATTAGAGTCGATATTTATAGAGTTACAACATCCTGCCTTTAATTATTTCGGTTTCAAGATTTCCGGTTAAGTCTCTCCGGCGGTTACGTCTGGAATTGACTGTAGACGTTGGTTATAACCGATGTCGTAGTCGGTTATAACGTTCTAGTCAAAAGGAAAATGGCTAAACTCGCGGATTGCCGGATTTTCCGGCGATCGCGAGTTCTGTCGCGCTGAAAGTCCGGATTTTGATTTCGAGTTTTATGTTAAGTATTATTTATTTCAGTATTAATCCAAACTTAAGCGTGTGGCGGAGTGGTGTGTTGGTTGCTTGTTGAACCGGCTGACCCGGGTTCGAAACCCGGCAGCCTCAAATATTTTTTATTCTCTTTTTTCTTATGATTTATTAATTATGTTTTAAAATTCTAACATGTTTATTAATTATGTATCGTTTAAAATTAAAATAACCAATATATACGCGACGAAAATTATGACTGACTATTCGGTTAATAAACGAAGCGTGTTTTGGAAACCCGTTTTTTTTACGGATGTTACAGTATCCTCTACTTTTAGAAATTTCATCCCGAAATTTAAGTAATAGTGGTATATTTGACTTGTGGAGAGGGTGTTTTAATTTGACAATTACATAATCAGAAGAGGGTGAAAGTTTAAATTTTATTGGAGGCAGTAACGTTCCTAGTACGGGTTGGATACCCTGCTACAGGAATCGCTTTTTGATGCCTAAGATAAGGAATATTGATAAACAGAGTTGATTGACTAGGTATGATCTCATGCACAAGAGTTTTGAGAGAATCGATACGTTTGGAAAGATAAGGTTATATCCTAAAACAAAACTTCTACCACTAAAACCTACATGGAACCTCTCATAACCGCCTGACAATACCTCTGATCCTTTGGCAAGAATACTTATATATAGGAAGTACCAGCGGCGTATCCACCATATTCTTGTCAAATTTTCATTGGCTTTATCAGTAAGTTATGATTAGTTCTATGTGACTCTAGAACATAAACAAACACAACAACCAAAGCTTGAGTCTTAATTCTGAAAGTATACATGTTTGAATGATGACAGTATCTCTCTCGTTTGTTATGATGAAGGGGTTAGTCTAGGTAAAAGTGAGACACAACCCAACTTCTTTAAATGATGAGATTGAGATACATCGAGATGTATGATGATATGAATGTTAAATCAATGAGTATAAAACAAAACTGAAATAGTAATTAACATTAAGGTTCTTGGATAAATTTCCAATTTATAATTGAGATACGTGAAGATTGAGATAACATAAAGAAAACATAAAAACTAAGCGGTTGGAGTTGAATCTTGATTTTTGGTGAAGAAAACTAGTTGGGTGGTTCGTTTGGGCCGTTAATATCTTCAACAGGATTGGCGTTGATGTTGTAAGCTCTTCCTCTTGCTGGTGGCCTAGTGGTTAGGTTTTCTTGATTTGCTTGGTTAACTGGGTTTGCTTGAGCTTGGGCGTTTATGATGTTAACCAATCGAGGGCACGTGTTTCTAAAGTGGGTAGGGTCGCCGCAATTAAAACAAGCTCGAACATATGGAAACATGGGGTATTGGGGTTGTTGATATGTTTGGATCATGTTTTGAGTAGGGGGTGAGGTTTGGTTTTAAGAGGTGCGGCAAACCTTGCTCAATGACCATAGCGTCCACAATTCGCACATAGTCGACAAGGTAAGGTAGATGGATGGTGATAAAACAGGTGTTGCATTGAGGGTGAGGTCCAAAGTAAGGTTTCTTATTTGGGTAAGTTGAGTTGGGTGCTACTTGAGTGATTGGGATAGCTTGGAGGGGTATGGCTTGTGAAGTTGGTTGATTGTGTTGGGTGACAGCGAAAATTTGCCAATCTCGTTTTCTCTTAGAAATGGGTTGTGAAGAGGATTCGGTTCGGGTGGAGTTTGAGGTTTCGGTTGATGTTTTATCCTTCTTCTTCTCCTCCGTGAAGTCTTTATTACGTATGCGGTTTTCGGTGAGCTCTGTAGCTAACTCCATTGCTGCTTCCAAAGTTGCAGGTGTGGTACTTATTACAGGGTCTTGAATTTTTGAAGGAAGACCTCGAATGTAGTGCTCGATCAAACGGTAGAGGGAGTGAACAAGTTGGGGACCATTTGATTTAACTCAAGGATATCTTGTTGTATGTGGTGTGGTCGCCCTCTTTTTGTTTCAAAGAATAGAACTCATCTTCCAATTTCTTGATTTCGCTTCTTGGACAGAAACGTCTGGTCATGATTTCCTTCAACTCTTCCCAAGTCAAAGTCATAGCATTCTCAGTACCTCGCTTGGCCTTCTCTGTATTCCACCATGTAAGTGCTACTCCAAACAAACGACCGGTAGCATATTGCACCTTGCGATCATCGGGACAGTCGCAATTGAGAAAAGTGTTTTCCATCTCCTCAAACCAATGGAGGAGAGCGGTGACACCTTCAGTCCCTTCGTATTTTGGAGGATCGTAGGATTTGAAATGCTTGAAGGTGCATTTAGTGGCTTTGGGGGGAGGATTGACAACGTTTTGATCTTCTTGATTGATTGGGTTGACGGGATTAGTGGTAAGGGCTTGTTGAACTTGAACTACGATGTTGGGTATTATGGCAGCCATTTGTTGAGCGATTTGGGCAGCCATGCGCTATCGGGATTTTCCTGATCTCAGTTTTCTACGAGCGAGACTAGAAGACATCTACAAGGAATACGTATCAAGAGTATGAGTTTTTTAGGGGTCATGTGTCGTATTTAGGAATGAACATTCATAAAATAAATGATGAATAATAAATCTACTACATCCATAGGATGTCTTGGGCTTTGCTCGTAATTGGGCCTTGCATGCCGCCATACTTCACCTTCGTAATCATGTGGGCCCCCATGATTACCGGGTCTTTCATATGGTTCGCATGTGTTAGCCTGGTAACGTACACTAAAACCCAGAGAAAATCGAGAAATATGTATGTAACGTATGATATTCGGAGTGCATCCAGGTGTGGACACGGTTGTAACATCCGTCAAAAACGGATTTACCAAACCCGCTCCGTTTATCAACCGAACAGTCAGTCAAAATTTTCGTTTCGAATTA
The DNA here is from genome assembly GCA_947069175.1 of Scalesia atractyloides. NCBI lineage: Eukaryota > Viridiplantae > Streptophyta > Magnoliopsida > Asterales > Asteraceae > Scalesia > Scalesia atractyloides. The sequence continues at coordinate 94,567,865 of CAMTDV010000012.1, forward strand.
AATGCCCAAAATAATTTTAAACGATCCGTAATCAATTATTATACGGGAATATATATTTAGTTTTTGAAAAACTGTCAAAAATCGCAAAATAAAAAGGAAATGTTTCTGCCGGGTTTCGAACCCGGGTCTGTACCGAGTCATTCAGTGTTTTATCTCACAAACACAAACCACTGCGCCGCTTGTTATGTTTGATGAATAATAGAATCATTTAATTGATATAGTGACTTTACAAATTCAAAACCGGCGCCCAAACGATTCAGTCGTCGGAATCCCGGAATATTCGCGAGTTTTAACACCAATTTACGTTATAACGTAAACCTTTAATCACATATCGGTTATAACCGATGTTTGAAGTCCGCGACCAAATTCATAACCGCCGGAAAAATTTAAATAACGAACACAGTCAAAAATCAGACCAAATATATTTCGATTATTCCCTATAAATTCAACCACAATCGTCTGCAAACCTTTTCGCTAAAAATCACATCTTTTCACGGCGAAATTTCACTCGCCGGAATAAACCTGTTCGTCGCCGGAAAACCGGTTTCCCCATTGCCGAGCTTTTCTGAACCTCTGAAGCTTATACCGGTGATACCCTTACCTTTTCCAAACTTTTCGGAGACTAGCTGCTACAAGGAACACGTCGCCAGAGTTGAATTCAGTCGCCGGAGTTTCTGCCGGAAAACAGAGAGTTCAGTCGGTATATTCTCCGCTCAGTTTCTTTTCCTTTTCACTTCTATCTTACCAGTAATTAACCTAAAACACTATTGAAACTTGAATAAAAACTCGAACCAGTCAGACCCGATTTCTGGTTCAACTTTGACGAAGAAGACGACGCACTTCCATATCATATAAGTATATTATAAATCAGGATTTTACTCGGGTTAGACACACAGTCCAGCGGTGGACTGTGTGCACATAAAACGTTAATTATGCAAAGGTCTCGAGTTCGAATCCCGTCTCACACACGTTGCCTTAATAAAATCCATTTTTTGTTTACTGAACCGGAGTCACCTTAGTTATATGTTAAGTATATTAATAACCGGAATAATAACCAAGTTAGACACACAGTCCAGCGGTGGACTGTGTGTTTGTTTATATCGCTGGTCACGAGTTCGAGTCCGGTCATCAGCACCGACTCGGACAATTATCTATTTTTTTAAATAAGGCAGAAAAAGGAAATAACTAAATTGTCTTTAAGTAAAATAAAAATCAAGTTATATAACATGTTGAACACACAGTCCAGCGGTGGACTGTGTGTTATATTAACCCACAGGTCCAGGGTTCGAGACCTGTGGAGCGCACCGCCGAGCCGCTTAAATTGTTTTTAAAATAAAAATGATTTTCTGTTAATTTTAATTAATGTATATATGAAATTAAAATCGGATATATAACGGGTTAGACACGTAGCTCAGTTGGTAGAGCTGCGTGCACGCGTACGGGAGGTCTCGGGTTCGAGCCTCACCCAGCGCACAACAATACGCCTCGAACCGGTCAACGCCGGTCAAAGTCAACTGGTCAATGTCACTGTAGCAGAAAAAAATAAAATATTTTTATTATTATTTTTATTTAATTATTTTAATTAAAAATCAATTATAAATACTTAAAAATAACATTTTTAAGATTAGAAAATAGCCTCAAACTCACAAAAATGCACCCAACAATCCTACTAAAATAGTTTAATAAAATCCGTTTACTTACCAAACCATAATGCGATTTATCTAGGTTAAATCTCACTCGTGGTTAAAACCACTTCGCGTGCATTCAACGTCATCAACCGAACGCACCCACTGTGAGTGAATCTTACAATTCCCCCTTTTTAAATTACACGTTTTGGGGTGTGTCATGTGTTATGAATTAATTAATTTATTTATTTAAACTTGTGCCATACCACATCATGACTTAAACTTAGATTGATTTATTGTTGTGATTTATTTATATTCCGTTTGTCAAATTACATGAAACTCATACATTAAGCCCATCAGTTCCTCGTGGGAAACGAGTAGAACATCGCGTGCTTCAATTCAAATTCATTATTGTTCATGTGTGTTTTCATTGAGTTTATATTGTTTGTAGTTGTGTTATTCATATTATCATGATTATGCAATTCATTCATCAGGCCCCTCAGTTCCTCGTGAGAGACGAGTTGAGCATCGCGTGCCTTTAATTGTTTCCATTATTATTCATGAGTGTTTCATTTAACATCTTATGATTGTTGATCAAGTTACATCTAATTTTATTCATGTTTGGTTGTGCACATATTTCATAATCAATTTAAATAAATTGTTCAAATGTTTTCCATAGGATTCACTCGCCAACATTATGTTGATCCAAAAACCTTTTTACACATGATACAGGTGAACAGGTTGAAGCAAGGAAAACATAGGATATGCCTTAGAAGAGAACAAAGAAGTTTAGATTGTAGTTAGATCATGTTGTAGCAATCATTGTAAATTTCCATTTAAATTGTATTAATGAATATGAAACGTTTAATAAATGTCATGAGCTTTGATGATAACCCAATCATGCCCCGATCACCTTATCCGCTGCGGGTCGGGGTGTGACAGATTGGTATCAGAGCCATGACTATAGGGATATAGGATAGGTTATTAGACCCTTAGAGCCTATACTATAGTCTGCCTAAATTTTAAATTGATTAGGTGGTTACATACAAACTTGTGATATTTATTTGTTTCATATTTGTTTACATTTCAGTCAAACATACATGCTCATATACATGTTCATTATACATATATACATATTCATTATACATATATCGATGTTCATGTATTCAATTTATTTTCATATTCTCATTATCCAAAGATTTTATGCAATTTTCAATTCTCATCAAAGTAAGTTATGCGACGGGCATGTAGTAACTGGAAGGGTACAAGTACCGGTAGTCGGAACGTCCTGTCTAGGCTGGCATTCGTATAAATCCAATATAACGGACCAGTTTGCCTACCTGGGGACCAACGATGAGAGTACGAAGGACCTATTAGGCCAAAGCATGCCACACCAAACGTCGTTCGAACTAACCCTACTTTGAGGTGTCATCGTGTCTACACCTGGACACATTCCGAACATCACACGTTGTATACATATTTCTCGATTTTCCCGGGTTTTGTGTACGCAACCAGGCAGAAACCGTGCGAACCATATGAAAAACCGGTATTCATGGGGGCCCACATGATTACATAAGGTAAAGTATGGCGGCATGACGGGCCTAACAGCGAGCAAAGCCCAAGACATCCTATGGATGTAGTATTTTTGTATAATTATTTTATAAATGATCATTCTTGAATGCGACCCATGATCCCAAAAGCATCCAACTCATACTCTTGTCATGTATTCATTGTAGATGTCTTCTAACCTCACCCGTAGGAAGACGAGAGCAAGAAAAGCCCGCGATCGCATGGCTGCCTTAATCGCTCAACAAATGGCTGCCGTAATACCCAACATTGTAATCCAAGTTCAACAAGCACTTACCAATGATCCTGTCAATCAAGCAAACCAAAACATTTTCAACTCTTCCCCAAACACCACTAAATGCACCTACAAGCATTTCAAATCATGCGACCCTCCGAAATATAAAGGGACTGAAGGTGTCACCGCACTCCTCCATTGGTTTGAAGAAATGGAGAATACTTTTCTAAATTGCGATTGCCCTGATGATCGCAAAGTGCGTTATGCTACCGGTCGACTATATGGGATAGCACTTACTTGGTGGAACACAGAGAAGGCCAAACGAGGTGTGGAAGATACTATGTCCTTAACTTGGAACGAATTGAAGGAAATCATGACCAGACGATTTTGTCCAAGGAGCGAAATCAAGAAGCTAGAAGATGAATTTTACTCATTGAAGCAAGTGGAAGGAGACCACACCACCTACAACAAAAGGTTCCTCGAATTACATCAAATGGTTCCCAACATGTTTACTCCCCTCTACCGTTTGATCGAGCACTACATTCGTGGTCTTCCGTCAAAGATTCAAGACCCTGTGATAAGTACCAAGCCTGCAACTTTGGAAGCAGCAATGGAGCTAGCAATAGAGCTCACCGAGAACCGAATCCGAAACAAAGACTTCGAGGAGGAGAAGAAGAAGGATAAAGAATCGACTGAAACCTCCGACTCCACCCAAACCGAATCCCCTTCTCAACCCAACCCTAAGAGAAAAAGAGTCGGGCGACTTTTCGCTGCTACCCAACGAAATCAACCCGTTTTTCACGCTATACCCATCCGAGCTGTCCCAATCACCCAAGTGGCACCCAACTCAGCTTACCCAAATAAGAAACCGTATCTCGGACCTCACCCTCGATGCAACAACTGTTTTTATCACCATTCCCTTACTTTACCTTGCCGGCTATGTACAACTTGTGGACGTTATGGTCATTTGAGCAACGTTTGTCGCACCTTTCAAGACCAAACCTTTTCCCCTACACAAAACATGGCCCAAACTTATCATCAACCCCAACACCCCATGTTCCCATATGCTCGAGCTTGCTTCAATTGTGGCGACCCTACCCACCTTAGAAACACATGCCCTCAATTGGTTAATGTTATCAACACTCAAGCCCAATTAAACCCAGTTAACCAAGTAAACCAAGAAAACCCAACCACTATGCCACCAGCAAGAGGAAGAGTCTTCAATATCAACGCCAACCCTGTCGAAGATAATGACGGCCCTGATGAAGATACTCAGCTAGTCCTTTTCGCCGAAGATCCAGATTCAACTTCTATTGTTTAGTCTTATGTTTTTCTTTATCACATGTGTAGACTGTTAGAGAAATTATTGGATATTATATATTATATATTGTTTTCGGTATATGCTTTTGCCGAGGCCGTGGCTCCCCATCCATCGAGGTTGAGTTGGATCCCCATTTTATTATGTGGTTGATCTTGGCGTGCCCGCACGATCGGCTCCGTTTGTTTGAGCCTTGATCGGTTACGTAATTTTACATTTCAATACATTCAATACGCTCGGCTCCGTTTGATTGAGCCTTGAGTGCAAAGATTTATTCACATTTCCAGTTCATGCAATACGTTCGGCTCCGTTTGATTGAGCCTTGAGCGCACATACAATTTCATTATCAGTATCTTGTGGTTGTGGTGTTTGTAGTAGAGTCGCATCGAACTAACCATAACTTTCGGATAAAGTCAACGAAAATTTGACAAGGGTATGGTGGATACGCCGATGGTACTTCCTATATATAAGTATTCTTGTCAAATGATCGGAGGCATTATCAGGCGGTTATGAGAAGTTCCATGCATAGGCTGATTGTGTGATGGTTGTTTAAATTAAGTTGTTCAATTTCAGTACATTCAATACGTTCGGCTCCGTTTGATTGAGCCTTGAGCGCACATACAATTTCATTCAATACGTTCGGCTCCGTTTGATTGAGCCTTGAGCGCACAGACAATTTCATTATCAGTATCATGTGGTTGTGGTGTTTGTAGTAGAGTCGCATCGAACTAACCATAACTTGCGGATAAAGTCAATGAAAATTTGACAAGGATATGGTGGATACGCCGATGGTGCTTCCTATATATAAGTATTCTTGTCAAATAATCGGAGGCATTATCAGGCGGTTATGAGAGGTTCCATGCATAGGCTGTTTGTGTGGTTAAGTTATTCATATTCAGTACATTCAATATGTTCGGCTCCGTTTGATTGAGCCTTGAGCACACAATTTCAATTTCAGTACATTCAATATGTTCGGCTCCGTTTGATTGAGCCTTGAGCACACAATTTCATTTTCAGTACATGCAAAACGATCGGCTCCGTTCGATTGAGCCTTGATCGCACAGATATATTTCATTTCAGTATTTTATGTTTGTTGTATTGATTGTAGAGATATAGGACTAATCATAATTCACTGATAAAACCAATGAAAATTTGACAAGAATATGGTGGATACGCCGCTGGTACTTCCTATATATAAGTATTCTTGTCAAAGGATCAGAGGCCTTATCGGACGGTTATGAGAAGTTCTATGTAGGATTTATTAGTTTCTTGGTAACCAATCATAACTTGTGGATAAAACTAATGAAAATTTGGCAAGAATATGGTGGATACGCCGCTGGTACTTCCTATATATAAGTATTCTTGCCAAAGGATCAGAGGCATTATCAGGCGGTTATGAGAAGTTCCATGTAGGATTTATTATTGCCTTGGTTGGAATTTGTGATACATTTATATCATCATGTTATTTAAAGAGATTGGATTGTGTTCCATTTCTACATAAATTAACCTCTCCATCATAACAAACGAGAGAGGAACTTCCATCATTCAAACATATATGTTATCAGAATGTGAATTCAAATATTTGCTGTTGTGTTTATTCATGTTCAAATATTCGCTGATGTGTCTATCCATGTTCGAATCTTTGCTGTTGTGTTTATTCATGTTCAAATATTTGCTGATGTGTTCATTCATGTTCGAATATTTGCTGTTATGTTTATTCATGTTCAAATATTTGCTGATGTGTTCATTCATGTTTGGATGTCAGCTGTTGTGTTTTTATTTATGTTCCATGCAGATTGTAGCGTTAGAAGTTTTGCCTTAGGATATAACCATATTTTTCCCAAACGTATCTAAACTCTTATGCATGATATCATTTTTAGCGAATCATTCCTGTTTATCAATATTCATACAGTAGGCAACAAAAAGCGATTCCTGAATAGGGTACTTAACCTTTACAAGGAACGTTACCGCCTCGAACAAAAAAAAAAAAACTTAAACCCTCATTTTTTGCTAAGCATACAACTGTCAAACAAAACATCATCATTCTTATAGTCAAAATATATCATTATTTAAATTTCGGGACGAAATTTCTAAAAAGCAGGGGATACTGTAACATCCGTCAAAAACGGATTTACCAAACCCGCTCCGTTTATCAACCGAACAGTCAGTCAAAATTTTCGTTTCGAATTAAATGCCCAAAATAATTTTAAACGATCCGTAATCAATTATTATACGGGAATATATATTTAGTTTTTGAAAAACTGTCAAAAATCGCAAAATAAAAAGGAAATGTTTCTGCCGGGTTTCGAACCCGGGTCTGTACCGAGTCATTCAGTGTTTTATCTCACAAACACAAACCACTGCGCCGCTTGTTATGTTTGATGAATAATAGAATCATTTAATTGATATAGTGACTTTACAAATTCAAAACCGGCGCCCAAACGATTCAGTCGTCGGAATCCCGGAATATTCGCGAGTTTTAACACCAATTTACGTTATAACGTAAACCTTTAATCACATATCGGTTATAACCGATGTTTGAAGTCCGCGACCAAATTCATAACCGCCGGAAAAATTTAAATAACGAACACAGTCAAAAATCAGACCAAATACATTTCGATTATTCCCTATAAATTCAACCACAATCGTCTGCAAACCTTTTCGCTAAAAATCACATCTTTTCACGGCGAAATTTCACTCGCCGGAATAAACCTGTTCGTCGCCGGAAAACCGGTTTCCCCATTGCCGAGCTTTTCTGAACCTCTAAAGCTTATACCGGTGATACCCTTACCTTTTCCAAACTTTTCGGAGACTAGCTGCTACAAGGAACACGTCGCCAGAGTTGAATTCAGTCGCCGGAGTTTCTGCCGGAAAACAGAGAGTTCAGTCGGTATATTCTCCGCTCAGTTTCTTTTCCTTTTCACTTCTATCTTACCAGTAATTAACCTAAAACACTATTGAAACTTGAATAAAAACTCGAACCAGTCAGACCCGATTTCTGGTTCAACTTTGACGAAGAAGACGACGCACTTCCATATCATATAAGTATATTATAAATCAGGATTTTACTCGGGTTAGACACACAGTCCAGCGGTGGACTGTGTGCACATAAAACGTTAATTATGCAAAGGTCTCGAGTTCGAATCCCGTCTCACACACGTTGCCTTAATAAAATCCATTTTTTGTTTACTGAACCGGAGTCACCTTAGTTATATGTTAAGTATATTAATAACCGGAATAATAACCAAGTTAGACACACAGTCCAGCGGTGGACTGTGTGTTTGTTTATATCGCTGGTCACGAGTTCGAGTCCGGTCATCAGCACCGACTCGGACAATTATCTATTTTTTTAAATAAGGCAGAAAAAGGAAATAACTAAATTGTCTTTAAGTAAAATAAAAATCAAGTTATATAACATGTTGAACACACAGTCCAGCGGTGGACTGTGTGTTATATTAACCCACAGGTCCAGGGTTCGAGACCTGTGGAGCGCACCGCCGAGCCGCTTAAATTGTTTTTAAAATAAAAATGATTTTCTGTTAATTTTAATTAATGTATATATGAAATTAAAATCGGATATATAACGGGTTAGACACGTAGCTCAGTTGGTAGAGCTGCGTGCACGCGTACGGGAGGTCTCGGGTTCGAGCCTCACCCAGCGCACAACAATACGCCTCGAACCGGTCAACGCCGGTCAAAGTCAACTGGTCAATGTCACTGTAGCAGAAAAAAATAAAATATTTTTATTATTATTTTTATTTAATTATTTTAATTAAAAATCAATTATAAATACTTAAAAATAACATTTTTAAGATTAGAAAATAGCCTCAAACTCACAAAAATGCACCCAACAATCCTACTAAAATAGTTTAATAAAATCCGTTTACTTACCAAACCATAATGCGATTTATCTAGGTTAAATCTCACTCGTGGTTAAAACCACTTCGCGTGCATTCAACGTCATCAACCGAACGCACCCACTGTGAGTGAATCTTACAATTCCCCCTTTTTAAATTACACGTTTTGGGGTGTGTCATGTGTTATGAATTAATTAATTTATTTATTTAAACTTGTGCCATACCACATCATGACTTAAACTTAGATTGATTTATTGTTGTGATTTATTTATATTCCGTTTGTCAAATTACATGAAACTCATACATTAAGCCCATCAGTTCCTCGTGGGAAACGAGTAGAACATCGCGTGCTTCAATTCAAATTCATTATTGTTCATGTGTGTTTTCATTGAGTTTATATTGTTTGTAGTTGTGTTATTCATATTATCATGATTATGCAATTCATTCATCAGGCCCCTCAGTTCCTCGTGAGAGACGAGTTGAGCATCGCGTGCCTTTAATTGTTTCCATTATTATTCATGAGTGTTTCATTTAACATCTTATGATTGTTGATCAAGTTACATCTAATTTTATTCATGTTTGGTTGTGCACATATTTCATAATCAATTTAAATAAATTGTTCAAATGTTTTCCATAGGATTCACTCGCCAACATTATGTTGATCCAAAAACCTTTTTACACATGATACAGGTGAACAGGTTGAAGCAAGGAAAACATAGGATATGCCTTAGAAGAGAACAAAGAAGTTTAGATTGTAGTTAGATCATGTTGTAGCAATCATTGTAAATTTCCATTTAAATTGTATTAATGAATATGAAACGTTTAATAAATGTCATGAGCTTTGATGATAACCCAATCATGCCCCGATCACCTTATCCGCTGCGGGTCGGGGTGTGACAGATTGGTATCAGAGCCATGACTATAGGGATATAGGATAGGTTATTAGACCCTTAGAGCCTATACTATAGTCTGCCTAAATTTTAAATTGATTAGGTGGTTACATACAAACTTGTGATATTTATTTGTTTCATATTTGTTTACATTTCAGTCAAACATACATGCTCATATACATGTTCATTATACATATATACATATTCATTATACATATATCGATGTTCATGTATTCAATTTATTTTCATATTCTCATTATCCAAAGATTTTATGCAATTTTCAATTCTCATCAAAGTAAGTTATGCGACGGGCATGTAGTAACTGGAAGGGTACAAGTACCGGTAGTCGGAACGTCCTGTCTAGGCTGGCATTCGTATAAATCCAATATAACGGACCAGTTTGCCTACCTGGGGACCAACGATGAGAGTACGAAGGACCTATTAGGCCAAAGCATGCCACACCAAACGTCGTTCGAACTAACCCTACTTTGAGGTGTCATCGTGTCTACACCTGGACACATTCCGAACATCACACGTTGTATACATATTTCTCGATTTTCCCGGGTTTTGTGTACGCAACCAGGCAGAAACCGTGCGAACCATATGAAAAACCGGTATTCATGGGGGCCCACATGATTACATAAGGTAAAGTATGGCGGCATGACGGGCCTAACAGCGAGCAAAGCCCAAGACATCCTATGGATGTAGTATTTTTGTATAATTATTTTATAAATGATCATTCTTGAATGCGACCCATGATCCCAAAAGCATCCAACTCATACTCTTGTCATGTATTCATTGTAGATGTCTTCTAACCTCACCCGTAGGAAGACGAGAGCAAGAAAAGCCCGCGATCGCATGGCTGCCTTAATCGCTCAACAAATGGCTGCCGTAATACCCAACATTGTAATCCAAGTTCAACAAGCACTTACCAATGATCCTGTCAATCAAGCAAACCAAAACATTTTCAACTCTTCCCCAAACACCACTAAATGCACCTACAAGCATTTCAAATCATGCGACCCTCCGAAATATAAAGGGACTGAAGGTGTCACCGCACTCCTCCATTGGTTTGAAGAAATGGAGAATACTTTTCTAAATTGCGATTGCCCTGATGATCGCAAAGTGCGTTATGCTACCGGTCGACTATATGGGATAGCACTTACTTGGTGGAACACAGAGAAGGCCAAACGAGGTGTGGAAGATACTATGTCCTTAACTTGGAACGAATTGAAGGAAATCATGACCAGACGATTTTGTCCAAGGAGCGAAATCAAGAAGCTAGAAGATGAATTTTACTCATTGAAGCAAGTGGAAGGAGACCACACCACCTACAACAAAAGGTTCCTCGAATTACATCAAATGGTTCCCAACATGTTTACTCCCCTCTACCGTTTGATCGAGCACTACATTCGTGGTCTTCCGTCAAAGATTCAAGACCCTGTGATAAGTACCAAGCCTGCAACTTTGGAAGCAGCAATGGAGCTAGCAATAGAGCTCACCGAGAACCGAATCCGAAACAAAGACTTCGAGGAGGAGAAGAAGAAGGATAAAGAATCGACTGAAACCTCCGACTCCACCCAAACCGAATCCCCTTCTCAACCCAACCCTAAGAGAAAAAGAGTCGGGCGACTTTTCGCTGCTACCCAACGAAATCAACCCGTTTTTCACGCTATACCCATCCGAGCTGTCCCAATCACCCAAGTGGCACCCAACTCAGCTTACCCAAATAAGAAACCGTATCTCGGACCTCACCCTCGATGCAACAACTGTTTTTATCACCATTCCCTTACTTTACCTTGCCGGCTATGTACAACTTGTGGACGTTATGGTCATTTGAGCAACGTTTGTCGCACCTTTCAAGACCAAACCTTTTCCCTACACAAAACATGGCCCAAACTTATCATCAACCCCAACACCCCATGTTCCCATATGCTCGAGCTTGCTTCAATTGTGGCGACCCTACCCACCTTAGAAACACATGCCCTCAATTGGTTAATGTTATCAACACTCAAGCCCAATTAAACCCAGTTAACCAAGTAAACCAAGAAAACCCAACCACTATGCCACCAGCAAGAGGAAGAGTCTTCAATATCAACGCCAACCCTGTCGAAGATAATGACGGCCCTGATGAAGATACTCAGCTAGTCCTTTTCGCCGAAGATCCAGATTCAACTTCTATTGTTTAGTCTTATGTTTTTCTTTATCACATGTGTAGACTGTTAGAGAAATTATTGGATATTATATATTATATATTGTTTTCGGTATATGCTTTTGCCGAGGCCGTGGCTCCCCATCCATCGAGGTTGAGTTGGATCCCCATTTTATTATGTGGTTGATCTTGGCGTGCCCGCACGATCGGCTCCGTTTGTTTGAGCCTTGATCGGTTACGTAATTTTACATTTCAATACATTCAATACGCTCGGCTCCGTTTGATTGAGCCTTGAGTGCAAAGATTTATTCACATTTCCAGTTCATGCAATACGTTCGGCTCCGTTTGATTGAGCCTTGAGCGCACATACAATTTCATTATCAGTATCTTGTGGTTGTGGTGTTTGTAGTAGAGTCGCATCGAACTAACCATAACTTTCGGATAAAGTCAACGAAAATTTGACAAGGGTATGGTGGATACGCCGATGGTACTTCCTATATATAAGTATTCTTGTCAAATGATCGGAGGCATTATCAGGCGGTTATGAGAAGTTCCATGCATAGGCTGATTGTGTGATGGTTGTTTAAATTAAGTTGTTCAATTTCAGTACATTCAATACGTTCGGCTCCGTTTGATTGAGCCTTGAGCGCACATACAATTTCATTCAATACGTTCGGCTCCGTTTGATTGAGCCTTGAGCGCACAGACAATTTCATTATCAGTATCATGTGGTTGTGGTGTTTGTAGTAGAGTCGCATCGAACTAACCATAACTTGCGGATAAAGTCAATGAAAATTTGACAAGGATATGGTGGATACGCCGATGGTGCTTCCTATATATAAGTATTCTTGTCAAATAATCGGAGGCATTATCAGGCGGTTATGAGAGGTTCCATGCATAGGCTGTTTGTGTGGTTAAGTTATTCATATTCAGTACATTCAATATGTTCGGCTCCGTTTGATTGAGCCTTGAGCACACAATTTCAATTTCAGTACATTCAATATGTTCGGCTCCGTTTGATTGAGCCTTGAGCACACAATTTCATTTTCAGTACATGCAAAACGATCGGCTCCGTTCGATTGAGCCTTGATCGCACAGATATATTTCATTTCAGTATTTTATGTTTGTTGTATTGATTGTAGAGATATAGGACTAATCATAATTCACTGATAAAACCAATGAAAATTTGACAAGAATATGGTGGATACGCCGCTGGTACTTCCTATATATAAGTATTCTTGTCAAAGGATCAGAGGCCTTATCGGACGGTTATGAGAAGTTCTATGTAGGATTTATTAGTTTCTTGGTAACCAATCATAACTTGTGGATAAAACTAATGAAAATTTGGCAAGAATATGGTGGATACGCCGCTGGTACTTCCTATATATAAGTATTCTTGCCAAAGGATCAGAGGCATTATCAGGCGGTTATGAGAAGTTCCATGTAGGATTTATTATTGCCTTGGTTGGAATTTGTGATACATTTATATCATCATGTTATTTAAAGAGATTGGATTGTGTTCCATTTCTACATAAATTAACCTCTCCATCATAACAAACGAGAGAGGAACTTCCATCATTCAAACATATATGTTATCAGAATGTGAATTCAAATATTTGCTGTTGTGTTTATTCATGTTCAAATATTCGCTGATGTGTCTATCCATGTTCGAATCTTTGCTGTTGTGTTTATTCATGTTCAAATATTTGCTGATGTGTTCATTCATGTTCGAATATTTGCTGTTATGTTTATTCATGTTCAAATATTTGCTGATGTGTTCATTCATGTTTGGATGTCAGCTGTTGTGTTTTTATTTATGTTCCATGCAGATTGTAGCGTTAGAAGTTTTGCCTTAGGATATAACCATATTTTTCCCAAACGTATCTAAACTCTTATGCATGATATCATTTTTAGCGAATCATTCCTGTTTATCAATATTCATACAGTAGGCAACAAAAAGCGATTCCTGAATAGGGTACTTAACCTTTACAAGGAACGTTACCGCCTCGAACAAAAAAAAAAAAAACTTAAACCTCATTTTTTGCTAAGCATACAACTGTCAAACAAAACATCATCATTCTTATAGTCAAAATATATCATTATTTAAATTTCGGGACGAAATTTCTAAAAAGCAGGGGATACTGTAACATCCGTCAAAAACGGATTTACCAAACCCGCTCCGTTTATCAACCGAACAGTCAGTCAAAATTTTCGTTTCGAATTAAATGCCCAAAATAATTTTAAACGATCCGTAATCAATTATTATACGGGAATATATATTTAGTTTTTGAAAAACTGTCAAAAATCGCAAAATAAAAAGGAAATGTTTCTGCCGGGTTTCGAACCCGGGTCTGTACCGAGTCATTCAGTGTTTTATCTCACAAACACAAACCACTGCGCCGCTTGTTATGTTTGATGAATAATAGAATCATTTAATTGATATAGTGACTTTACAAATTCAAAACCGGCGCCCAAACGATTCAGTCGTCGGAATCCCGGAATATTCGCGAGTGTTTTAACACCAATTTACGTTATAACGTAAACCTTTAATCACATATCGGTTATAACCGATGTTTGAAGTCCGCGACCAAATTCATAACCGCCGGAAAAATTTAAATAACGAACACAGTCAAAAATCAGACCAAATACATTTCGATTATTCCCTATAAATTCAACCACAATCGTCTGCAAACCTTTTCGCTAAAAATCACATCTTTTCACGGCGAAATTTCACTCGCCGGAATAAACCTGTTCGTCGCCGGAAAACCGGTTTCCCCATTGCCGAGCTTTTCTGAACCTCTAAAGCTTATACCGGTGATACCCTTACCTTTTCCAAACTTTTCGGAGACTAGCTGCTACAAGGAACACGTCGCCAGAGTTGAATTCAGTCGCCGGAGTTTCTGCCGGAAAACAGAGAGTTCAGTCGGTATATTCTCCGCTCAGTTTCTTTTCCTTTTCACTTCTATCTTACCAGTAATTAACCTAAAACACTATTGAAACTTGAATAAAAACTCGAACCAGTCAGACCCGATTTCTGGTTCAACTTTGACGAAGAAGACGACGCACTTCCATATCATATAAGTATATTATAAATCAGGATTTTACTCGGGTTAGACACACAGTCCAGCGGTGGACTGTGTGCACATAAAACGTTAATTATGCAAAGGTCTCGAGTTCGAATCCCGTCTCACACACGTTGCCTTAATAAAATCCATTTTTTGTTTACTGAACCGGAGTCACCTTAGTTATATGTTAAGTATATTAATAACCGGAATAATAACCAAGTTAGACACACAGTCCAGCAGTGGACTGTGTGTTTGTTTATATCGCTGGTCACGAGTTCGAGTCCGGTCATCAGCACCGACTCGGACAATTATCTATTTTTTTAAATAAGGCAGAAAAAGGAAATAACTAAATTGTCTTTAAGTAAAATAAAAATCAAGTTATATAACATGTTGAACACACAGTCCAGCGGTGGACTGTGTGTTATATTAACCCACAGGTCCAGGGTTCGAGACCTGTGGAGCGCACCGCCGAGCCGCTTAAATTGTTTTTAAAATAAAAATGATTTTCTGTTAATGTTAATTAATGTATATATGAAATTAAAATCGGATATATAACGGGTTAGACACGTAGCTCAGTTGGTAGAGCTGCGTGCACGCGTACGGGAGGTCTCGGGTTCGAGCCTCACCCAGCGCACAACAATACGCCTCGAACCGGTCAACGCCGGTCAAAGTCAACTGGTCAATGTCACTGTAGCAGAAAAAAATAAAATATTTTTATTATTATTTTTATTTAATTATTTTAATTAAAAATCAATTATAAATACTTAAAAATAACATTTTTAAGATTAGAAAATAGCCTCAAACTCACAAAAATGCACCCAACAATCCTACTAAAATAGTTTAATAAAATCCGTTTACTTACCAAACCATAATGCGATTTATCTAGGTTAAATCTCACTCGTGGTTAAAACCACTTCGCGTGCATTCAACGTCATCAACCGAACGCACCCACTGTGAGTGAATCTTACAATTCCCCCTTTTTAAATTACACGTTTTGGGGTGTGTCATGTGTTATGAATTAATTAATTTATTTATTTAAACTTGTGCCATACCACATCATGACTTAAACTTAGATTGATTTATTGTTGTGATTTATTTATATTCCGTTTGTCAAATTACATGAAACTCATACATTAAGCCCATCAGTTCCTCGTGGGAAACGAGTAGAACATCGCGTGCTTCAATTCAAATTCATTATTGTTCATGTGTGTTTTCATTGAGTTTATATTGTTTGTAGTTGTGTTATTCATATTATCATGATTATGCAATTCATTCATCAGGCCCCTCAGTTCCTCGTGAGAGACGAGTTGAGCATCGCGTGCCTTTAATTGTTTCCATTATTATTCATGAGTGTTTCATTTAACATCTTATGATTGTTGATCAAGTTACATCTAATTTTATTCATGTTTGGTTGTGCACATATTTCATAATCAATTTAAATAAATTGTTCAAATGTTTTCCATAGGATTCACTCGCCAACATTATGTTGATCCAAAAACCTTTTTACACATGATACAGGTGAACAGGTTGAAGCAAGGAAAACATAGGATATGCCTTAGAAGAGAACAAAGAAGTTTAGATTGTAGTTAGATCATGTTGTAGCAATCATTGTAAATTTCCATTTAAATTGTATTAATGAATATGAAACGTTTAATAAATGTCATGAGCTTTGATGATAACCCAATCATGCCCCGATCACCTTATCCGCTGCGGGTCGGGGTGTGACAACGGTGATACCTCAAAGTGGGGTTAGTTCGAACGACGTTTGGTGTGGCATGCTTTGGCCTAATAGGTCCTTCGTACTCTCATCGTTAATCCCCAGGTAGGCAAACTGGTCCGTTATATTGGATTTATACGAATGCCAACCAAGACAGGACGTCCCGACTACCGGTACGTGTACCCTTACAGTTACTACATGCCCGTCGTAGAACTCACTTTGATGAGATTGAAAAACGAAAAATGCGACAAAATCTTGAATAAAGGAATATGAGAATGATTTGAATATGTGAATATTGAAATATGCGTGATGAATGTATATGTAAGCATGTTAAGTTTTGACAATAAGTATAACTCATTAAGTATCACACAAAATGATTGAGAAGTGTTTGCATGCATTTGTGTGTGTAATAAATACGAAACAAATAAACATCATGAGTTTGCATGTAACCACATAAACAATTAAAATCTAATCAACTATAGTATAGGCTCTAAGGGTCTAATAACCTATCTTATATCCCTATAGTCAAAAGCTCTGATACCAACCTGTCACACCCCGACCCACAGCGGAAAAGGTGATCGGGGCATGATTGGGTTTTCATCAAAGCTCATGACATTTATTATAAAATTTCATATTTATTATTTCTTTTTAAAGGAGAATCATTACAATCAATAATACAAGTACAACATGTTCTATACATCTTTCAAGACTTCATTATTTTTTCTTCTAAGGCAATTTCCTATGTGTCCCTTGCTTCATCCTGTCCACCTGTATCATGTGTAAAAATGGTTTTTGGGTCAACAAAAAGTTGGCGAGTAAACCCTATGAAAACATTTAAACGTGTTTATTGTATCGATTATAAAATAAAGTGCATAACCACATATGAGTAAACGTAAATGTAAATTAAATCACAAATCACATAATATTAATTAATACACACGCACACACCAAATGTTTGTTTTTGATGCACGCGTTGTTCAACTCGTCTCCCACGAGGAACTGATGGGCCTAATGAATGATTTTGAGGCACGCGTTGTTCAACGAACTGATGGGCCTAATGAATGTTTTTGAGGCACGCGTTGTTCAACTCGTCTCCCATGAGGAACTGATGGGCCTAATGAATAATTTGCACACAACTTGACAATATGTAATACATCACAACAAACAATATTTACATTATAAGTTTAGATCATATAATGGTATAGCACGAGTTTGAATAAGCGAATTAATTTTAGCGACACATGATACACCCCAAAACATGAATAAAAAGGGGAATTCGTAAGAATTCACTCACCGTGGGTGCGTTTCTTGGATTGATGATGAATGCGCACGAATTTGGATTTACTCGGCAAGGAAACTAACCTAAATAATAACATAATAATTCGATAAATAAATAAACTTTTATTTGAGATTAATATTTTTAATTAGTGTTCTTAATGGGATTGTTAGATTTATTTTTGTGAGTTTAAGGAAATTTTCTAACTTTAAAAATATTATTTTTAAGTGTTTTTAATTGATTTTTAAATAAAATAAATAAATAAAAAAAAATAAAAATTTTGACTTTTTGACCGTTGACCGTTGGCTGTTGACCGTTGACCGGTTGGACTGTGTTCAATTATACGCTGAGTGAGGTTCGAACTCGTGACCTCCCGTACGCGTGCACGCAGCTCTACCAACTGAGCTACGTGACTAACCCGAAATATATTGAAATTTAATTGTACATATACACATACTAGAGCTAACATATTTTTATTTAATTTAAAAAGGTTTGGATAATTTCAGGGGCGGTGTAACTAACCGGATTCGAACTCGAGACCTTGGCTTCGTGTTGCACACAGCCCGACCAATTGGGCTGTGTGACTAACCCGAAGGATATAAGATTTTTATTAAATTTATATATTTACTAGATTATTTCGTTAACTGGTTTTAAAAAGGTTGTGTATAATTGGCGAACCGGAAAGCATGTACAGACTCGAACTCGGGACCATGGTTTGAAATTTGCACACAGTCCACCACTGGACTGTGTGTCTAACCCGGTATATTTACCGATTTTAATTTCTCTTAAACACATTTCGAACTTCATCTTCTTCAATTCATGAAACCAGAGCATTAACCCGACTGGTTAATCAAATCTTATTGAATTAGTTGATTGATTATTACTGATAATGAAAATAATTTAAACAGAAAAGGATTTAAGGATGTTATACCGAAAAGGTGTGATCTCCGATGAAGTTCCGGTGACGGGAAGAAATTCCGGCAAAGTGTATCTTGCGACAGAGGTTCTATCAGAAGTTTGAGGTGAGTGTGGTGCTTTCTGTCTGAGCTCTAGAAGTCTTATTTTAGAGTAAGGCAGAAGAGATGAAATGGGTTCGGTTTTCCGGCGACTTGCAGAGAATTCCGGCGATGTTTTAGAAACAGCAAAATTGCACAGAGGGTAAGGATTGAGAGCTTGCGCGAGTTGGTTTGGATGATTAGAGTCGGTATTTATAGAGTTACAACATTCTGCCTTTAATTATTTCAGTTTCAAGATTTCCGGTTAAGTCTCTCTGGCGGTTACGTCTGGAATTGACTGTAGACGTCGGTTATAACCGATGTCCTAGTCGGTTATAACGGTATAGTCAAAAGGAAAATGGCTAAACTCGCGGATTGCCGGATTTTCCGGTGATCGCGGGTTCTGTCGCGCTGAAAGTCCGGATTTTGATTTCGAGTTTTATGTTAAGTATTATTTATTTCAGTATTAATCCAAACTTAAGCGTGTGGCGGAGTGGTGTGTTGGTTGCTTGTTGAACCGGCTGACCCGGGTTCGAAACCCGGCAGCCTCAAATATTTTTTATTCTCTTTTTTTATGATTTATTAATTATGTTTTAAAATTCTAACAATGTTTATTAATTATGTATCGTTTAAAATTAAAATAACCAATATATACGCGACGAAAATTATGACTGACTATTCGGTTAATAAACGAAGCGGGTTTTGGAAACCCGTTTTTTTTACGGATGTTACAATGAACTCGCCTTAGTTTGCTTGGTATCAAACTTGAAAGGTAATCAGGAATGTCAATCTCTTCCTGATAGGTTTACCGTTACAGTTAGTTTAATTTATGAATTCCTACACGTAGTTTAACAAATAGCCACGGAATCACGTTGTCACAGTTACTCGTTTAGGTAAGTTTGAGCATATGATCATATTATTCCATAAACACGTTCCTTAGCTCCTATAATGTTTCTAGTATCATACAACACCTTTTGGTAACATGTATGGACATTTAAAACATTCACAAACACTTTCAGCTCATTGCAGTTTCATATCAAATTTTAGGCAGTTTTTCAAAATTTATTTAAAATACTAAACGAACTCAGAAAATTACGAAGTTTTAACACAACATTCTATTTAGTTCATGAATACTAGTGTATTTTTCTCATGCCCTAAATCTTTACAAAAAAATCACTAAAAATCATTCTCTATACCTAGGTCTAATTTATAACTTTCCGTTGATAGTTGCGAAAAATCATTTGAAATTCCTCGTTTGTTCTTTTTATGAAAATCCAGGGGGGGATTTTCTATACCTCCTGGAACTACCTACAATAAAAATTTTAGATCACAACTCAATTCTTACCTTGAGTTATGACATTCGTAATAGGCTGCAAATATTGACAGAAAATGCAGCCCGAATCTTTGACATGAATTAAATCATTTAAAATAGCAAATGATACCGAAAAAATGCAATTCTAGTGGGGTTTGAAAGTATTTCCTGGAAGTACATCAGCAACTCAAGAAACAACAGTTTTTTTATAAAATTTGACCCAGTTACAGACGGTTGTAACTTTCAGGACAGATTCTGATTAGTCACAAATCTTTTTATAAACGAGTTTCCGGGTTTCTTTATTGTCTTTTACTGTTATATAAACACCTCTACATTATTCATAGCAGGTTAGATGTTGTTTTATATCAGATTCGTTATACAAAACATCAAGATCATCGAGAATGTCCAACCCGAATCCATATATAATGTCTATACATGCATAGTCAATATCATTAAGCATCATACTTGACTATTATGAATCATATACCGCAAGTTGTTATCATACCATCAAGGATCCAGAAGTTACACCCAAAACGTAGCCAAGATACATAATAAAAATCATGCATAAACATCTATAATTATCACAAAACACAAGATCCAACCCGTAATTAAAATCCTAGTGGCTTAACCGAACTCATAACCGATCCAAACATTATAACACATGATCTCTAGCACCTAGCACTTCATATAACATCGAATCATCATGCATATCAAGCAAAAGCAACCAAGTTACAAAAGATTTTATATCCGAATTTATGCATGAACTACAAGAACTATCGATAAAAAGGCAAGTGATGGTACCTAACGATAACAAGTGTGCAATAAGGCCTGACATTGGAATCTTGAAGTTTTGGTGCTCCGTTTGTTCGTCCACAATAGCGTGATAGAGGGAGAAAGAGATTGTAGGATCGTAGGTTTTGGAGGATTTAGTGTTGTGAGGTTCATGCATGTTTACGTATCACATTAAAAGGGGTTAAAGGTTTGGGATTTACATGTGCGCCGAATACTATACCCACAATCCTTTTTTTTAATTAACAACCTTAAAAAATAATTAATGATGGACTCATGAGACTTAAAATTCACACACGTAATTTAATATATTTATATATAAACCTCTTTATTTAATACACGTAATCTTCCTATACTAATAAATGAATATCTTTTTGTACACATGTCACATTCTGAAGTCTCCTCATGTTTAATAATAATATTACATATTAACTTTTATACACAAAATATAATATAATATAGTATAATTGTCACACCCTCAGAATTCACATGCGGAGTTCTACTGCGAGGCGCGTGACAAACCAGGATCACAGTCATTAGTCATACTGAACGACCATATATGAGTTTAAAAATTTTCCTGTTTGCTCATTCATGAGAAAATACTATTTATACAATTTAGTTGCGGAAGCGTAACAATTACAAAACCATAATAGCTAATGTAATTAAAAGTGATTCTAAAAGTTTGATTAAATCAATGACTCCGAAATGCATCCTAGTCCTGATATGTGCTACCTTAGCAACCTGAGAAAACATGTAAAATCAAGTGTTAACAATAATGATGAGTGAGTTCACAGGTTTTAGTTCACAAGTTTAAACGTAAGTGTTTCCCACTAGTTCAACCCTGAACCAGTGTCTCATAAGTTACCCTGATCCAACCCGAATCAGATTAATATTATGTAGTTTAGCAGTTCATGTTAAATGTTTAGGTAGCTAGCCTAAGTTATGTCAACAAAGTGTTCGATCCGAAGCTGACGTTGCTGCCCCTTTTGTGCCAGGCCTATCACCAACCATGGCTAAAAGTTAGGCAAATTCTACACTCGTGACCATCAACGTTCGGTCTAACTGGCGCGACCAGTTCGAGTGGGGCTTGTCAGGCCCAGTAGTACTACTAAAAATTCCCTTGCTATAATCCAATACTAACGGCATCGTAAGTGTTAAGGGGACTGACATGTGATACATGCTCCCTTATGACCATAACCGTATAACATAACTCTAAATATAAAGGCGTTACTGTACCGTGATGTATGCCACTCATACATCACTGTAACGTGTACATGTTTTAAGTATAAAGACGTTATTGTACCGTAATATAATCAACCCATATATCACTGTAACGTGTACATGTTTTCTCCCCCTGTGTTTTTGTAAACGTTTAAAGAATAGAGGTCGTGAACTCACCTTAGGGTGCGCAGCAGATAAACAATCGAGTGATAGAAATTTCTAAGTCGGTAAGCCTTGATAAAATTTGCATTTTTCTTATTTGTTATATAAATAAAAGTGTCATCGTAACTTCTCAAGTTGTCATCTCAGTTTCAGATTTTCAGATCGCTTAGACGCCTTACACTCACATTTATATTATTAAGAATATATAATACTAATCACGAAGAAATAAGTACGCAAAAAAAAAGTTTTCTACACTAACATACATGTAGCATATAATTCACTTATGACAACTCCATTTCTAAGTCAACCATCATTTTTTTAATTTATCTATGCATGCATACATTCAATCGACTAATTATATACACATCCTCATATTTTTATATTCTATAACTTACCACCATTGTACTAGTAAATCCCCACATCCATGGCTACACACAACACAGTCACGCATACATCTATAGTTCACTCATATACACTAAATTTGCAAGCTTTCGACTCACTAAAACTATCCACGATCAACCGAGTTTGTTACACATAACATCACTACGTAACCTCATGTCCCTGCGAGTCCCCAATCAACCCGCATGTTTGTATACGAGTTCATGTTTTTGAACCGAAGTCGAACCGGAACTCGTTCTCCTACATACTCTTTATGTTTTCTCTTTGGATACATATATACATATACACAATTCGTAAACACATAATACACGAGTTCATGTACGGGTTTTTCATGGCTTTAAAACCATTCAGACCAACACATGCACTTCACCATGAAGATCAAGTATTCAACTACCAACATATTAGAATAAAACCATACTTCAAAGATTTAATGCATACATCTGCTCCTATATGTATATGCTTATTATTATTATTATTATTATTATTATTATTTTACCAAGGCTCTCATGTGCAAGCATAATCACATACTATCTACAACTATTAATAGTTTCATGTAATTAGTTAGTCACAGGCACAAAACGAAGCTAAGGTTGTACCGAAACCGAGATAATGCGTTGTTGGATCGAAGTTATGAGATAAGTGGGGCTTACCGATGATGGTGGTGGTCTTGAGAGACTGATTACTCGTCAACTGTTGCACGAGATGGAGGAAGGGAGTGGCGGTTTTCTGGTCGCCGTAGGGTTTCGCAACTATGAAGGAGATGAGGGACGATGTGGGAGGGAATTGGTTGGGAATGTGCTTTTAAACATAAAGATATGATTATTGTTACAATTATCATTTTTTTACATAGAGGTCCCTCAAGTTCCAATGCATGATGGTTGGAGGAGAAGTTAACTAAATACTTTCTCTGTTAGGTGAGACTAGTCCCTCCCGTTAGTATTAATTCTCTGGTTGTGTTCAACTCCCAATAGTTAATATTCTCGTGTACAGTTCGCGTGCTAGTCTTAACGTCAGTGTTTGCGGCTTAACTATTTAACAGTTGTGAATTGTACGTATAATATAAATCCTTAACGAAATAAAGTTAACGATAAACACCTAAAAGTACGGGATATCACATTATCCCTAACTTGAAAGAATTTTCGTCCTGAAAATTGAGTAAGTATAAG
This sequence comes from Scalesia atractyloides, assembly GCA_947069175.1. Lineage (NCBI taxonomy): Eukaryota > Viridiplantae > Streptophyta > Magnoliopsida > Asterales > Asteraceae > Scalesia > Scalesia atractyloides. The sequence goes on from CAMTDV010000012.1 coordinate 94,591,610, forward strand.
TTGGTCGCTAAGTTAGTGTAAGGTTTTCCCAGGCTGTCACATCATCCCCATTTTAAGAGAATTTTCGTCCCGAAAATTGAATAAGCACGAGTTTGAAAAGTGTTAGAATGAGGGGATATTTTCGAGTTGCCACATTCTTCCCCAGTTAAAAGAATTTCGCTCGAAATTCAGTTCGTGCTACTTGGATTTTGTGATTCGGTTGCAAAAAGGTGAGGATATTTGTCTTTCGTTTGATCTCTCTTTCCCAAGTATACTACGGTTAACGCTTAGAGTTCCAATAAACCTTGACAATCGGTATTTTACTATGTCTTCGTGTTTTGACCTCTCGGTCCATAATTTCGATTGGTTCCTCAATGAACCGTAGTTGTTCGTCCACATGGATCTCATCCAGTGGAACGGTTAGTGTTTCATCTGATAGACACTTCTTCAGATTTGAGACATGAAAAACGTTGTGAACTCCACCGAGTTCATCAGGAAGGTTCAACTCATAAGCTACCTGACCGATTTTCTTTGTGATTCAAAAGGGTCAACGTATCGCGGGTTTAGTTTACCTCTTTGCCAAAACGAATCACGCCCTTCCAAGGCGATACCTTCAGTAGGACCCGATCACCTACTTGAAATGCTAAAGGTTTGCGTCGTTGATCGGCATAGCTCTTTTGGCGATCCCGAGCTGCCGCCATACGATTTCGGATTTGTACTAACTTTTCAGTTGCCTCCAAAACCAACTCTGGACCAGTGATTTGGCTATCACCAACTTCCGCCCAGCAAACGGGCGATCGGCATTTTCGTCAATACAATGCCTCGAATGGTGCTGCTTGGATACTCGTGTGATAGCTATTGTTATAGGAAAACTCTACAAAGGTAGATGTTTCTCCCAGCCTTTACGAAAGTCGATTACACACGCTCTAAGCATGTCTTCGAGGGTCTGAATGGTACATTCACTTTGACCATCAGTCTGAGGATGACATGCTGTGCTCAAATCGACACGTGATCCCAAGGATTTCTGTGCTGATTGCCACAGATGAGAAGTAAAACGTGAATCACGGTCGGATATGAAGGATATTGGCACTCCGTGCCGGGCTACTACTTCCTTCAAATTGATGTCAGCGAGTGTAGGAAACTTGTCAGTTTCCTTGATTGCCAGAAAGTGTGCAGACTATGTTAGTCGATCAAGAATCACCCAGATGGTGTCATTTCCTCGCTGGATCTGGGTAAGCCAGTGACGAAATCCCTGGAAATTTGCTCCCATTTCCATGTTGGGATCTCTGGTTGTTGAAAGTCCTGACGGCTTTTGGTATTCAACCTTAACCCTAGCATAGGTCAAGCATTTACTAACATAAGTCGCTATGTTAGCTTTCGTGTGGGGCCACCAGTACAAAGTCTTGAGGTCCTGATACATCTTGTGAGAACCAGGATGCACCGAGTAACGAGACTTGTGTGCTTCATCCATCACAAACTCTCGTAAGTTTCCATAGAATGGGGCCATACACGTTCCATGAAGTAATAAATGTCATCTTTGTTGCATTCAAGTTTCTTCTCCATGCCCGGTAGGGATTCAGCTTTGAGGTTCTCTTCCTTCAGTGCTTCAATCTGAACGTCACGAAGCTGGGTAGGAAGACTGGAGTGGTAGAAAGCTGTAACGCACGTACACGCTTAGGTTTGGTATCCTTATGACTGAGGGCATCGGCCACCACGTTGGCCTTGCCCGGATGATAATAGAACACGCACTCCTAGTCGTTGAGGAGCACGACCCATCGACGCTGTCGCATATTCAACTCTTTCTGATCGAAGATATTCTGGGGATTCTTGTGATCGGTGTAGATGGTGCACTTGGTACCGTACAAGCAATGTCTCCCTATATTGAGTGCAAAAGCTACTGCTCTCCAACCCCCAAACCGTGGGTAGTGTAGTTCTTTTTCGTGAACCTTGAGTTGGCGTGATTGCGTAAGCGATGACTTTCTCATGTTGCACCAACACGTAACTTAGTCCTTGGATAGATGCGTCACAGTAAACAACGAAATCGTCTGTGCCTTCTGGTAATGAAAGAATGGGTGTACTACAGAGTTTCACCTTCAACTGTTGAAACGCGGATTACTGAGCAGTCTTTCGAGTTAGAGTTGCGAGGGTTTGTGCCTATGATCAAGAAAAAGGGCTTCGCAACGTCAGAAGTCGCTTGTTAGAAGCTAAACGTAAGGTTGTTTGTGTGGTAGGGGCTCCATGGTAAGGTGTAGGTATCGTTCGGATTCCTACTAGTTCTTAGAGTAGATTCGGATGTCGTCAAAGGAAAAACAAGTGGCATATTCGTCATGATACGCTAAATTTGAATGTCGTGACTGGGAACCTGCCTCGTTCGTATCGAGTTCTAAGGATAGTCCTCGTGATACCTCCATATCTCTGATATTCATGGCCCATTGCTCCTCGAGTAAAGTTCGTAGAGAGTAACCCCTCCAAGCGAGAGTTCGCAAGAATGTGGTTAGGATGAGGATTATAGAATCCGGAAAGTATATCCCGAATGGATGTGGAAACATGTAAAAAGGGTAGTCGCAATCGATGCGTAAGCGTGTCAGGATCCGTAACAGAGGTTTACTTGATGCCAGGGGTATAGCTGGTCGTATACAAGTTTGCATAAGGTAAAAAAAATGAAAAACGCCATTTGTCAAAAAGGGGTGTCACGTGGATATATCAAATATAACAAGAATTTACCATCGAAAAATGGTTGTCGCACGAGTTTGTAGTGTTAAGATTCACTGAAACCTCCGTCTAATTTGTTGGGCTCGCCCACACGCGAACGGGGAATAATTCACTTTGATCCATGAACTTAGATGAGTGTGCAATTTATCGTGTCGGTAAGCAACCAAATTCGGAGGAGTTTCCTTAGGTTGTGTGAATGAATCTAAAATATGTCTGTGTAGTCAAGAGGCTTCAAAGAAAGGACGTGAAAACATGTTTAAGAGGCTATGATCGTATCAACAATTCATTACCATCCTCAAGGTTTCAAGAAGTGATCACCAAGGATCAAAAAGACAAGTTCACCGAGTTCTTAAAAAAAATTGAACACATATTTGATGGGAGATTATGCGTAAAGTTTCGAAGATGTAGTGCGACCACGACAATGGGGTGGGAGATTTGTCTACGTCATCAACAGTAACTAACTGTCGCATTAAACAGTAAGCATCGATTAGTGCAATGGCTAGGGGATAGACTAGCTCAGAAGGGAGAACTGTTATGGAATAACTATCCTAGCAATACGTGGAGTAAGATTATTGTATATGTCATCATGTTTATCTGGGTGTTGAATTAACTTACATCTTGTCTTCTGATGTCCATAAGATGATGGGACCATTTTGTGGAAATCCATTTGTAGGGTTGGATATGTTGCAATGTACATTAGGTTAGACTAAAGATTAGCGACAGGACCAAGTATAAGGGGTCAAAGGAAATTTTATAGTTAAGGCAAGGGATAAGGTGTGAGCGTACGAGAGATTCTTCATAATTCATTTATATGTTGATGTTGAAGGGTTTACCCTACGATTTCTGATAGGGTTTCAATCGAGATAATAGGTTCTGATGAGAATCTTAGTTTCACTAAGACTCGTATATGAGAAAAGAAATAAATAAATAAATAAATAATAACGAGGGATTCCATTGACGATAGCTCAATGTGTCTAAAAAAGATCTTAAATCTAATTGTTGCGTCCATCAACTGCTAGACAAGTTTAACGACACTAGTTAGTCGTTGAATGAGTTACGAGAGATTCTATTGACCATGGAAGTTTTAAATATGAGATTCACAGGTTAGGACAATTTATCCACACACAAGGTTTCACAAGGGTTCACACGTAATGATAAGTTGGTTTGAATGTTCACCCTAGTTCCATCTATCTTGTGTCAAAATGTCCCTCAGATTTAATTTTTCGAGTACAAAGTGTTGTCAAAATGATAGGGTTATCAAAAGCTTAGTCAATAATCCAAATGTTGATAAACTCAGAGTTATATCAGAAAGAGTAATGTAGGATCAATTGATCTGAGGATCTACTCAAGTTGAAACACACCATGAGAATCCAATCCAACGGATCGTAGAGGTAAGAGTGCGCATGGAACAAACGTGCACATGAATTGTGACTTCAAGAGATGAAACTGATTCATTAACGTAGGTTACCAGGAAAAGCAAGGCACCTGTTCCACCATCCGAGTCAGGTTAGAGTTCAGGTGTGCAATAGGCAAAGTGTTCTTAGTTTTGTGGTCAATCATTCTCTCGAAGAATATCAACCAAAGATGTAGAATCGTGGATCGGGAAAAATGATGACATCTCGATTCAATGGTTTCTGCAATAATGTGTGCAACAAACTGCCCTAACGCAGGGTGCCTCACGCCAGGGCCACCTGCTCAGGTTGAAAGAAAGTAGAACTAGTGGGGCCAGGGTAATGTCGTTGCTAGGTAGAGAAAGGACTCGTTTTCGATAACTCAACTCCCAAGAGATATGCATCAATGTTGCATGTCGTCCCAATCATGGACTTGAGAAAGCTCACCATACCGATAGTACCATCGGTAGGCTCAAGCTAGTGTTTTGCTCATCTGTGTGGTGTAGGAAGAAGTACAGATGATTGTGATGGGAAACGCTCCTCTAGAGGCTCTGTCTCATGGCCCTCAGATAGGAGTAGATTCAAGTTGTTGGCGATCCCACGAACATCGCCACTAGGGATGAAGATACAAAGAGTTTTGTAACATCCGTCGAAAAACGGGTTTTCAAAACCCGCTTCGTTTATTAATCGAACAATCAGTTTTAAATTTTTGTTGTTATTTATGACTTATTTTAATTTAAACGATACATAATTAATAAACAAATTAGGATTTAAAAACAAAAATTGTTAAAAAGTGAAAATAAGAAAATTAAAAATAAATCAAGGCTGCCAGGATTCGAACCCGGGTCAGCCAAAGTCTTAACTCTCATTCACCAAACCACTCCGCCACTTGTGTTCTTTAGTAATATATCAAAACAATTAATTCAAATATCAAAATCTCGATTTCAAATCAGTCAACTGACGCGCCCAATTCGCAGTCGTCGGAAATCCCGACGATTTCGCCTTTCACTGTCGGTTTCTTGTGACTTAACGTGTATAATAACTATTACATCGGTTATAACCGATGTCCAGTCCGCGACATCAGTCATAACCGCCGGAAATGTAACATCCGTCAAAAACCGGATTTACCAAACCCGCTCCGTTTAATAACCGAACAATCAGTTAAAAATTTCGTTGCATATTTAATGCCCAAAATAATTTTAAACGATACATAATTAATAAGTATATTGGGTTATAAAAGTTTATTTGAAAAAGTATTGAAATTAATGAAATAAAAATAAGTTAGTGCTGCGGGTTTCGAACCCGGGTCAGCAGTGGATTCAGCTTAACACCTTAACACTCAACTCTCCAACCACTGCGCCACTTATGTTTCTTGTTAAATATTGGAAACAATTAATGCATAAAATAAATCTCAAATTCAAATACCGACGCGCCTAATTGCAGTCGTCGGAAATTCCGACTATCTCGCTAAGATTGGACGGTTACTTCAGTTATAACGTAAACTTTAATCACTACATCGGTTATAACCGACGCCTGAGTCCGCGACACAAGTTATAACCGCCGGAAAGTTTCTAACCAACGAATCAAGTCGGAAAACGGGCCAAATACGTCGATGTCCTGCCCTATAAATACCTCCTCGAACCTCTGGTAGCCTTTTCGCTCAAAACCGCACCCTTTCTCGACAAAATTGACTCGCCGGAAAATACCTGCAAATCGCCGGAAAACCGAACCCTTCACCTCTGTGCCTTACTGAACCCCCTGAGCTTATACCGAAGTCACCCACATTTATCTCAAGCTCGTTGAAGACTCTCTGCCGCAAGACATACGTCGCCGGAAGTTTCTGCTGTCACCGGAGTTTCGCCGGAGAAACAGAGGAGTCCAGTTCGGTATACCTTACTTCTAATTTTTCATTCTTTTTATTTATCTCACCTGTAATTAACCTCAAAACACTAAAAGAACATGATTAAATCGACGAACCAGTCGGACTCCGATTCTGGTTTAGTCTAACGAAGAAGACGAAGTTTCCGTTGTTTATAAGTTTAATTTAAATCAAGATATAACTCGGGTTAGACACACAGTCCAGTGGTGGACTGTGTGCATATAAAACACGCTTACGTCTCGAGTTCGAATCTTGTTCCACGCACCTTCGCCTTAATAAAAATATTCCTTTTTTTAACCGAACCGGAGTCACTGCGTAAGATGTTAAGTTTAATAAAAACCGGAATAATAACCAAGATAGACACACAGTCCAGTGGTGGACTGTGTGAATGTTTAACCACACGTCACGAGTTCGAGTCCGGACTACCGCACCGGTCCGGACAATTATCAAACTTTTTATTTAAGACAGAAATGAAAATATTTAGGTTGTATATAAGTATGATAAAAATCAGTTTATTTAACAAGTTAGACACACAGTCCAGCGGTGGACTGTGTGTTAACTCAACCACAGGTCCCGGGTTCGAGACCTGTGGAGCACACCGGTTCGACGCATTAAATCGTTTTTAAAAAAATAAATGATTTTCAGTTTAATCTAATTAGTATATAAATTTAGTTAAAAACAAAATATTTCGGGTTAGACACGTAGCTCAGTTGGTAGAGCTGCGTGCACGCGTACGGGAGGTCTCGGGTTCGAGCCTCACCCAGCACATACATACACACATACGAACCGGTCAACAGTCAAAGTCAAAGGTCAATGGTCAACGGTCAACGGTCAAAAAGTCAACATTTTTTTATTATTTTTATTTATTTATTTTATTTAAAAATCAATTAAAAATACTTAAAAATAACATTTTTAAGGTTAGAAAATAGCCTTAAACTCACAAAATACACCCAACAATCCTACTAAAATGGATTAATAAAATCCGTTTACTTACCGAACCATTATGCCATTATCTAGGTTAATTTCACTCGTGGTTAAAACCACTTCGTGCGCATTCAACATCATCAACCGAACGCACCCAATGTGAGTGAATCTTACAACTCCCCCTTTTTAATTACACGTTTTGGAATGTGTCATGTGTCACCAAAAATTAACTCGTTTATTTAAACTTGTGCCATACCATATTGTGATCTAAACTTAGATTGTTTATATTGTTTGTGGTTATGTATTTCATTTTGTCAACTTATATGAAATTCATTCATTAAGCCCATCAGTTCCTCGTGGGAGACGAGTTGAGCAACGCGTGCCTCAAAACAAATCCATTATTGTTCATGTGTGTATTATTTAGTTGATATTGTTTGTAGTTATGTATTTCATATTGTCAAGTATATGCAAATCATCCATTAGGCCCATCAGTTACTCGTGAGAGACAAGTTGAGCAACGCGTGCCTCAAAACGATCCATTATTGTTCATGTGTGCATTATTTATTATTAATTGATTGGTGAATAAGTTTACATCTATTTTTACTCATGTGTGGTTGTGCACTTTATTTTATAATCAATTAAATAAACTTGTTCAAATGTTTTCCATAGGATTCACTCACCAACTTTTTGTTGATCCAAAAACCATTTTTACACATGATACAGGTGAACAGGATGAAGCAAGGAAAACATAGGAAATGCCTTAGAAGAAAACAATGAAGCCTAGATTGATGATTAGGACATGATGTAATTATGATTGTAAATTTCCCATTAAATTGTATTAATGAATATGAAACGTTATAATAAATGTCATGAATTTTGATGATAACCCAATCATGCCCCGATCACCTTTTCCGCTGCGGGTCGGGGTGTGACAGGAAAATTATTGACCGACAAATCAAGACGGTTATCAGACCCAATTCATCGATGTTCTTCCTATAAATGCACCCACAAGTCTCTGGTAGCCTTTTCGCTCAAAATCGCACCTTTTCTCGAAGCAATTTCACTCGCCGGAAATATCCTGTCATCACCGGACTTTCGCCGGAAAACCGAGACTCACCTCAAAACGGTAAATACCTCGACTCTTTCTGTTTCAATCTGTTGTTAGACTGTTACTAACTTCAATCCAACCATCAGAATCAATCCCAGACGACGTAGCCGGAATATTCAGCTCTCGCCGAAAAACCTCTGAAATTTCTGATCTCACGCTGTGAATCGGTATAATCATTCAAACTTCTGTTAATCCTTGTTTAAGTACCTTAAATTCATAACTAATCGAACAGAACTGTTAATTGATTCTAACAGCCGAAGTTCACAAACAGAGCCGGCGAATCTTTGCCGGAGTTCTGTGAAAGACGCTGATCGGTACATCCTTCCCCAAAGTCTCTCCGTTCATTACCTTTCAATTACTTACAATGCTTGTTAATCGAATTAGACATGAAACAGTTGAATTGTCATTATCTGTGTTCTTGAGCGAAGAAGACGAAGTTGGTTATGTTATAAGTTTAATTAAAATTAGTATTATGAACGGGTTAGACACACAGTCCAGCGGTGGACTGTGTGCAAACAATTACATACACGACGCGAGTTCGATTCCTATCACAACCTTAACCTCTGTAATAAAAATGTTTTTTTTTGAAACCGAACCGGGTTAACTCAGTAAGATGTTAAGTATAATAAAAACCGGAATATTAACCAGGTTAGACACACAGTCCAGCGGTGGATTGTGTGCAACACTAACTCGCACGTCCCGGGTTCGAGACTGGTTAACGGCACCGGTTCAATGCAATTAAAATCCTTTTTAAAAATAAATAATTTTCGGATTAAATTAAATAGTATATAAATATAATTAAAAACAGAAAAATTTCGGGTTAGACACGTAGCTCAGTTGGTAGAGCTGCGTGCACGCGTACGGGAGGTCACGGGTTCGAGTCTCACCCAGCGCACATATATAAGCGACCGGACCGGTCAACGGTCATGGTCAACGATCAAAAGTCAACATTTTTTTATTATTTTTATTTATTTATTTAATTTAAAAATCAATTAAAAATACTTAAAAATAACGCTTTTAAAGTTAGAAAATAGTCTTAAACTCACAAAAAATATATCAAAAAAACCTATTAAAATAGTTAATAAAATCCACATACTTACCGTACCTTTTCGTTATTAATTAGGTTAGTTATTCCTCGTCGATCAATCCTCTAAACTCGTGCGCATTCAACATCTTCAAGCAAACGCACCCAATGTGAGTGAATCTCTACCAATTCCCCGTTTTAATCACATTTTGGGGTGTATCATGTGTCGCTATTTATTTATTTTAATTAAACACTTGTGCATCCATCATGTTCATGATCAAATGTGTATTCAATATGTATTAGTTGTTTGTATGGTTGATGTTTAGATTTAATTTATCATTTTCAGTACATACATTTCATAGGCCGCCGCTCCCCATTACCTATGAGCGTGAGCTGTTCCCCATTACCTATGAGCGTGAACCAGGCGTTGCCAACATAAGATCGGCTCCGTTTGATTGAGCCTTGATCTCACATACATTAGCATAGGCCGTCCGTTCCCCATTACCTATGAGCGTGAATGGGACGTTGCCAACATATACATTGTCATTCTTATTATATACTTAAGCAAGGTGGTTTGTGATCGCTATGTTTACATACATTTGTTCATATATGATTATTGCACAATTTTCCTATATTAATTACAATAATGAATCAATAACAAATATTTTTAACAAGGTTCACTCGCCAACTTTTGTTGACCCAAAATTCCCCATTTTTACACATGATACAGGTGATCAAGTTGAAGCAAGAAACATATAGGGCGGCCTAGAAGAATAAACCAGTTTAGATTTTGGATTGTTTTAGTTAATTTTTCCTTTCCTTGTATTGTATGAATTTGACTTGGAACTTTGAGATGTAATTTGAATTTAATAAATATGAAACATATTAGTAAACATCATGAGCTTTGGTGATAACCCAATTATGCCCCGACTCTTATTCCGCTGCGGGTCGGGGTGTGACAAGTTTGGTGTTTTCCTCGTCAATAGAGGGTTAAATGGATGATGTCGACATGCCTACAATTTCAATGTAAGTTTTGATGCGATGTACATAGGCATATCATGTATGAGTGTTCTTGTATGTCAGGTATGTGTGTTTGTGTTGGTGTGTGACTAATGCATTGTCTAAGGCTATAGACTAAGTCTACTCTCTAATGGAAACCTAGTTCACTATAACCGTTGGCTCTGATACCAATCTGTCACACCCTCAGAATTCACATGCGGAGTTCTACTGCAGGCGCGTGACAAACCAGGATCACAGTCATTAGTCATACTGAACGACCACTATATGAGTTTAAAAATTTTCATGTTTGCTCATTCATGAGAAAATACTGTTTATACAATTTAGTTGCGGAAGCGTAACAATTACAAAACCATAATAGCTAATGTAATTAAAAGTGATTCTAAAAGTTTGATAAAATCAATGCAACTCCGAAATGCATCCTAGTCCTGGTATGTGTTACCTTAGCAACCTGAGAAAACATGTAAAAGCAAGTGTCAACAATAATGATGAGTGAGTTCACAGGTTTTAGTTCACAAGTTTAAACGTAAGTGTTTCTCACTGGTTCAACCCTGAACCAGTGTCTCATAAGTTACCCTGATCTAACCCAAATCAGATTAATATTATGTAGTTTAGCAGTTCATGTTAAATGTTTAGGTAGCTAGCCTAAGTCATGCAACAAAGTGTTCGATCCAAAGCTAACGTTGTTGCCCCTGTTGTGCCAGGCCTATCACCAACCATGGCTAAAAAGTTAGGCAAATTCTACACTCGTGACCATCAACGTTCGGTCTAACTGGCGCGACCAGTTCGAGTGGGCTTTGTCGGGCCCAGTAGTACTACTAAAAATTCCCTTGCTATAATCCAATGCTAAAGGCATCGTAAGTGTTAAGGGGACTGACATGTGATATATGCTCCCTTGTGACCATAACCGTATAACATAACTCTAAATAGAAAGGCATTACTGTACCGTGATGTATGCCACCCATACATCACTGTAACGTGTAGATGTTTTAAATAGAAAGACGTTATTGTACCGTAATATAATCAACCCATATATCACTGTAACGTGTACATGTTTTCTCCCCCTGTGTTTTTGTAAACGTTAAAAGAAATAGGGGCCGTGAACTCACCTTAGGGTGCGCAGCAGATAAACAATCGAGTGATAGAAATTTCTAAGTCGGTAAGCCCTGATAAAATTTGCATTTTTCTTATTAGTTATATAAATAAAAGTGTCGTCGTAACTTCTCAAGTTGTCATCTCAGTTTCAGATTTTCGGATCGCTTAGACGCCTTACACTCACATTTATATTATTAAGTATATATAATACTAATCACGAAGAAATAAGTACGCAGAAAAAAAAGTTTTCTACACTAACATACATTTAGCATATAATTCACTTATGACAACTCCATTTGTAAGTCAACCATCAGTTTTTTAATTTATCTATGCATGCATACATTCAATCGACTAATTATATACACATCCTCATATTTTTATATTCTATAACTTACCACCATTGTACTAGTAAATCCCCACATCCATGGCTACACACAACACAGTCACGCATACATCTATAGTTCACTCATATACACTAAATTTGCAAGCTTTCGACTCACTAAAACTATCCACGATCAACCGAGTTTGTTACACATAACATCACATACGTAACCTCATGTCCCTGCGAGTCCCCAATCAACCCGCATGTTTGTATACGAGTTCATGTTTTTGAACCGAAGTCGAACCGGAACTCGTTGTCGTACATACTCTTTATGTTTTCTCTTTGGATACATATATACATATACACAATTCGTAAAGACATTATACACGAGTTCATGTACGGGTTTTTCATGGCTTTAAAACCATTCAGACCAACACATGCACTTCACCATGAAGATCAAGTATTCAACTACCAACATATTACAATAAAACCATACTTCAAAGATTTCATGCATACATCTGGTCCTATATGTATATGCTTATTATTATTATTATTTTACCAAGGCTCTCATGTGCAAGCATAATCACATACTATCTACAACTATTAATAGTTTCATGTAATCAGTTAGTCACAGGCAAAAAACGAAGCTAAGGTCGTACCGAAACCGAGATAACGCGTTGTTGGATCGAAGTTATGAGATAAGTGGGGCTTACCGATGATGGTGGTGGTCTTGAGAGACTGATTACTCGTCAACTGTTGCACGAGATGGAGGAAGGGAGTGGCGGTTTTCTGGTCGCCGTAGGGTTTCGCAACTATGAAGGAGATGAGGGACGATGTGGGAGGGAATCGGTTGGGAATGTGCTTTTAAACATAAAGATATGATTATTGTTACAATTATCATTTTTTTTACATAGAGGTCCCCAAGTTCCAATGCATGATGGTTGGAGAAGTTAACTAAATACTTTCTCGTTAGGTGAGACTAGTCCCTCCCGTTAGTATTAATTCTCTGGTTGTGTTCAACTCCCAATAGTTAATATTCTCGTGTACAGTTCGCGTGCTAGTCTTAACGTCAGTGTTTGCGGCTTAACTATTTAACAGTTGTGAATTGTACGTATAATATAAATCCTTAACGAAATAAAGTTAACAATAAACACCTGAAAGTACAGGATATCACATTATCCCTAACTTTAAAGAATTTTCATCCCGAAAATTGAGTAAGTATAATTTGATCGCTAAGTTAGTGTAAGGTTTTCCCAGGCTGTCACAATAATATTAATTAATATAGTTAGAGATAAATATATAAACTCAAGTTTAATTAATAATTATCTATAACTAATATAAATGTACTAAATAATATAATATAGAGATTGACATGTGTTAAAATTAGTTTAATCTAATATATTAATTATTATGCTATTATATAAATTAATAATATAGTGAATGGCTTAATCGGATTTAAACGAATGTGGGGAAAATCAAGATAATGTACGTAAGTTTAGATTAGGAAATTTATTTGTGTGATTTATATATAATATATATATATATATATAATAAATGTTCATTTGAGAAGAAATTTAATGTGAGAAGAAAAAGAAGAAAGTGCATAATGGTAAAACATTAAGAAGTTTATAACTCCTCTCATTAATTATGTCATTTCTCATTAATAAAACAAAAATATTTTATCCTACACATTTCAAAATTTATCCTATATATGTCTTACATTTATCGGAATTTACCCTACACACATGTAAATTTACCTTAAACATTTCAAAATTTATCATATACATATTAAAATTTATCCTACACATGTCGAAATTGTCCTACACCATAAATTATTTATCTTGAAAAGTATATGAAAAAATGAGTTACAAGTTTAATTAATTAGCTAATTAATGACAATCATAGATTTACCTATATGTCCTTTTTCATAACATTAAATACACATATTAAATGAAGTAAATGGAGAATTTATATTGGTTTAAAAGTTATTCTTTTTATTCTTACAAAATTTTTCTTCTCATTTGAATTCTCCAATATAAATATATATATATATATAAATATATATATATATATAAGTTCTAAGATCACATTTATTTATTTATTTTTCCTCTTATAACTTTAGAACAACTTTTACAAAATTCTGAGTACAGTATTACAACATATTTATTTTAATTTATGTTCGATATAAGTTTTATAAAAAATTCTATTGTTATCGTGTATTACAGGGGTTTGAGGACTAAAATTATATAATCTAATAATATATGCGCAAATTTACATAACTAAATTATTTTCAATCATGCAACTTGAGGGGCAATGAAGGTAGCAAATCATGAAACTTTATTTCTGTTCGTAACCTCATCTATATCTTAATAAATGGTCAATGCAATTTCATAATTAACCACTTTGATGTTATGGTTTTTATATATGAGAAAAAATAAAATATACCTATAAAAAAGTTACAACAATATGTAAAAGTTATATATAACAAAAATATAACTAGAACCAAATAAATCATAACAAAGCCAAGCTGTGTAAAAAACAGTAATAGTAGCATAAAGCAAACGTGTATCTACATTGCTTTAGCGACTCTATAATAGATTGAAGAGTAAGATGAGAAAATAATTGTTATATCATGGATGACTTATTAAAAATGATTAGATATATCTATAAGAATTTTTTGTGAGCTAAAATATTAGAAACGTGCAAAATAGTTTAGAAAGACCAATAAAAGCACGTAATAAAGGAAATGAAATGGTTACCATGGTAAATATGGCATGGTTAAATATGGTATATTTACCATATATTTGCAATATTCGATTAAAAAACGTAAATATAAAATCTATCTCAGTCGTATATATGAGCATATTGCTAAAAAATTGTGTATCATTATTAAGTTTATATAATTTTTATCCTCAAACTCGTGATGCGGGTCTATAATCTAGTATGTACTATTTTATAATGAAGTAGAATTAGTATTAATATATTCTGCATATATGTATATAGTTGAGTAAACAACAAATTCTGAGTGCTTGAGATTTAAGTTGAGATTATCGAGTTCATCTATTTCTACTCTGGTTTCGATTTGGGCCGCAAATAAATAGGGGTAGGGTGCGGGTTGGTTATGATAGAAATGTGGGCCGATTATAAGGTGAGGGGTGTGGGCTTTGTTTGCGTTTGGGCCGCAAATGATGTGGGTTTGAGTCGGGTCATGCTAGCGTTTAAGAAGCGTGAATCAATATATGTACATATAATGTAACTAAATAACTCGTTTGACGTAACTCATATAACATAACGAACATAAGTAAAACTAACGAAAAAAATGAGCAGTTTTACCTTGGAAAAAGTGAATTGTCACAATGCTCAACACGTTAATTAGCCGTGCAGCATCGCCCGTGGGAAGAATACTAAATCTAAATTAAAAATCACTATCTAGCATGATCAAACACCCCAAATAAAAGGGTAACGTGTCTATTAGGGATGGCAAAAAAATCTAAACACGACCGGTGTTCCCGAAACCCGAAGCATCCGCGACATGTATATTCGATACCTAACAGGTATAGGGTTGAAAAAAATATATTTCGCATGTATTGGATTAGGTGATGCCCGACCTTAATCTCTAAAATTATATACCCATTTACCCGAACAATATACCGAAACATACACCCAAAAAGTTATATCTTTTGTTTTTAGATTCCCTTAACTAATGTTTAGTAATGTTTCATTTTGTAAGTTTCATTACTTCAAAAATAAACTTTTCTTTTGTATTTTAATGACATCATTTATAATTATATTTTACGAAATTAAAAATTATTTTTGGAGATTAATAGTATAATATGTTTACACTTTAAACATTTTTAAAATTTTTATGATGAATGATATGTATTCTATTTATCATAATTTAATATATTGGATAGATTAAGAAAACATGAAGTTATAAAGGAAAATAAAATATATATACTCATATAACTCTTAAAATGGTATTTTTTTTAAAAAAAAATACTAGGAGGTAAATCTGATACCCGACAAATACCAACGAGTAATGCGGCGAGTAAGGGACAAGAATTTACAATCGGGTATGGGTATGAGATTAGCCATACCCGGCCCATTGTCATCCCTAGAGTCTAGGTCAATAACGCTTTCCCAGGCTACTTGTTATAATTATCCATTAGTCCTCACTGCCACCTCAATGCCACATCACCGACATCCCTCATCTCCACCATTCAACCTAGGTTATACGTGTCCCTCCCAATTCATTTGCTTTTCTATAATTTTTAATAAAGTTATATAGAGAGAGGGTGTGTATGTGAGTGTTTGTAAAAGAATGAGAGAGAGTATGTGTGTGTGTGTAACGCTTCGTATTTCTGTATTTTCCTTATTTAGAAAGTGTTATAATATTTCTATTTTTGAAAACTTGTATCGTATCCGTATCTTTCATTTTCAACCCTTGTACTCTGAGATTATGATCATAATGGAAACTTATTTGATACTTACACATGTTACATACTTAAAACATACGTTATACGCTTGAATACGTGATTGCATGCAAGAAATTCATACTTGGAATACTCGATTTTATGTGCATTATACTTATACAACACTCTTGTATGCTTAAAATATTTAAAACCAGCTAAAACATGCGAAAACGACCCAAACAAGCCAGCTTCGTACGAAGTGATGGTTACCTCGCACGAGGTGAGGTTACCTCGTACGAAGTGATGCAAACTCGTACGAAATGACCCTGTTTTCTATAAATATGTACCCCACTACACTCCTAAACCCTTTGCTCACTCCGAAAACTACTCCCAACTTGCTGAATTTCTCTCTAACGTACCAGACCCATATCAGAAGGTTTCTAAGCCTTCTAACTTACTTTCTTTACTTACTTTTGATGTATTCTTCTACCTTTTTCCCTCGTTCTTAATGCATGCATTTTTCAAATGTTGGATGCCATTGAGCTCATCATCCTCCATATGATTATGCTTAGGTTGGCAGTAGTGTGAACACTAGAAGCCTTGGCTTCCGAATTAGTTCCACCATCTCGTTTGTCCATTGCATGTCAGTCAAGTGGCTTGCTAGGACCAAAGTAACCTAACCCCGTCTAGCCTCTGACACTTAGTTAACCCTTTGCATGTCGGGAATGGCTCACCTGGGCTAATCGTACTTGGCCACTTGTATAGTAAATTTACATTTTGTTATTCATGACCAACCGGGTTGTTACAAACCTTTTGCTTTGGTGAATCATATAGTGAGGTGTTCGCACCCCCATGCTTGACTTCTATGACAAACTTGAAGGACTAAGTAATGTATACATATATAAATACGAATTTTAGCATTCTAACCAATTCACGATATTAACTGAATTGTAGTTAACTGTTATGAAATCAAACTATTCTGTCTCGTTCACAAACTCCTCATTCACAGAAAACAGTGTCGAAATGGTTGTTAAACGATCAAAAGCATTCCAGAACTGTCACTTCGCACGAAGTGGTCAGCCCACTTCGCACGAAGTGGAGCAGACTACATATTCCTTCCGTATTTTCCAACTCCGAACCTGAATTTTTCGCCAAACATAGTGTATTCACGCACCTCTGTTTACCCATTGTAGGGTAACTCTGGTATTCATCACCGCAACATTCTAACTCAACATCTCGGGATTTCTAGGAAGCTTGCAAAATCGTGAGTATCGACCCCGTTTTACTGTTAACACTTTGGGTATAATACATGTACTTTATCCAAATCACACTAACATGATTATGCTTAAATCATAAATAATCCTTGTATAAATGCTTATTATGCTAAACTTAGATTCATACGTGCTGATAGTTGTTATGCTTATACCTCGTCATTAACTTTGATCAAGCCTCCCTTAACATGTATAGCGCAGGAGTAACGCACCGCTCGTATTCGTGAGGTCATGTTAAGTAAACAAAACGGTCTAGTCATTGCTATGATTAGATTCCGCTAGCGGTAAACTTTAGGCTGACTTGTATAATTGCATGATAGTTTGCTATGTTAGTTTCAAGTTAACATATGTAACATCTGTGTAAATCGGGTTTTGAAAACCCGCGCCAAATTATCAATCAGAGTGTATTTAATTATGTCGTTCAATTATTATTATTTTTGTTTAAATATTTCTTATATAAATAATAATAATTAAAGTTTAAAATAACCTTAATGAAATAATATAATAAATAATCCATTTAAATAATAAATATTTACTTAGTAGATAATTGCAAGACTTAACAAAAATAATTAAAGAAAATAAATTAAAAAAGGGGTGGAACCGGATATCGAACCCGGGTTCCCTGGGTAGCACACATACAACAAACACCACTGCAACACACACACAAGTTGTGTTATCTTTGGAATAACATTACACTTATAATCACGCTGAGAGGAAACCTGCAACTCACCGGAATCATGCGCCTTTCCTTTTTCAAAATTTTCCGACAGCTGTTTCGGCACCTATTCGAAGTAAACCGAAATCAGCCTCGCTGTCAATTACCATCCGCTCCAATTTACCAAAATTAGAACCGAAACAGTTGTGACCAAACCATCTATAAATACCACCGCTGCCTAGCTTGGTAAGCTCACACCTTTCTCACTGCATTGGAATTCACGTTGCTCCTCCGTTTCTGATCCCATGTTCGCCGGATTTAACCCGCCGGAGAAGTCATCGTCGATTGGTAACGACATCCTTACTTACTTCTTTTATTATTCCATTCGTTTATTATTTGAATCATTCCGTAACTGCTTACTTTGAAATCAAAGTTTGATCAAGTTTGAAAACAAAAGTGTTCGGGGTAAATGTTTGAACGAGGAAGACGAAGTACAGTGTGTGTATATATACTTTAAAGGAATCATAAACCGGGTTAAGCACCCAGCCCAACTCGTTGGGCTGGGTGCAGACCGAACCCAGGATCGTCGGTTCGAATCCCATCCCACACGCCGGCCTAACCATTTTTTAAAACCTTTTAAATTAACCATTTCTATACCAACATAACTCGTGTATAAGTATAACTAGAGATCAAGATATATTGGGTTAGACACCCAGCCCAACTGGTTGGGCTGGGTGCGAAAGGCATAGCAGGTCGTGGGTTCGAGACTTCTGGCACACTCCGGTTCAACACTGTCAAAACTTTTTATAATAAATTAATTTCTGGAATGAGCTAAATAGTGTATTAATAAATTATTAAAATCATGTTTCTTTCGAGTTAGACACATAGCTCAGTTGGAAGAGTTGCGTGCACGCAACCGAGAGGTCACGGGTTCGAGTCTCAACACACGCATGCCTACAACACATCGAGCCGGTTTGACAGTCAGCTTGTCAGACTGACAAGTTTTTTTTATTTATTTTTATTATTTTATTATTTTTAAGCTTTTTTATTATTTTTAATTCTATGGTTTTTATTAAATGAAAAATCAAATAAAAGGCTTAAAAGTATAAGATTTCAAGGGTTTAGAATATCAATAAAACCCACCTAAAAATCTAGACAAAAGATTTTAAACTAAATATTAATTTATTTATTTATCGAGCATATCGCGTTATTATTTTAGGTTAGTACTCTTTCGTCAGTCAAATTCTCAACTCATGCGCACTCATCATCAACCAAGAATATGCACCCACTATGAGTGAATCTCTACCAATTCCCCGTTTTAGTCATGTTTTGGGGTGTATCATGTGTCGTACATTTTCTTTTATATTATTTAAACACATGTGCCAATATCATCGCGTGATCAAATGTGTATGTTTGTTATGTGGTTTATATGTGATTATATTTTTATCATTGCAGTGCAATCATTTCATTAGGCCCATCAGTTCCTCGTGGGATACGTGTAGAGCATCAGGTGCCTCATTAGATCGGCTCCGTTTGATTTAGCCTTGATCTCAAATACATAATTTATCATGTCATGTGTTCATACAATGTGGTTTGTGATTGGTTATATATATATACATCTGTTCACATATGATTCATGCATAATTTTTATTTGATGACAATATAATTCAATTATTTAAATGTTTTATCAAGGTTCACTCGCCAACTTTTGTTGACCCAAATTTTCTGTTTTTACGCATGATACAGGCGAACAAGCTGAGGAAAGAAACACATAAGAATGGCCTTAGAAGAATGAACAAGTTATTTCGTTTGGAACAATCTTTTGGTTAATTGTTTGTATGAATCTTGTGTTGAATATTTGAAGTTTAATTTCAGTTTAATAAATATGAAAATTATTAGTAAATATCATGAGCTTTGGTGATAACCAAATCATGCCCCGACTTTTATTCCGCTGCGGGTTGGGGTGTGGCAGATTGGTATCAAGTTTGTGACTATAGGGATATAGGATAGGTTATTAGACCCTTAGAGCCTATACTATAGTTGATTAGTTTTTAATTGTTTATGTGTTACATGCAAAATTCATGATGTTTAGATGTTTCATGTTTATTTTCACACACAATTTTATGCAATCTCACAAGTACATGTTAATATGCAATGCTCATCATAGTTCATATCTCAATAACGTATCATATCTATGAAAGCACACACCTCACGATTTCACAATTTCCATGATTCTTTCCAAAGATTTTTGCAACGTTTTCATATTTTTCAAATCACATCAAAGTGAGTTTTCACGACGGGCATGTAGTAACTGGAAGGGTACGAGTACCGGTAGTCAGAACGTCCTGTCTAGGCTTGGCATTCGTATAAATCCAAAATAAAGGACCAGTTTGCCTACCTGGGGACTAACGATGAGAGTACGAAGGACCTATTAGGCCACAGCATGCTATACAAACGTCATGTGAACTAACCCCACTTTGAGATGTCATTGTGTCTACACCTGGACACCCTCCGACCATATGTCTCGCAATCATGTTTTATGATTTTCATTCGGGTGATGCGAGTGTTAACCAGCCGACACCAATGTGAACCCTACCAAGCCCAATAGTTATGGGGGCCCACATGACTATACAGGCTATGGTATTGGAGACATATGGAGGCCCAAACATGAGCAGGTCCAAGACATCCGATGGATGTAGTTAAGTTATCTTCTTCAGTTATTTATAAATGTTGTTTTTTTTTTCATTCTTTTTACAACACGTGACACCTAGAAAATTGTCAAACTCACAATCTCCCTACATAAATTCCTGTAGATGTCTGCTAGACACTTACGAGGAGGTAGAAGGTCAGGATAGTCGAGCGAGCGCATGGCCACACAAATTGCTCAACAAATGGCCACGGTACTTCCTGACATCGTACTACAAGTTCAACAAGCTTTTTCCGCAAATCCCATCAACCCCCCGAACCAAGAAGGTCAAAACGTCGCCAACCCTCCTCCCAAAACCACAAAATGCACCTACAATCATTTCAAGTCTTGCGATCCCCCAAAATATGAAGGGACTGAAGGTGTCACCGCTCTCCTCCATTGGTTTGAGGAGATGGAAAACACCTTTCTCAATTGCGACTGTCCTGAGGATCGCAAGGTACGTTACGCTACTGGACGTCTGTCTGGGGTAGCACTTACCTGGTGGAACACGGAAAAAGGTAAGCGAGGTGTGGATGATGCCATGGCCTTAACATGGGACGAATTAAGGGAAATCATGACGAGACGCTTCTGCCCTAGGAGCGAGATCAAAAAAGCTAGAAGACGAATTCTACTCTCTTAAGCAAAAGGAAGGGGATCACACCTCATACAACAAGAGATTCCTCGAGTTGAACCAGATGGTCCCCAACCTGTTCACTCCGTTATACCGCTTGATCGAGCACTATATTCGAGGCCTCCCCTCGAAAATCCAAGATTCGGTTTTAAGCACTTCTCCCGCAACACTCGAAGCTGCCATGGAATTAGCTACGGAACTTACTGAAAATCGCATTCGAAATGGCGATTTTAAAGATGAGAAGAAGAAAACACCTGTTGAAGCCCCAACTCCAACCCAATCAGGCTTATCCTCAAAGTCCGCTGGTAAGAGAAAGCGAAATGGCAAGAACTTCGCCGTCACCCAAACCAACCCTCCCATCACTACTGCTCCAATCACACAAGTCGCCCCTCTAACTGCACCACTCAAAAAGCCATACACTGGCCCACACCCAAAATGTAACCGTTGTCAGTACCATCACCCTCTTGAGAACCCTTGCCAATACTACACAAGTTGTAACATCCGCCAAAAAAAAAAAACCGGATTTACCAAACCCGCTCCGTTTATTAACCGAACAATCAGTTAAAAATTGCGTTGCGTATTTAATGCCCAAATTAATTTTAAAACGATACATAATTAATAATTATATTGGAATATATAATTTATATTTGAAAAAGTATTAAAATTAATGAAATAAAAATAAAACAATGATGCCGGGTTTCGAACCCGGGTCAGCCAGGAATCCTCAAGCTTTAACTTCCACACGCTCAACCACTCCGCCACTTGTGATGTTTGTGTTCATAATGAAACAATTAAATACATAACATGAATCCTGAGTTCAAACTGACGCGCCCAAATCGCAGTCGTCGGAAATCCCGACGAAGTCGCTTTTCTCTGTAGGTTTCTTGTATTTTAACGCAAATATTAACTATTGCATCGGTTATAACCGATGTCCAGTCTGCGACACAAGTCATAACCGCCGGAAAAATCATTGACTTTGAATCAAGACTGAAATCCGACCCCATGCGTCTCGATTCCTCCCTATAAATCCACCCACAACTCACTGGTAGCCTTTTCGCTCAAAATCGCACAAATTCTCGACGTACTTTCACTCGCCGGAGAATATCTGCAAGTCGTCGGAAAACCGAGACTCACATCCACACGGTAATTCCTTCGACTTTTTCTGTTCCAATCAATTGATTAGACTGTTACTAACACAAATCCACCATCAGAATCCATCCCAGGCGACATAGCCGGAATATTCAACCTTCGCCGGAAAATCTCTAAAATTTATGATATCGCACTGTGAATCGGTATAACCCTTCAAACTCCTGTCAATCCTTGTTTAAGTACCTCAATTTCATAATTAATCGAGCAGAACTATTAATTGATCCTAACAGCCGAAGTTCACTATCGAAGCCGATGGACCTCTGCCGGAGTTCTGTGAAAGACACAGATCGGTACCTCCTTTCCCCCAAACCCTCTCCATACATTTCCTTTCAATTACTATTAATGTTTGAAAATCAAATTAGACATAATCAGTCGAAACATTCGGACTTTGTTTTTCGGGGTAAAGTTAACGAAGAAGACGAAGGCAGGTTATAACATAAGTTTAATTAAAATCAGTTTATGAACGGGTTAGACAAACAGTCCAGCGGTGGACTGTGTGCAAACAATTTCACATACGTCGCGCGTTCGATTCTTGTCCCAGCCTTACTCTCTTGTTATAAAAATGCCTTTTTAACTGAACCTGGTTAACTCTCAAAACCATGTTAAGTATAATAAAAACCAGATTATTTACCAAGTTAGACACACAGTCCAGCGGTGGACTGTGTGCACGGTAACCCACAGGTCCCGGGTTCGAGACCTGTGGCGAGCACCGAGCGAGACATTAAAATCGTTTTTAAAATAAATGATTTTCGGATTAATTCAATTAGTATATAAATATAATTAAAAACAGAAATATTTCGGGTTAGACACGTAGCTCAGTTGGTAGAGCTGCGTGCACGCGAACGGGAGGTCTCGGGTTCGAGCCTCACCCGGCGCACACAATTACACAATAAAACCGGTCAACAAGTCAACGGTCAACAAGTCAACGGTCAAAAAGTCAACATTTTTTTATTATTTTTATTTATTTATTTTATTTAAAAATCAATTAAAAATACTTAAAAATAACATTTTTAAAGTTAGAAAATAGCCTTAAACTCACAAAAATATATCCAATAATCCTACAAAAATTGATTTAATAAAATCCACTTATTTACCGAACCATTATGTTATTATCTAGGTTAGTTTCACTTGTGTCTAAATCAAACTTCGTGCGCATTCAACATCATCAACCGAACGCACCCAATGTGAGTGAATCTTACAATTCCCCTTTTTAATTACACGTTTTGGGGTGTGTCATGTGTCACTAAAATTAACTCGTTTATTTAAACTTGTGCCATACCATATTGTGATCTAAACTTAGAGTGTAAATATTGTTTGTAGTTATGTCTTTCATATTGTCAAGTTGTATGCAAATCATTCATTAGGCCATCAGTTCGTAGAACAACGCGTGCCTCAAAACTCATTCATTAGGCCCATCAGTTCCTCGTGAGAGACGGGTTGAGCAACGCGTGCCTCAAAACAATTTATTATTGTATGTGTGTGCATTATCTGATATTAAGTGTTTTATGAATATGTTTACATCTATATTTACTCATATGTGGTTGTGCACTTTATTTTATAATCAATTCAATAAACTTGTTCAAATGCTTTTCATAGGATTCACTCGCCAACTTTTTGTTGATCCAAAAACCATTTTTACACATGATACAGGTGAACAGGATTAAGCAAGGAAAACATAGGAAATGCCTTAGAAGAAAACAATGAAGTCTAGAATGATGTTTAGGACATGATGAAATTAAGATTGTATGTTTCCCTTTAAATTGTAATAATGAATATGAAACGTTATAATAAATGTCATGAGCTTTGATGATAACCCAATCATGCCCGATCACCTTTTCCGCTGCGGGTCGGGGTGTGACAGATTGGTATCAGAGCCATGACTATAAGGATATAGGATAGGTTATTAGACCCTTAGAGCCTATACTATAGTTGACTAGATTTTAATAGTTTATGTGGTTACATGCAAACTTATGATATTTATTTTTTTTCATATTTGTTTATACTTACAATCAAACATACATACTTACATACACATTCATCATACATATTTCAATGTTCACATATTCAAATCATCTTCATACTTTCGTTATTCAATGATTTTGTCGCATTTTTCATTTTTCAAAATCTTATCAAAGTGAGTTCTGCGACGGGCATGTAGTAACTGTAAGGGTACAAGTACCGGTAGTCGGAACGTCCTGTCTAGGTTGGCATTCGTATAAATCCAATATAACGGACCAGTTTGCCTACCTGGGGACTAACGATGAGAGTACAAAGGACCTATTAGGCCAAAGCATGCCACACCAAACGTCGTTTGAACTAACCCCACTTTGAGGTGTCACCGTGTCCACACCCGGATACATTCCAAATATCATACGTTATATACATATTTCTCGATTTTCTCCGGGTTTTAGTGTACGTAACCAGGCTAACACATGCGAACCATATGAAAAACCCGGTATTCATGGGGGCCCACATGATTACGAAGGTGAAGTATGGCGGCATGCAAGGCCCAATTACGAGCAAAGCCCAAGACATCCTATGGATGTAGTAGATTTATTATTTTATATTTATTTTATGAATGTTCATTCCTAAATACGACCCATGATCCCAAAAACATCCAACTCATACTCTTGATATGTATTCCTTGTAGATGTCTTCTAGCCTCGCTCGTAGAAAGATGAGAGCAGGAAAAGCCCGCGAGCGCATGGCTGCCCTAATCGCTCAACAAATGGCTGTCGTAATACCCAACATTGTAGTTCAAATCCAACAAGCCCTTACCGCTAATCCTGCCAACCAAGAAGATCAAAATGTTATCAACCCTCCCCCAAATACCACTAAATGCACCTACAAGCATTTCAAATCCTGCGACCCTCCAAAATACGAAGGGACTGAAGGTGTCACCGCTCTCCTCCATTGGTTTGAAGAAATGGAGAACACTTTTCTAAATTGCGATTGCCCCGATGATCGCAAAGTGCGATATGCTACTGGTCGTTTATTTGGAATAGCACTTACTTGGTGGAATACAGAGAAGGCCAAACGAGGTGTTGAAGACGCTATGACTTTGACTTGGGAAGAGTTGAAGGAAATCATGACAAGACGGTTTTGCCCAAGGAGCGAAATCAAGAAATTAGAAGATGAGTTTTATTCGTTGAAGCAAAAGGAAGGAGACCACACCACGTGCAACAAAAGATTCCTCGAGTTAAACCAAATGGTTCCCAACTTGTTCACTCCTCTTTACCGTTTGATCGAGCACTACATTCGTGGTCTTCCGTCAAAGATCCAGGACTCTGTAATAAGTACCACGCCTGCAACTTTGGAAGCAGCAATGGAGTTAGCTACAGAGCTCACCGAGAACCGCATCCGGAATAAAGACTTCAAGGAGGAGAAGAAGAAGGATAAAGCATCAACTGAAACTTCAAACTCCACCCAAACCGAATCCCCTTCTCAACCCATTTTTAAGAGAAAACGAGATGGGCAACTTTTCGCTGTCACCCAACGTAATCAACCAATTTCACAAGCCATACCCATCCAAGCTATCCCAATCACTCAAGTAGCACCCAACTCAACTTACCCAAATAAGAAACCATACCTTGGACCTAACCCTCGATGTAACACCTGTTTTTATCACCATCCATCTACCTTACCTTGTCGACTATGTGCGAATTGTGGACGCTATGGTCATTTGAGCAAGGTTTGCCGCACCTCTCAAAACCAAATCTCTCCCCTACTCAAAACATGATCCAAACCTATCAACAACCCCAATACCCATGTTACCTTATGTTCGAGCTTGTTTTAATTGTGGTGACCCTACCCACTTTAGAAACACATGCCCTCGATTGGTTAACATCATAAACGCTCAAGCTCAATCAAACCCAGTTAACCAAGCAAATCAAGGAAACCTAATCGCTAGGCCACCAGCAAGAGGAAGAGTTTTCAACATCAACGCCAATCCTGTTCAAGATGATGACGGCCCAAACGAAACCACCCAACTGGTCCCCTTCACCAACAATCAAGATTTAACTCCAAACGCTTAGTTTTTATGTTTTTCTTTATGTTATCTCAAGCTTTGTTTGATTGTGTTTGTTTATGTTTCAAAGTCACATAGAACCAATCATAACTTGCGATAAAGCCAATGAAAATTTGACAAGAATATGGTGGATACGCCGCTGGTACTTCCTATATATAAGTATTCTTGCCAAAGGATCGGAGGCATTATCTGGCGGTTATGAGAAGTTCCATGTAGAATTTAGTATTGTCTTGATTGAAGTTTGTTTTGTACTCACTGATTTGGCATTTATAGCATCTCATCATTTAAAGAAATTGGATTGTGTTCCATTTCTACATAGACTAACCACTCCATCACAACAAACGAGAGAGGTATTGTCATCATTCAAACATGTATACTATCAGAATTAAGACTCAAGTTTTGGTTGTTGTGTTTGTTTTAGAGTCACATAGAACTAATCATAACTTGCGGATAAAGTCAATGAAAATTTGACAAGAATATGGTGGATACGCCGCTGGTACTTCCTATATATAAGTATTCTTGTCAAAGGATCAGAGGCATTATCAGGCGGTTATGAGAAGTTCCATGTAGGATTTAGTAATGTTTTGGTCGAAGTTTGTTCATCATACATTTCAACGTATTTCAATTTCATCATTTAAAGAAGTTGAGCTATGTCTCACTTCCACAAGGACTAACCTCTCCATCATAACAAACGAGAGAGGTACTGTCACCATTCAAACATGTATACTATCAGAATTAAGACTCAAGCTTTGGTTGATTGTGTTTATTTATGTATTAGAGTAACATAGAACTAATCATAACTTGCGGATAAAACCAATGAAAATTTGACAAGAATATGGTGGATACGCCGATGGTACTTCCTATATATAAGTATTCTTGTCAAAGGATCAGAGGCATTATCAGGCGGTTATGAGAAGTTCCATGTAGGATTTAGTAATGTTTTGGTCGAAGTTTGTTCATCATACATTTCAACGTATTTCAATTTCATCATTTAAATAAGTTGAGCTATGTCTCACTTCCACAAGGACTAACCTCTCCATCATAACAAACGAGAGAGGTACTGTCACCATTCAAACATGTATACTATCAGAATTAAGACTCAAGCTTTGGTTGATTGTGTTTATTTATGTATTAGAGTAACATAGAACTAATCATAACTTGCGGATAAAACCAATGAAAATTTGACAAGAATATGGTGGATACGCCGATGGTACTTCCTATATATAAGTATTCTTGCCAAAGGATCAGAGGCATTATCAGGCGGTTATGAGAAGTTCCATGTAGGATTTAGTATTGTTTTGGTTGAAGTTTGTGTTATACTCACTGATTTAACATTCATATCATCTCATTATTTAAAGAAATTGGATTGTGTTCCATTTTCTACATCGACTAACCTCTCCATCATAACAAACGAGAGAGGTACTGTCATCATTCAAACATGTATACTATCAGAATTAAGACTCAAGCTTTGGTTGTTGTGTTTGTTTATGTTTTAGAGTCACATAGGACTGATCATAACTTACTGATAAAACCAATGAAAATTTGACGAGAATATGGTGGATACGCCGCTGGTACTTCCTATATATAAGTATTCTTGCCAAAGGATCAGAGGCATTATCAGACGGTTATGAGAAGTTCCATGTAGGATTTAGTATTGTCTTGGTTGAAATTTGTGTTACATTCACTGATTTAACATTCATATCACCTCATCATTGGACTCAGATATTGGTTGTTGTGTTTATTTATGTTCTAGAGTCATATCATAGAACCAATCATAATTTACTGATAAAACCAATGAAAATTTGACAAGAATATGGTGGATACGCCGCTGGTACTTCCTATATATAAGTATTCTTGCTAAAGGATCAGAAGCATTGTCAGGCGGTTATGAGAAGTTCCATGTAGGATTTAGTAATTTCTTGGTTGAAGTTCGTTTTATACTCACTGATCTAGCATTTATATCATCTCATTATTTAAAGAAATGGGATTATGTCATCAATCAAACATGTAAACTATCAGAATTAGGACTCAGACATTGGTTGTGGTGTTTATTTATGTTCTAGAGTCACATCATAGAACCAATCATAACTTACTGATAAAACCAATGAAAATTTGACAAGAATATGGTGGATACGCCGCCGGTACTTCCTATATATAAGTATTCTTGCCAAAGGATCAGAGGCATTGTCAGGCGGTTATGAGAAGTTCCATGTAGGTTGTAGTATTAGAAGTTTTGTTTTAGGATATAACCTTATCTTTCCAAACATATCAAAACTCTTGCGCATGAAATCATACTTAGTGAATCAACTCCGCTTATCAATAATTTTACCGTAGGCAACAAAAAGCGATTCCTGTAGCAGGGTACTCAACCCTTACAAGGAACGTTACCGCCTCAAACAAAAAAAAATTAAACTCTTACTCTTTTTCTAAGTATGTAACTGTCAAATTAAACACCATCCTTTTTAGACAAATATGTCACTACTTAAATTTCGGGACGAAATTTCTAAAAAGTAGGGGATAATGTAACATCCGCAAAAAAAAAACCGGATTTACCAAACCCGCTCCGTTTATTAACCGAACAATTAGTTAAAAATTTCGTTGCGTATTTAAGGCCCAAATTAATTTTAAAACGATACATAATTAATAATTATATTGGAATATATAATTTATATTTGAAAAAGTATTAAAATTAATGAAATAAAAATAAAACAATGCTGCCGGGTTTCGAACCCGGGTCAGCCAGGAATCCTCAAGCTTTAACTTCCACACGCTCAACCACTCCGCCACTTGTGATGTTTGTGTTCATAATGAAAAATTAAATACATAACATGAATCCCGAGTTCAAACTGACGCGCCCAAATCGCAATCGTCGGAAATCCCGACGAAGTCGCTTTTCTCTATCTTAACGCAAATATTAACTATTACATCGGTTATAACCGATGTCCAGTCCGCGACACAAGTCATAACCGCCGGAAAAATCATTGACTTTGAATCAAGACTGAAATCCGACCCCATGCGTCTCGATTCCTCCCTATAAATACACCCACAACTCTCTGGTAGCCCTTTCGCTCAAAATCGCACAAATTCTCGACGTATTTTCACTCGCCGGAGAATATCTGCAAGTCGTCGAAAAACTGAGACTCACATCCACACGGTAATTCCTTCGACTTTTTCTGTTCCAATCAATTGATTAGACTGTTACTAACACAAATCCACCATCAGAATCCATCCCAGGCGACATAGCCGGAATATTCAACCTTCGCCGGAAAATCTCTGAAATTTCTGATATCGCACTGTGAATCGGTATAACCCTTCAAACTCCTGTCAATCCTTGTTTAAGTACCTCAATTTCATAATTAATCGAGCAGAACTATTAATTGATCCTAACAGCCGAAGTTCACTATCGGAGGCGACGGACCTCTGCCGGAGTTCTGTGAAAGACACAGATCGGTACCTCCTTTCCCCCAAACCCTCTCCATACATTTCCTTTCAATTACTATTAATGTTTGAAAATCAAATTAGACATAAATCAGTCGAAACATTCGGACTTTGTTTTTCTGGGTAAAGTTAACGAAGAAGACGAAGGCAGGTTATAACATAAGTTTAATTAAAATCAGTTTATGAATGGGTTAGACACACAGTCCAGCGGTGGACTGTGTGCAAACAATTTCACATACGTCGCGCGTTCGATTCTTGTCCCATCCTTACTCTCTTGTTATAAAAATGCCTTTTTAACTGAACCTGGTTAACTCTCAAAACCATGTTAAGTATAATAAAAACCAGATTATTTACCAAGTTAGACACACAGTCCAGCGGTGGACTGTGTGCACGGTAACCCACAGGTCCTGGGTTCGAGACCTGTGGAGAGCACCGAGCGAGACATTAAAATCGTTTTTAAAATAAATGATTTTCGGATTAATTCAATTAGTATATAAATATAATTAAAAACAGAAATATTCGCGGGTTAGACACGTAGCTCAGTTGGTAGAGCTGCGTGCACGCGAACGGGAGGTCTCGGGTTCGAGCCTCACCCGGCGCACACAATTACACAATAAAACAGGTCAACAAGTCAACGGTCAACAAGTCAACGGTCAAAAAGTCAACATTTTTTTTATTATTTTTATTTATTTATTTTATTTAAAAATCAATTAAAAATACTTAAAAATAACATTTTTAAAGTTAGAAAATAGCCTTAAACTCACAAAAATATATCCAATAATCCTACAAAAATTGATTTAATAAAATCCACTTATTTACCGAACCGTATGTTATTATCTAGGTTAGTTTCACTCGTGGTTAAATCAAACTTCATGCGCATTCAAAATCATCAACCGAACGCACCCAATGTGAGTGAATCTTACAACTCCCCTTTTTAATTACACGTTTTGGGGTGTGTCATGTGTCACTAAAATTAACTCGTTTATTTAAACTTGTGCCATACCATATTGTGATCTAAACTTAGAGTGTAAATATTGTTTGTAGTTATGTCTTTCATATTGTCAAGTTGTATGCAACTCATTCATTAGGCCCATCAGTTCGTAGAACAACGCGTGCCTCAAAGCTCATTCATTAGGCCCATCAGTTCCTCGTGAGAGACGGGTTGAGCAACGCGTGCCTCAAAACAATTTATTATTGTATGTGTGTGCATTATCTGATATTAAGTGTTTTATGAATATGTTTAATCTATATTTACTCATATGTGGTTGTGCACTTTATTTTAGAATCAATTCAATAAACTTCTTCAAATGCTTTTCATAGGATTCACTCGCCAACTTTTTGTTGATCCAAAAACCATTTTACACATGATACAGGTGAACAGGATTAAGCAAGGAAAACATAGGAAATGCCTTAGAAGAAAACAATGAAGTCTAGAATGATGTTTAGGACATGATGAAATTAAGATTGTATGTTTCCCTTTAAATTGTAATAATGAATATGAAACGTTATAATAAAATGTCATGAGCTTTGATGATAACCCAATCATGCCCCGATCACCTTTTCTGCTGCGGGTCGGGGTGTGACAGATTGGTATCAGAGCCATGACTATAAGGATATAGGATAGGTTATTAGACCCTTAGAGCCTATACTATAGTTGACTAGATTTTAATAGTTTATGTGGTTAAATGCAAACTTATGATATTTATTTGTTTCATATTTGTTTATACTTACAGTCAAACATACATACTTACATACACATTCATCATACATATTTCAATGTTCACATATTCAAATCATCTTCATACTTTCGTTATTCAAAGATTTTGTCGCATTTTTCATTTTTCAAAATCTCATCAAAGTGAGTTCTGCGACGTGCATGTAGTAACTGTAAGGGTACAAGTACCGGTAGTCGGAACGTCCTGTCTAGGTTGGCATTCGTATAAATCCAATATAACGGACCAGTTTGCCTACCTGGGGACTAACGATGAGAGTACAAAGGACCTATTAGGCCAAAGCATGCCACACCAAACGTCGTTTGAACTAACCCCACTTTGAGGTGTCACCATGTCCACACCCGGATACATTCCAAATATCATACGTTATATACATATTTCTCGATTTTCTCCGGGTTTTAGTGTACGTAACCAGGCTAACACATGCGAACCATATGAAAAACCCGGTATTCATGGGGGCCCACATGATTACGAAGGTGAAGTATGGCGGCATGCAAGGCCCAATTACGAGCAAAGCCCAAGACATCCTATGGATGTAGTAGATTTATTATTTTATATTTATTTTATGAATGTTCATTCCTAAATACGACCCATGATCCCAAAAAGATCCAACTCATACTCTTGATATGTATTCCTTGTAGATGTCTTCTAGCCTCGCTCGTAGAAAGATGAGAGCAGGAAAAGCCCGCGAGCGCATGGCTGCCCTAATCGCTCAACAAATGGCTGTCGTAATACCCAACATTGTAGTTCAAATCCAACAAGCCCTTACCGCTAATCCTGCCAACCAAGAAGATCAAAATGTTATCAACCCTCCCCCAAATACCACTAAATGCACCTACAAGCATTTCAAATCCTGCGACCCTCCAAAATACGAAGGGACTGAAGGTGTCACCGCTCTCCTCCATTGGTTTGAAGAAATGGAGAACACTTTTTAAATTGCGATTGCCCCGATGATCGCAAAGTGCGATATGCTACTGGTCGTTTATTTGGAATAGCACTTACTTGGTGGAATACAGAGAAGGCCAAACGAGGTGTTGAAGACGCTATGACTTTGACTTGGGAAGAGTTGAAGGAAATCATGACAAGACGGTTTTGCCTAAGGAGCGAAATCAAGAAATTAGAAGATGAGTTTTATTCGTTGAAGCAAAAGGAAGGAGACCACACCACGTGCAACAAAAGATTCCTCGAGTTAAACCAAATGGTTCCCAACTTGTTCACTCCTCTTTACCGTTTGATCGAGCACTACATTCGTGGTCTTCCGTCAAAGATCCAGGACTCTGTAATAAGTACCACGCCTGCAACTTTGGAAGCAGCAATGGAGTTAGCTACAGAGCTCACCGAGAACCGCATCCGGAATAAAGACTTCAAGGAGGAGAAGAAGAAGGATAAAGCATCAACTGAAACTTCAAACTCCACCCAAATCGTTTTTAAAATAAATGATTTTCGGATTAATTCAATTAGTATATAAATATAATTAAAAACAGAAATATTTCGGGTTAGACACGTAGCTCAGTTGGTAGAGCTGCGTGCACGCGAACGGGCGATCTCGGTTCGAGCCTCACCCGGCGCACACCATTACACAAGTCAACGGTCAACAAGTCAACGGTCAAAAAGTCAACATTTTTTTATTTATTTATTTATTTTATTTAAAAATCAATTAAATTACTTAAAAATAACACTTTTAAAGTTAGAAAATAGCCTTAAACTCACAAAAATATATCCAATAATCCTACAAAAATTGATTTAATAAAATCCACTTATTTACCGAACCATTATGTTATTATCTAGGTTAGTTTCACTCGTGGTTAAATCAAACTTCGTGCGCATTCAACATCATCAACCGAACGCACCCAATGTGAGTGAATCTTACAACTCCCCTTTTTAATTACACGTTTTGGGGTGTGTCATGTGTCACTAAAATTAACTCGTTTATTTAAACTTGTGCCATACCATATTGTGATCTAAACTTAGAGTGTAAATATTGTTTGTAGTTATGTCTTTCATATTGTCAAGTTGTATGCAAATCATTCATTAGGCCCATCAGTTCGTAGAACAACGCGTGCTTCAAAACTCATTCATTAGGCCCATCAGTTCCTCGTGAGAGACGGGTTGAGCAACGCGTGCCTCAAAACAATTTATTATTGTATGTGTGTGCATTATCTGATATTAAGTGTTTTATGAATATGTTTACATCTATATTTACTCATATGTGGTTGTGCACTTTATTTTATAATCAATTCAATAAACTTGTTCAAATGCTTTTCATAGGATTCACTCGCCAACTTTTTGTTGATCCAAAAACCATTTTTACACATGATACAGGTGAACAGGATGAAGCAAGGAAAACATAGGAAATGCCTTAGAAGAAAACAATGAAGTCTAGAATGATGTTTAGGACATGATGAAATTAAGATTGTATGTTTCCCTTTAAATTGTAATAATGAATATGAAACGTTATAATAAATGTCATGAGCTTTGATGATAACCCAATCATGCCCCGATCACCTTTTCCGCTGCGGGTCGGGTGTGACACAAGTTGTGGCCGTGCAGGTCACACAATCCAAACTTGCCGTACTCTCCAGCGATCAAACCACAATCAGCCTCCAGCCCAAACCCAAAATCAAATAGTGGGCCAAGCCCAACAACCCTTACTTTTACCACCTGCCCAACCCATAGCCCAACCATACTACCAACCCAACTACCTGATGACACAACCCATAAGAGCCTGCTTCAACTGTGGTGATCCAAACCACTTCCGAAATACTTGCCCACGCCTGGTGAATATCATTAATGCCCAAGCCCAAGCAAACCCGATGAACCAAGCTAATCAAGTTAACCCGCCTGTTAGAGGAAGGGCTTTCAATATCAACGCCAATCAAGCAAGGGCTGACAACAATGTGGTCAACGGTACATTTCTCATAAATGGTAGTTATGCATCCATATTATACGATACTGGTGCGGATAAGAGTTTTGTATCCTTAGAATTCGAATCTATTCTCGACTACGTCGTGTTTGTCTTGCCGAATCGATCACGGTGGAAGTCGCTGACGGAGAACCCATCTCGTTAAATTCAATAATACGTAATTGTACTCTTACTTTAAATGATCGCGATTTCCCGATTGATCTTATTCCTATGAAATTGGGAAGTTTTGATGTTATCATCGGTATGGACTGGCTCAGCCAGCATCACACCGAAGTAGTGTGCCATGAAAAGTTCATTCGCATTCCTCTCGCAGACGGTCAGACACTACGTATCTTTAGAGAAACTCCTTCGAAAGGGCTCAAATTGATGTCATGTCTTCAAGCTCGAAGATATCTTCACAAGGATTACGTCGCGTTTCTAGCTCACATCGTCAAGAAGGAAGGCAAGGAAAAGAAGCTCGAAGATATTCAAATCGTGAAAGAATTTCCTCAAGTTTTTCCCGACGACGTTTCAGGACTTCCTCCTGTGCGAGAAGTCGAATTTCGAATCGATCTTGTGCCTGGTGCTACACCGGTCGTGAAATCTCCCTATAGGTTAGCCCCGTCGGAGATGCAAGAGTTGGCTAGTCAGCTGCAAGAGCTGACTGACAAAGGATTCATACGTCCTAGCTCGTCGCCTTGGGGTGCACCTGTCCATTTTGTAAAGAAGAAAGATGGAACGTTTCGCATGTGCATTGATTATAGAGAACTCAACAAGTTGATTGTTAAGAATCGCTATCCATTGCCTCGTATTGATGACCTTCTAGATCAACTTCAAGGTGCCACCTGTTTTTCAAAAATCGACCTTCGTTCTGGTTATCATCAGCTTAGGGTGTGCGAAGAAGATATTCCAAAAACTGCCTTTCGAACTCGTTATGCTCATTACGAGTTCATGGTTATGCCTTTCGGATTAACCAACGCCCCCGCTGTCTTCATGGATTTGATGAATAGGGTAT
This sequence comes from Scalesia atractyloides, assembly GCA_947069175.1. NCBI lineage: Eukaryota > Viridiplantae > Streptophyta > Magnoliopsida > Asterales > Asteraceae > Scalesia > Scalesia atractyloides. The sequence goes on from CAMTDV010000012.1 coordinate 94,626,980, forward strand.
GCAAACCTTATCTCGATCGTTTCGTCATAGTCTTCATGATGACATTCTTGTCTACTCCAAGTCAAGATCCGATCATGAGCGACATCTTCGACTTATTGTTACACTCTTGAGGACTGAAAAGCTCTACGCAAAGTTCTCAAAATGCGAGTTCTGGTTAAAAGAGGTACAATTTCTTGGTCATGTCGTTAATGACAAAGGAATTCATGTCGACCCTTCAAAAATCAAGGCAGTACAAGAATGGCAAGCGCCACGTACTCCTACCGAAGTTAGGTCATTTCTTGGCTTGGCTGGTTATTATCGACGCTTCATTGCCAATTTCTCTCGTATCGCCGTTTCACTCACGGCCTTGACTCACAAGGGAAAACCCTTTATTTGGGGACCCAAGCAAGAGGAGGCCTTCCAAACTTTGTAGCAAAAGCTTTGTGATGCACCTATTCTTACACTCCCTGAGGGTTGCGAAGACTTTGTAGTTTACTGCGACGCGTTAGGACAAGGGTTAAGTTGTGTGCTGATGCAAAGAGGAAAGGTGATAGCATATGCCTCTAGGCAACTCAAAGTGCACGAAAAGACTATACCACTCACGACCTAGAACTTGGAGCAGTCGTGTTCGCTCTAAAGATATGGAGACACTATCTCTATGGCATCAAATGTGAGATATACACTGACCACAAGAGTCTTCAGCATATCCTTAATCAAAAAGAGTTGAACATGAGGCAACGAAGATGGGTCGAACTCCTCAATGATTACGACTGTGAGATTCGATATCATCCTGGCAAGGCAAACGTTGTGGCTGATGCACTCAGTCGAAAGGGTTATGCGAATTCCATTCATCTTCTATGTTCTCAAATTGTAATCAACATCAAAGATCGAATTCGGGCAGCTCAACATACTTCTGTAACGGAAAATGACGTACGCAATGAGCTGTCTTGTGGAGTTGAACTCAAAATCGAAACCAAATCTAATGGTATTCTTTACTATTTAAACCATCTTTGGATTCCCGATCGCGACAACCTTTGTGATTTCCTCATGAATGAGGCACAAACACGATACTCTGTACATCCAGGAGCCGATAAGATGTATCAAGACCTACGATACACCTACTGGTGGCCTGGTATGAAGAAGGACATCGCTGTTTTTGTTTCCAAATGCCTTACATGTTCCAAAGTGAAAGCTGAACATCAAAGACCATCAGGAACTTCTTGTCCAACCCGAGATACCTGTATGGAAGTGGGAAAATATAACATGGATTTCATTACTGGGTTACCTCGCACCTCCAGTGGGTATGACACCATATGGGTAATCATTGATCGTCTTACAAAATCAGCTCACTTCATTCCAATTCGCGAGGACTTCAAGAACGAGAAGTTAGCTCGTATCTACATCAATGAGATCGTAAGCCGTCATGGTGTACCGTTAAGCATCATTTAGACCGAGATGGTCGTTTCACTTCACGAACTTGGCGAGCCGTACAATCCGCTTTGGGTACACGTTTAGACCTCAGCACCGCCTTTCACCCTCAAACTGATGGTCAATCTGAGCGCACCATCCAAACCCTTGAAGACATGCTACGAGCGTGTGTCATAGACTTCAAAGGTAATTGGGACACTCACCTACCGTTAGTTGAGTTTTCGTAAAATAATAGCTATCATTCAAGCATTGGTATGGCTCCTTTTGAAGCTTTATATGGTCGTAAATGCCGATCTCCAGTATGTTGGCACGAAATTGGGGAAGCACAAATCACCGGACCTGAGTTGATTCAAGAAACAACCGACAAAATCCTTCAAATTAGAAACAATCTTCTAGCGGCTCAAAGTCGTCAAAAGAGTTATGCTGACAAACGACGAAAGCCCTTGGAGTTTTGTGTTGATGATCAAGTACTTTTGAAGGTGTCACCGTGGAAGGGAGTGGTTCGTTTTGGTAAAAAGGGCAAGCTAGCACCACGCTATGTGGGACCATTCAAGATACTTGAGAGAGTAGGTCATGTAGCATACAAGCTTGACCTACCAGAAGAACTCAACAGAATTCATCCCACTTCCACGTATCAAACTTGAAAAAGTGCCTCGCCGACGAAAACCTCCATATCCCTCTGGAAGATATTCAAGTCGATGAATCGATGCACTTCGTTAAAAGACCCGTGGAAATCATGGACTTCGGTGAGAAGCGTTTGAGGCGAAGTCGTATTCCAATTGTCAGGGTACGTTGGGAGTCAAAACGAGGACCCGAGTTTACTTGGGAACGTGAAGACTCAATACGCGAAAAGTACCCACATCTTTTTCCGGTTACAACTACTACTTAAATTTCGGGACGAAATTTCTCAAAGTAGGGGATACTGTAACATCTGTGTAAATCGAGTTTCGAAAACCCGCCCCAAATTATCAATCAGAGTGTATTTAATTATGTCGTTCGATTATTATTTTTTTTGTTTAAATATTTCTTATATAAATAATAATAATTCAAGTTTAAAATAACCTTAATGAAATAATATAATAAATAATCCATTTAAATAATAAATATTTACTTATTAGATAATTGCAAGACTTACAAAAATAATTAAAGAAAATAAAATAAAAAAAGGATGGAACCGGGGATCGAACTCGGGTTCCCCGGTAGCACACACACCACAAACACCACTGCAACACACACACAAGTTGTGTTATCTTTGGAATAACATTACACTTATAATCACGCTGAGAGGAAACCTGCAACTCACCGGAATCATCGCAAAATCCTCCACGCGTCTTTCCTTTTTCAAAATTTTCCGACAGCTGTTTCGGCACCTATTCGAAGTAAACCGAAATCAGGCTCGCTGTCAATTACCATCCGCTCCAATTTACCAAAATTAGAACCGAAACAGTTGTGACAAACCATCTATAAATACCACCGCTGCCTAGCTTGGTAAGCTCACACCTTTCTCACTGCATTCGAATTCACGTTGCTCCTCCGTTTCTGATCCCCTGTTCGCCGGATTTAACCAGCCGGAGAGGTCATCGTCGATTGGTAACGACATCCTTACTTACTTCTTTTATTATTCCCTTCGTTTATTATTTCAATCATTCCGTAACTGCTTAGCTTTGAAATCAAAGTTTAATCAAGTTTGAAAACAAAAGTGTTCGGGGTAAATGTTTGAACGAGGAAGACGAAGTACAGTGTGTGTATATATACTTTAAAGGAATCATAAACCGGGTTAAGCACCCAGCCCAACTCGTTGGGCTGGTGCAAAACCGAACCCAGGATCGCCGGTTCGAATCCCATCCCACACGCCGGCCTAACCATTTTTTAAAACCTTTTAAATTAACCATTTCTATGCCAACATAACTCGTGTATAAGTATAACTAAAGATCAAGATATATTGGGTTAGATACCCAGCCCAACTGGTTGGGCTGGGTGCGAAAGGCATAGCAGGTCGCGGGTTCGAGACTTCTGGCACACTCAGGTTCAACACTATCAAAACTTTTTGAAATAAATTAATTTCTAGAATAAGCTAAGTAGTGTATTAATATAATTAAAATCAGGTTTCTTTCGGGTTAGACACGTAGCTCAGTTGGAAGAGCTGCGTACACGCAACCGAGAGGTCACGGGTTCGAGTATCAACACACGCATGCCTACAACACATCGAGCCGGTCTGAAAGTCAGCTTGTCAGACTGACAAGATTTTTTTATTTATTTTTATTATTTTATTATTTTAAGCTTTTTTGTTATTTTTAATTCTATGGTTTTTATTAAATGAAAAATCAAATAAAAGGCTTAAAAATATAAGATTTCAAGGGTTTAGAATACCAATAAAACCCACCTAAAAATCTAGACAAAAGATTTTAACCTAAATATTAATTTATTTATTTATCGAGCATATCACGTTATTATTTTAGGTTAGTACTCTTTCGTCAGTCAAATTCTCAACTCGTGCGCACTCATCATCAACAAAGAATACGCACCCACTGTGAGTGAATCTCTACCAATTCCCCGTTTTAGTCATGTTTTGGGGTGTATCATGTGTCGTACATTTTCTTTTATATTATTTAAACACTTGTGCTAATATCATCGCGTGATCAAATGTGTATGTTTGTTATGTGGTTTATATGTGATTACGTTTTTATTATTTCAGTGCAATCATTTCATTAGGCCCATCAGTTTCTCGTGGGATACGGGTTGAGCATCAGGTGCCTCATTAGATCGGCTCCGTTTGATTGAGCCTTGATCTCAAATACATCACTTATCATGTCATGTGTTCATACAATGTGGTTTGTGATTGGTTATATATATACATCTGTTCACATATGATTCATGCACAATTTTTATTTAACGACAATATAATTCAATTATTTAAATGTTTATCAAGATTTACTCGCCAACTTTTGTTGACCCAAATTTTCTGTTTTTACGCATGATACAGGCGAACAAGCTGAGGAAAGAAATACATAGAAATGGCCTTAGAAGAATGAACAAGTTATTTCGTTTGGAACAATCTTTTGGTTAATTGTTTGTATGAATCTTGTGTTGGATATTTGAAGTTTAATTTCAATTTAATAAATATGAAACTTATTAGTAAATATCATGAGCTTTGGTGATAACCCAATCATGCACCGACTTTTATTCCGCTGCGGGTCGGGGTGTGACAACATATACGCATGAGGATTTGTTAAACGTTTATTATGCTATTAGTCAAACTTATATACTCGCCAATGCTTGTGTGTTGAACTATACTTTAACATGTCTTGCAGGTTGATGACTATGATGATCCATGGAATCTAGTATGATGGACTTAGAAACTCATCTTAAATTAGATTTATGTAGGATCGTGTTTCTTATTGAAGTGTTGTATTTTGCTGTGTTTGTATTCGAATTCGATGTGGTATTTTGTTTCTAAAAGCCTTGTACTTGAAATGTTAGAAATGAAATGGAAATTTATTGTTTAATTACTTGTCACAAGTTTAGCTTTATGAAGTCTCGAGCAATCTATTTACATTCGTCCCGATGATTCCGCCATCAGTTGGGTGTGAAAGAGTGTGTGTGTGTGTGTGTGTGTTTGAGTGTGAAAGTAGGTTAATGATGTGCGGGACCTGGTTCATGAATACATGCAAAATAACGGTACGTAGTGTTCCCCATGACATCCACCCGCAACCTCGTGCCACATCCTGCTGGTATAACACCCAACCTTATAGTATCATCATTCATGTCTATTTAATTATTCACATTACCTAGTTTAAAAAATTTAAATCAAATTAATCTTTTCATGACCATCTAAAAACTAAAAGAGTTCACTTTGTTTACAGGAAATTCTTGTGGATGCAATGCTCAATGTATGCCCATATCATACGTGTCTTCTAGCCCTCGTTTTTGTAATCATTAATCTATAATCCCTATACTTATATAATCCTTAAACTTACTAATAAAAACGTAGTACAGGTGTAAGTTCTCAGCCTGTGTTCTTTATTTTTACTAAATTAATGGTTGCCTAAATAGTTGTCACGTCACATAAGAAATCTTTCAAAAAAAAGGGTAAAAAGACAATCTACATATGCGTGTAAGTTAGCGCCGATGAAAATGTCAACACTACATCCGTTCCTAGCATTTTTAGGGTTTTGGTCATGTTGGATTTAATAGTGTATGCTTGTGTGTGTTTTTTGATAAAAGAAAACTAAAAAAAACAAATGTTTAACAATTCTATAGATCATTAATACTAGTTAATAATAAACACATCTAACAAAGCATAAACTGGATTTGTAAGGAATGATTGTCAAAATATTTCTATATTATCTGATATGCGCAGTTATCATAGTACAACAGTCACTCCCCCTTACTAGGTGCACTATCTCTCTTATTTATGTTTTTGTCTCTCTAAATTCTTTGATCAGAAAATATTCAAGCTGTAAGAGTTACAATTTTCATCATATACAGTTCTATTTGTAAGAGGAGAGAACTGTTCGTAATGTCGCCACTAAAGCGGCCCACAACAACCCAATAAAGGTGTAACTACTAGCAATTTGCAAAACTGTTGGAGCGATATTAAGAACAACTGAAATAACAAAACAACTATATGTACAAAGGAAAGTGCTGGAAAGCCAAACTCTTGGAGAATCCACTACTTTTGGCTTCCAGCTCTTTAGTCTCCAGTTGTTGACTTGTTGACTAGGACTTGTCTTAAACTTTGACTTGTTGACCAACCCTTTCTCATTTCACCACTTTTACTTGGTGTGATATCCCGGTTTTTCGGATAACTTAAACGTAATACGTGTCAATCTAATTACGTGCTATGTGTAGAACGTGTGCGAATTAAATGAATACGTGTTGTGTGTTGTGTGATTGTTTTAGTGATTGAATATTTAGAGTTAATACGTGCACGAACTTAACCGAACCGCGACACGTTCTAAACCTTGGTTCATTGCGACTCTAGGAGTAACAAGTTTTAAACTCTAGTTCAAGTCAAGTCCTCGGCCAAGATCAAATCCAACACACATCAAAACCTAAACCCTAAACCAAAACACTCTCGGCCGAGATCAAGTTCAAAACCGCGGACATATTGAGTTCAAACCGATATTAAACCTAAACTCTAAACTCCAACCACTCGGCCACAAGATCAAACTAACACCACACTATTACTCGGCCACGAGATAAAACCCAAACCAACCCAACCCAAATCCCTCGGCCACACGTACTAACCAAAACCGAAACCCTCACCTCTTGGCGCTATATATATACACATACCCATGCATATGTCAAACACAAACACAAACCCTAGAAGGAAAAACCCGTCGGCAGCTGGTTCTCAGACTTGGCGATCGCAACACAGCCTTCATCCCAACCGGATCAGCCTTGCGGTTCTCAGGTCACACGATGATATAGATTCGGATTGGTAATACTAGATTTAGAGTTGGAAAGAGTTTTAAACTTGAATACATATAGGCTGTGTTTTGTTATAATAACTAGAAGAAAGAACTAGGGTTTGCATGGATGAGATATTGGTATTAATCTAGGATTAGAAATCGGTTTTAGATCGCTTCGGTTAATCTCATGAACGGATTACACGAGTTTATAATAATAACATGCTGAAACAGGATGCTGATTAAAAGTTACAGCCGACTTCATCTGGCTGTAACTTGGTCGTTAGTTGTCGAAAAACGGATTTTCTGAGGTCTAGAACGTAGAGATTTGAATAAGGAATCTAATGGCGCTAGATTCATAATTTTCTGAAATCGTTTGATATTTTTAAAGGGCTAAACAAGTTCAGTGGGTAAAGCTGTTAAAATTCTGGAATTTTGTTGGTTGTTTATCAAGCTAGATTTTAAAATCAGTAGGGAGTTGAGTCATGATTTTTTTACAGCAACTAGGTATAGAAATTTCCGGGCAACTCCAACTAGAATTTTGTTAATCGGACGATCAGTGATTTTTAAATAAATTCTTCCGTGGACTGCAGTCAGAAAGCAGTAAATCTGACTGCAGCTTAGTGGATTAATAATTATGGTTAATTGGTAAAGATTTAGGACTTGGAAAAATTATATAAATTTCTATGGTATAAATGTCACCTACTGTAAAAATATGGGAATTTTTAGAATGCTGGAACTATTTTATAAAAATCCTAGAAAACAGCTGAATAACTGAGTGTTGAGCAGAAAGTTGTTACTTGTGATTTTATGCATTAAAGTGTTGCATGGACTTGAAATGTGTTCATGATAAGTTGTTTGATTACTATGATTATATGAGAATACTTGCATGCATGTTTGAGTGTTAGATATGTTGTTTGTGTGTATCACTTTGTGAGTAAATTGCGTGTGGAATTTGTATTGGTGTGATTACACACTGACGTGGAATTAATTGGTTTGTTAGGACGCAACTAGCGGTCCCATTCCTTATAACATCTTTGCCACACTAACCGAGCAAATAAAGGTGAGTTCACGGCCCCTAACTTTATCCGGTTTTTAAACAACAGGGGGAGAAACATGTATACACTCTCAAACTCAATCTCTTTACGTTATACGAAATTAACGTCACATAACTATACGGTAACTAAGTTAATGTTAATGTAATGTTATGGTCACTATGCAGCTTTATCACTTAAGTCCTCGACAATCTCCTCGGATCGTTAGTATTTGGGTTAAATAGCGGGGGAATTATAAGTAGTACTACTGGGTCTGACGAGCCCCATCCGAGCTAGTCGCGCTAGCTGACCGGGTATGGTCAGCGGGTGTATGATTGGCCTAACATCGCCATGGTCATGTGATAGACCTGGCAAAACGGAGGCACAACTGTCAGCTTCGATCGCGAACACTTAGTGACATGACTTTAGGCTAGCTACCTATATACATTAATATTGAACTTAATTACGGAACAACTTAATATTCCGGGTTTGGAATATTGGAACATCAACTTATTATCCCGGGTTGGGGATAATGGAAACAACAACTTAATATTCCGGTTTGGGAATATTGGTAGCAACAACTTATTATTCCGGGATTGGAATAATGGAACTGATTAGTTATCCCGGGTTGGGGATAACGGAGTAACAAACTATAACCGAACAAACGAATTTATAAAAACCTGTGAACTCACTCATCTTTAATGTTGACACTTGTTTCTTTACATGTTTCTCAGGACGCTAGGAGCTCTAGGTGCACGCACATGCATTGAACAAGACATCATTATCGAGTCTTATTTATTAATATTGTTTTGGGATTTTTCATTTGTTTTGGCGTTTGTGTTGGCGCCCGCATCACTACTTATTTATGCTTCCGCTCAAACTTTAAAAATAATGCTCTACTAAATATTGGTAATTGATATAAAATCTACAATGAACGATTTTGCAAAACGTACAATCAAATCATGTAGAGTCGTTCGACGTACTAGTGTTTCAGATTCTGGTTTGTTCACATGCCTCGCGGTAAAACTCCGCAAGTGGAAATTGAGGGTGTGACAGATTGGTATCAGAGACACTAGCTATAGAGAACCAGGTTTGCATTAGAAGTAGACCTAAACTATAGCTGATATCACGACACTAGACTTAGTTTGGCACTGAATTATTATATCTTGTTATGTAATATGCTACAAACGTGTTTGGTAGGTTATACCTTCATAATAAGAAATGAAAACAACTCGTAACTAACTACGCGACCTAACAGGCAATGTCATCATCCTCATCGTCATCATCGTCCGACAGACTTATGCCAGCAAGAGCACCAGGAAAGGCACCAATGGTGGAACCCATACCACCTTATGGCGTGGAGACACGCTCAGCAGCGAGGAAAAGGCTCGCTCTGGGGGAGGAGTCGTCGTTGCGCCCAACTATTGCTGTACCGGTTGAACCGGTTAATCCTGTAGAAATAGGACTTGACATGCTTAGAATCCTGGTACATACACAACAAAAACAGTTAGGAAGAATGCAGGAAACCATCTTAGCACAAGGATGGATGATCCGACACCTTACGGGAAAGACCGACTCGCTCGAGGAAGAGCATCGTACGAGTAAGATAGCTCGTAACACCATAGCCAGAGATCTGCGTGCTGAGCAGATAAGAGCTGACTGGCTTGAGGACAGAGTCCTGGAAAATAGTTGGAACATTCAGGAACTGCAAAATCAAGCACTTGAACCAGCACCTGCCCCTCCAGTGCCGGTAGAGGAGGATCCAGAAGAGGATCCAGAGGAGGATCCTGAAGAGGATCCGGAGGAGGACCCAGCTGAGGAAGCTGGAAATGCCGCACAGGATGACGGCAACGACAGTGACTTAGGGGATGGAGACGTAGACGACTGACACGTCTCGTTTATATTATTTGTTTTCCTTCAGTTTATTATTTTCCACTTGTATTTAAACTTGAGACTTTATAGTGAATTCGTATGTTTGATTTGCACTTTTGTAAGACGTTGAGATTTCAGTTAATCAAGTATTTCTTTTGACTATTTGACATATTGAGTTGACATAACTTAATAATTATTAAAGTACGAAGTAGGATAACTCTATTGGATATATAGACTTATCGGAGTGTGTTTATGTTGTGTTTCGAAGATCTAAATGGCGACTGGAAGACGTGGAAACCTAAACTTGACGCCCGAAGAGCTAGCTGCCATGATTCAGGAGCATGTGAACGCATCATTAGCGGGTGTTCAGAACCAGCCGGCAGGTAACCATTATTAAATTTTCGCGTGAAAATCTAATAGTGAGGCTAGTACAATTCCTTGCTGACTTCCTGTTCTCTGTCAGCAGGAGGGGGCTTTAACCCCTATAAGATGTTCCTTGACGCAAAGCCAAGCAAGTTCTCGGGGGCGGAAGGACCCATTGGACTGGTCCGCTGGATCGAAAAGTCGGAATCCGTTTTTGAAATGTGCAACTGCTTAGAGGCCAACAAGGTCAAATACGCCGCCTCAACACTGGAAGAGGGGGCACTGACATGGTGGAATGCCCAAGTCCAAACACGTGGACTGTTAGCTGCAAATGCAATGGCATGGACTGAGTTCAAGGCCCTGATTAAAGAGGAGTACTGTCCACGAGACAGAGTGCAACAATTAGAGCAAGCTCTATGGAACCACAAGATGGTGGGATCGGAAATTGAGGCTTACACTGCAAAACACCATGACTTGGTATTTCTGTGTCCTGATTTGGCAAACACGATGGAGAAAAGACTCGAGTTCTATCTCGGGGGTCTGGTTCCGGAAATTCAGGGTATGGTGATGTCTAGTAACCCTGTAACAGAACATCAAGCTATCCGATTGGCTCACAAACTCACCGATAAAGCGGTGGAACAGAAGAAACTGCCAGCACGGGGTACCACTGAAGTTGCCTCAGATAACAAAAGAAAGTTTGAAGACTCCACCATTCGACAGTCTTCGTCATCACATCCACAGCAAGGGAACCAGAAACGGTTCAATCACTACCACAACCACCGGGGTCATCAAAATCGTTCCAACAACAACAACAGCAACTACAACAACAACCACAACAACAACAATAACCAGAATGCAGGCGGTTATGTAGGTCGAAAGCCGCAGTGCAACCGCTGTAATCTCCATCATAACGGCCCTTGTGCCGGAAATCGCTGCCAAAGATGTGGCAAGATGGGACATGCGGCAAGGGATTGTCGTGGGGAAATCGTGTCCCGACAAAATCAGAATCGGCCTCAGGGTCAGCAACAAGGTATAAACCGGGGATGCTATCAGTGTGGTAGCACTACTCATTTCAGAAAAGACTGCCCACAGTTGCGCAACAACAACAACAATAATGGTGGAAACAACCACAACAACCACAACAATAATAACAACAACAATAATGGGAACGGTGGCACAGGAGGTGCCAAGGGTCGCGCATTTACATTGGGCCGCGGGGAGGCCAGAAACGACGCGAACGTGGTCACCGGTAAGTTTCCCCTTAATGAACATTTTGCTTCTGTGCTTTTTGATACGGGTGCGGATAGGAGCTTTATATCTGAGTCTTTTAGGAAGAACCTAAATCTCACGCTTAAACCATTAGAGACCCCTTATGTGATAGAATTAGCCAATGGTAAATCTGTAAATGTGACCCAAATCGTATCCGGCTGTCAACTCAAACTCGCGGGCCACGCTTTTACCATCGATCTGATGACAACTACCCTGGGTAGTTTTGACGTGGTAGTCGGTATGGACTGGCTATCCGACGTCCGGGCTGAAGTTCTCTGCTCCGAAAAGTCTATCCGTATTCCACTCACGAACGACGAAATCCTGACGGTACAAGGCGACAAGGCAAGCGCCGTCACCAACATTATCTCATTTATGCAAGCGCAGAAGTATCTTCGGAAAAAGAATTCCTTCGCTTTACTCGCACTAATTACCGAACAGCCTAAGGACGAGAAACGTATAGAAGACATCCCTGTCGTCCGTGATTTTTCCGATGTATTCCCAGAAGAACTGCCTGGTCTTCCACCACATCGACAATTGGAGTTTGAAATCGAATTGGCAAGCAATGCAACTCCCATCGCCAAAGCTCCATACCGCCTTGCTCCAGCCGAGCTGCAGGAGCTGTCTACTCAACTTCAAGAGCTGCTAGAAAAAGGATTTATCCGACCAAGCGTTTCGCCATGGGGAGCTCCAGTCCTGTTTGTCAAGAAGAAGGACGGGACTTTCCGCATGTGCATCGACTATAGGGAACTCAACAAGGTTACAGTCAAGAACCGATACCCGTTACCTCGCATCGACGATCTATTCGACCAACTGCAAGGGTCAAGTTACTACTCTAAGATTGATTTACGGTCCGGTTATCATCAGCTACGCGTCAGGGAGGAGGATATTGCTAAGACAGCATTTCGCACTCGGTATGGCCATTACGAGTTCTTGGTCATGCCATTCGGTCTCACTAACGCACCTGCGGTATTCATGGACCTCATGAACCGTGTGTGTAAACCATACCTCGACAAATTTGTCATAGTGTTCATCGACGACATACTCATCTACTCCAAAAGTAAAGAAGAGCATGCTGAGCACCTACGATTACTGCTAGGATTACTTCAACAGGAAAAGCTATATGTCAAGCTCTCGAAGTGTGATTTCTGGATCCGGGAAGTTCAGTTTCTCGGGCACGTCGTGAATGAAAAGGGTATCCACGTAGACCCTGCCAAGATTGAAGCCATCAAAAACTGGGAAGCACCTAAGACACCGACGGAAATCCGCCAATTTTTGGGATTGGCTGGTTACTACAGACGCTTCATCGAGGGGTTTTCAAAGATTGCACAACCGCTCACTACCCTCACCCAGAAAGGCATCAAGTATGCTTGGGGTGAAAAACAAGAAGCAGCATTTCAATTGCTGAAGCAGAAACTTTGCAGTGCACCCATTCTGTCCTTGCCGGAAGGGACAGATGACTTCGTAGTGTATTGTGATGCTTCCATTCAGGGATTGGGATGCGTGCTCATGTAACGCGATAAGGTCATCGCGTATGCGTCGCGACAGCTGAAGGTTCACGAGAAGAACCACACGACGCATGACCTGGAATTGGGAGCAGTAGTGTTTGCACTTAAGATTTGGAGACACTACCTTTATGGAACGAAGTGCACAATCTTCACTGACCACAAAAGCCTCCAGCACATCTTTGATCAGAAGGAGTTGAACATGCGACAACGTCGCTGGGTCGAACTCCTGAACGATTATGAGTGTGCCATTCGGTATCACCCGGGTAAAGCTAACGTGGTAGCTGATGCCCTCAGCAGGAAGGAACACTTGAAACCTCGTCGCGTACGAGCACTACAACTCACCATTCATTCAGGGCTACCCGATCAAATACGCGACGCCCAATTAGAAGCAGTTAAGGAGGAAACATCAAAGCCGAATCAGTGGGAAAAATGGAACGCGATTGGGAAGTAAAGCCCAATGGAGCCCGGTATTTCATGAATCGCATATGGGTACCTCTCTACGGAAACCTTAGAGAGCTAGTCATGGATGAAGCTCACAAATCTCGATACTCTGTCCATCCGGGTTCGGATAAGATGTATCAAGACCTTAAAGCTGCGTATTGGTGGCCCAACATGAAAGCCGATATAGCCACCTACGTGAGTAAATGTTTGACTTGTGCAAAAGTCAAGGTGGAGTATCAAAAGCCATCGGGGCTACTCCAACAACCTGAGATCCCAGTGTGGAAGTGGGATCAGATCTCAATGGATTTCATCACTAAACTCCCGCGAACCTTGGGTGGTTGCGACACCATCTGGGTGATTGTGGATCGTTTAACTAAGTCCGCACACTTCCTAGCTATCAAAGAAACGGATAAGATGGAGAAGTTGACTCGCATCTACATTAAGGAAGTAGTTTCTCGGCACGGAGTGCCAACGTCCATCATCTCAGATAGAGATGCTCGTTTCACGTCAAACTTCTGGCAGTCACTCCAGAAAGCGTTGGGAACACGCTTGGATATGAGCACAGCTTATCACCCTCAGACTGATGGTCAAAGCGAAAGGACCATACAAACCTTGGAAGACATGCTTAGGGCATGCGTAGTGGACTTCGGAAATAATTGGGAAATTCACCTGCCTCTAGTGGAATTCTCATATAACAACAGCTATCACACGAGTATTTCGGCAGCACCATTTGAGGCATTATATGGTCGTAAATGTAGATCACCGGTCTGCTGGGCAGAAGTCGGTGACAGTCAACTCACAGGCCCTGAGTTAATACTTGAGGCTACTGAAAAGATTGTACAAATCAGAAACCGCCTGGCGGCGGCACGAGATCGACAGAAAAGCTACGCTGATCAACGACGCAAACCGCTCGAATTCCAAGTAGGCGATCGCGTCCTACTAAAGGTGTCACCCTGGAAGGGTGTAATCCGCTTTGGAAAACGGGGCAAACTTAACCCACGGTACGTAGGTCCGTTTGTAATCTTGAAACGTATCGGACCCGTAGCATACCAATTAGACCTTCCGACCGAACTCAGTGGAGTTCACAACGTATTTCACGTGTCAAATCTGAAGAAGTGTCTATCAGATGAAACTTTAGTTATTCCATTGGATGAGATCCAAGTGGATGAACAACTACACTTCGTAGAAAAGCCTATCGAGATCATGGATCGTGAGATCAAGACTCGGAGGCACAGCAAGGTTCCAATCGTTAAAGTTCGTTGGGACTCTAAGCGTGGACCGGAGTTCACGTGGGAAAGAGAGGATCAAATGAATAGCAAATACCCACATCTCTTCGCAACTGAGCAGCAAACTAACGATGACAGTACCTAAATTTTCGGGACGAAAATTCTTTCAACAAGGGGATGATGTGACAACCTGGAAATTTCTCGTACTTTCGTGTACTATTGTTGACTAAATTCTTGTGCATGGCACTTGGAAATCTTTGTGTATGACACTTGGGAACTTCTTGTAACGTTGCGTACCATCATTAACGAACTAACTCTTTGTGCGTGGCACTCTAAACATGTACGTTACATGCTAAACCGTGTTTACTCAATTTTCGGGACGAAAATTCTTTCAACATGGGGATAATGTGATATCCCGGGTTTTTCGGATAACTTAAACGTAATACGTGTCAATCTAATTACGTGCTATGTGTACGAACGTGTGCGAATTAAATGAATACGTGTTGTGTGTTGTGTGATTGTTTTAGTGATTGAATATTTAGAGTTAATACGTGCACGAACTTAACCGAACCGCGACACGTTCTAAACCTTGGTTCATTGCGACTCTAGGAGTAACAAGTTTTAAACTCTAGTTCAAGTCAAGTCCTCGGCCAAGATCAAATCCAACACACATCAAAACCTAAACCCTAAACCAAAACACTCTCGGCCGAGATCAAGTTCAAAACCGCGGACATATTGAGTTCAAACCGATATTAAACCTAAACTCTAAACTCCAACCACTCGGCCACAAGATCAAACTAACCCACACTATTACTCGGCCACGAGATAAAACCCAAACCAACCCAACCCAAATCCCTCGGCCACACGTACTAACCAAAACCGAAACCCTCACCTCTTGGCGCTATATATATACACATACCCATGCATATGTCAAACACAAACACAAACCCTAGAAGGAAAAACCCGTCGGCAGCTGGTTCTCAGACTTGGCGATCGCAACACAGCCTTCATCCCAACCGGATCAGCCTTGTTCAGTCCATTCAACCGCAAACTGCCTCATTCCTGCTTCATTGATCGCGGATCAGCCTTGCTTTCTTTCCTCTCGGCCGCAAGCAGCTTTGATCACCGACCTTTTATAATACTCACGGTTCGTGTACCTTATCATCTAGAATTTACCATATGTTGCTAGATCATAGTCGAGTAGATATGTGTTTGATTGTATTGTCTCCGATAAATATGCATACTTGAATGACTAGTTGTTTCGGATATATATATACATGCATGCTTGAATGATTCATTGTCTCGGACATATGCTTGAATGATTAGTTGTTTCGAATACATGTGTGTTGATGGTTGCGGTTCTCAGGTCACACGATGATATAGATTCGGATTGGTAATACTAGATTTAGAGTTGGAAAGAGTTTTAAACTTGAATACATATAGGCTGTGTTTTGTTATAATAACTAGAAGAAAGAACTAGGGTTTGCATGGATGAGATATTGGTATTAATCTAGGATTAGAAATCGGTTTTAGATCGCTTCGGTTAATCTCATGAACGGATTACACGAGTTTATAATAATAACATGCTGAAACAGGATGCTGATTAAAAGTTACAGCCGACTTCATCTGGCTGTAACTTGGTCGTTAGTTGTCGAAAAACGGATTTTCTGAGGTCTAGAACATAGAGATTTGAATAAGGAATCTAATGGCGCTGGATTCATAATTTTCTGAAATCGTTTGATATTTTTAAAGGGCTAAACAAGTTCAGTAGGTAAAGCTGTTAAAATTCTGGAATTTTGTTGGTTGTTTATCAAGCTATATTTTAAAATCAGTAGGGAGTTGAGTCATGATTTTTGTACAGCAACTAGGTATAGAAATTTCCGGGCAACTCCAACTAGAATTTTGTTAATCGGACGATCAGTGATTTTTAAATAAATTCTTCCGTGGACTGCAGTCAGAAAGCAGTAAATCTGACTGCAGCTTAGTGGATTAATAATTATGGTTAATTGGTAAAGATTTAGGACTTGGAAAAATTATATAAATTTCTATGGTATAAATGTCACCTACTGTAAAAATATGGGAATTTTTAGAATGCTGGAACTATTTTATAAAAATCCTAGAAAACAGCTGAATAACTGAGTGTTGAGCAGAAAGTTGTTAACTTGTGATTTTATGCATTAAAGTGTTGCATGGACTTGAAATGTGTTCATGATAAGTTGTTTGATTACTATGATTATATGAGAATACTTGCATGCATGTTTGAGTGTTAGATATGTTGTTTGTGTGTATCACTTTGTGAGTAAATTGCGTGTGGAATTTGTATTGGTGTGATTACACACTGACGTGGAATTAATTGGTTTGTTAGGACGCAACTAGCAGTCCCATTCCTTATAACATCTTTGCCACACTAACCGAGCAAATAAAGGTGAGTTCACGGCCCCTAACTTTATCCGGTTTTTAAACAACAGGGGGAGAAACATGTATACACTCTCAAACTCAATCTCTTTACGTTATACGAAATTAACGTCACATAACTATACGGTAACTAAGTTAATGTTAATGTAATGTTATGGTCACTATGCAGCTTTATCACTTAAGTCCTCGACAATCTCCTCGGATCATTAGTATTTGGGTTAAATAGCGGGGGAATTATAAGTAGTACTACTGGGTCTGACGAGCCCCATCCGAGCTAGTCGCGCTAGCTGACCGGGTATGGTCAGCGGGTGTATGATTGGCCTAACATCGCCATGGTCATGTGATAGACCTGGCAAAACGGAGGCACAACTGTCAGCTTCGATCGCGAACACTTAGTGACATGACTTTAGGCTAGCTACCTATATACATTAATATTGAACTTAATTACGGAACAACTTAATATTCCGGGTTTGGAATATTGGAACATCAACTTATTATCCCGGGTTGGGGATAATGGAAACAACAACTTAATATTCCGGTTTGGGAATATTGGTAGTAACAACTTATTATTCCGGGATTGGAATAATGGAACTGATTAGTTATCCCGGGTTGGGGATAACGGAGTAACAAACTATAACCGAACAAACGAATTTATAAAAACCTGTGAACTCACTCATCTTTAATGTTGACACTTGTTTCTTTACATGTTTCTCAGGATGCTAGGAGCTCTAGGTGCACGCACATGCATTGAACAAGACATCATTATCGAGTCTTATTTATTAATATTGTTTTGGGATTTTTCATTTGTTTTGGCGTTTGTGTTGGCGCCCGCATCACTACTTATTTATGCTTCCGCTCAAACTTTAAAAATAATGCTCTACTAAATATTGGTAATTGATATAAAATCTACAATGAACGATTTTGCAAAACGTACAATCAAATCATGTAGAGTCGTTCGACGTACTAGTGTTTCAGATTCTGGTTTGTTCACATGCCTCGCGGTAAAACTCCGCAAGTGGAAATTGAGGGTGTGACACTTGGTCTTCTAGCTCTTTTGATCCCAATAGTTCTTTTCTAGTAGCTTGGTGGTTGTTTATGAAGTTTTCAAGAAGGAACTTCCAGTACTTGATTCTTACAGAAAACTTTTTTCATAAGCTAAGGAAGATGGTTCCTTTGGGTTTTGGTTTTTATCATCAACATATCTTATATAACCCAACAATCTCTCCCTAAATCCGCTGATGCCAAATCACACTTCTTTAACTTGCTTTTATTACTTGTTGAGGCCAAGCAGCCTTTCTCTGTTCATGCCTTTGATGCCAAGTTCCAAGTTAATGGCTTGTACATCATTCTCATATTTTCCATCTCAAGTTCCCTTATGACTTTTATGTCATAAAGGCTTAAACTTTGAACACCATACCCATCTACCTAGGTTGCAGAGCCATCTTCTCTGAAGTTTTCCACGTCATTTGAGTGTTTGATTGTTTTCCATCTCACAATTCTTGGGTTATGGAGGATTGGAGGCAAGTCTAGGACTTCAGTGGGTGGATGTGAATTTGGCCTTGTAGACACTATTACCCCTTGATGTGCTACTGATTGATGTGGTGAATCTTTTGGTGATTCTTCTAATGCAACAATGTAAGTACCTATAGCTTGATCTTCATTGGTTTTGAATACGTGAGTAACATCAGACATGCAACTTACCAGGATAAGCTTTTCTTCTTCATCTAACCCTAGAATCCAATGGGCATAGTCATGCTTTTCCTTTAGGTTTTTCATGTAGTTCTATGTGATTTTTGGATTGTATGCGAGGATTTCTTGGGATTTGAATGGAACAACAATAGACTCTTATCTTTATCAGCAAGATAGATCTTTGTGTTCTCTCAAGTGTGTGGCCAAGGAAATTTTTCTGGATGTTTCTTCAGTGCAACTTTATAGTCTGTGTATTCATTTATGAGAGCAGACTCTTTCCATCTAACTACTGAGTTCTTTGGAGCCATTGTGCAAGAATTAGCTCATGTTTCATCCTGAATAATTTTGATACGGCTTCTGGTGTTGTTTTTCTTTTACTACCAATCTTCCAGTTGGGAGGGATCACCTTTACATTAGGTTCTATAATCATCTTCTTAACACTCTCCACTTCATCCAACAAGTTATTCAAATCCCAGTTTTGAAAGATCTAAAAGATTTTGACTGGATAAGGAACATGACTTTTTAACCAATCAAGGCATTCAACCTTAGACATCTTCACAACAGTTGGATCCTTGAAGGGAGTAACCTGGGAGAGCCTTTGAGATTCTTGGAACATGTAGTGTTCATAGGCCTTTGTCTCCTTCATTCTTTTATCCATTTTGTACTGAGCTTTCCTGTATGTTATCTTGGTTTGGTTCTCGGTGAATTCTTTTATTGCTTTTTCCTCCATTCTCTTAGAATTCTCCACATGATTCGGCTTTTTTTGAACTTTGAGTAGTAGCAGTTGTTTTAAAGACATTATGAATCTTGGTCAAAGAGGAGGATCTTCATCTGATTCTTTAGGATCTTAGGGATTTTCTTTGGAAGTTGTTGTGATTTTGTTGTTGATACTTGAACAAATAATGGAGAATCTTCTGGATCTTTAGGAAACACCAACTAAACTACTGTTTTTTCAACTATAATTGGTTTTGCACCAGTCTGTGTTCCAGAAGTTTTAACAACAGTTGATTTTGTGCCAGTCTGTGTTTTAGTAGTTAAGGGCCCTGCTTCTACTGGTTACTCAACAACAGTTGATTTTGTACCAGTCTGTGTTCCAGTAGTTTCAAAGGTCCAACTGTTTGAGTCTTAACTCCAACTGTTTGACCTGGGGTTTCTTTTTTAGGAGAAATTTGTCTTTTCTTTGCTTCAGTCTTTCTAATGCTTTGCTTTCTTAATGACTGAAGAAGGCCTCATGTCAACTTTAACCCTTTCAACAATTTTTTGTCCTGCCTCACAGCTTTTTCTTCAGCTCTTTGAGCTTCAATTTGTGTTTTTAACAAGGTTGCCTTCCCTGATCTCTTTTGAATTTGACAATTCTATCTTCCAGTTATAAATCACCAACATAGAGGCCTTTATGTTTCTCCACCATAGCTATTGCTCTAGCCTCATCAGCCCTTTAATTTGCCTCAGTTGCCCATGTAGTTATGATGTTGGGCTTCTCCACCTTTTTAGTATCAACAACTTCTTGTCTAACCAGGTAATTGTGAAGCCAAGGCCTAGAAGTTATGGTACCAACATGTTGTGTAAATTTGTTATCTATTTTAGCATCAAGGGTGGCAAGATAAGATTTAAACAGGGTTTCTAGAATATTTTTTACAGTGCTTTGTAGCTCCCCTACTTGTAATTAAAAGGTGGCTATAACCGCACCAGTAGCTTTATGTGGCTAGTGGCTTTTTATTAGTTAGCAAATGTTTTATGGATTCTAACTCCTTTTGTGAGGAGACTAGCGGTTGAGTATATTTTTGGTGCAACTAGACTTAAGCTTGAGGCATTTTGGTGACCATCTCCTCGAGATTAGAGACCACACCTCTCAACTTTTCCATTAATTCCTCAATTTTTTTTTATTTTGGCATCATCCAAATTAATGGAATCATCTGCTCCCCCACTAGAGGTGGTTGTACCAACATGTGTTTGAGACTTTTCAGCCATAATGACACTACCTGATGCCCTTTGTTCTTGGTACTTGGGACCTCCCGCACTTGTATCTTCAAACACCTCAAAGGCATTGAGAATATTAGTAGTTGTTGCCAGGAGGGTGGTCTTAAATATATTACCACGGTCTTCTTGGGAACCATTGGGTTTTCCAAGAAAAGTGATAGCCACCTCTGCAATCACTTCAACAAGATCTACCTGAGTGTGATGTGCCTATTCTTCATGTTGGTTTGGACCATGAACCTTATGTACATGGGGATCTTTCTAAGGCTATATCTCTATGATTTGTTGTTGATATTTTCCCATCTTGTGGTACAAAGGTATTCCTACCTCCATGATTACAATGTCAAGTGGATTTGAAGTTGTTATGTGTCTTAGGCTTACAAGAGGGCTCTGTTGAGAGAAACCTTGAGGAGTTTGGTTGGGTAGAGGTTTTGAGATTTGATGTGAAGTAGTAGCATCTGTCTCTAGTGGCTGATTTTGTTTTTTAGCAAGACTCTCAGGGACCTCATTTTCCTGAGTCGCCTTTGATTTCTTGATTTTCTTTGTGAGAGGAATGCTCTTGATTTTGACTTTGAGGATTTAGAGAGTTTCTAGCATGTACTCTTTTTTCTATTTTTGGGGATTTCTGCTGGGGGTTCCTTAGGGGCAGGATTTTTCCTTTGATCAGCAGGTGTAGTGGGCTCTTGTGACTGTGATGCAACATCAGTAGGTTGTGCAATGTCATTGCCCTGCACTGGCTCAGCTTCTTCTACTTTATTAGTTGGTTAACTTTTTATTTTTCCCAATCTTGTAAAAGTTTGAGCCAAAAGTGATTTTATGGGAAGAACTTCACCCATTTGAAAGACATCTTTACGCGGATCTTGTTGCAAGATTACCGTGATTAGTTTTAGGTATATCAATAATTGTGTGGAAAATGTGACATTTGAGCATAATTCTTTAAAAATTTGATTTTAGGATTATTGAATATGCCATATACTGAGTTGTTATAGGAATCTCATTCCATGTACTTGATTTGCCTGTTATGCACTGCATAATGATATGGAATAGATATTTGAGACTAGCTAAACAATATTTCTTGTAATAAGTAGTTAATTTTGTTGGCCCACATTATCCATGTACAATGAACTCCGTGTCCATTTCAGCTTTTGAGAATTTATCAACACCCTAATCTTCTCCAAGTTGGAGTTTTGTTGCAATATTTCAGGTATGGTGGTGATTTCCCTTTTACCCACTGTGGCAATGATTGCTAGCACTTTTGCTTTATCATCATGTGATAATTGTGTGGTGGTCCAGAACTCCAAATAAGTTGTTTTGTAAAGTGTTGGGTTAACAGTTAGAGCATGAAGGTATGGAGATTTCACAGTTAGGAAAATAATTTGATAATATTGGGTGTCATCATTTGATTTGGTCAGGTATAGAAGTAGGTTCTGAACAAGTCAAAGGTGGAAAGAAAAACCCAAACTGTTGGTTGAGTATTTATAGGCTTTCATGCAACGTACACAAGAAACTACTGGTTTTTAGAAAACAACTGAGTGTCCCGGCAATTTTAGTTTTTTGAGGAAAATCCAATAGTTTCCACATTTTTTAAAATTTGGGTTTATAAAAAATTAAAAAGATTGTTTTGTTTTTGTTTTCTCTACATGTATTACATATATATATATATAAGGGGAGGTTCATTTGAGAAGAAAATTAAATTAAGAAGAAAAGAACAAATGGTACAATTGTAAAATATTAAATTGTTTTTCTCTAATCTCATTTATTATTATCTTTAACTAATTAATTAGTCATAAAGACTATCATCGTACACACATCAAAATTTATGATACACGTTTTGAAATTTATCCTACATAACTCATAATTCGTCCTGCACATCTCGTAATTTATCATACACACCTCGTAATTTATCATACACTTTAAATTATTATTTTTTTCTTCTTTGAAAATCTATATTTTTTGAAAATAAGTTATAAATTTAATATAGTTAGCTATTAAAAAGGAAGACTAACAATTAGTTATCTATCTAAGTTTACCAATATACCCTTACACTAATATTAAATACAAAAATTAAATGAAGTAAAATAAAGGATTCTTATTGGTTGAAATTTCTTCTTTTTTATTCTTACAAAAAATTTCTTCTCATTTGAACTCTTCAATATATATACATATATATATATATATATATATTAGTTGAGATAAAACTTTGAGTGAGATGATTTTGGAACCAAGGCTTGATGACTTGTAGGTTTAGATCCATCAAGACTTGACTTATCACTTTGGCTACCCTATTGACTCAATGTCAACTGTTGTACCATCCTCATTAGTTATTGTTGGTTCTCTGCAAGTGCCTTTATTTCAGCACTTTGATTATGTCTCCTTTGCTTATACTGATGAGTGGTAGAATGGTAATTTATTCTGTCTTGGTCACATGTTGGCAGGTGGTGCATCAGTCACTTGGACATGTCAAGTGAGTTTTCTATTGTATAGGGCCTTTGTTATTGGAGCCTCAACTGTGTTAAACACTTCAAATGATTGTGTTGACTCACAGTAATTCGTTTCACTACAAGGAAAGAAAACTGGTTTTTCTTAAAAGTTTTCCATATTCATCATTTTGCTTTTCTCATAAGCAATGACCATATAGCAATCTTTTGTGTTGTTATTTGTTCTTTCACATATAGTGCAAAACAATGTACACCATATGTTTGTTTGATTGTTTAATGGAAATTAAGAAGAAAATGTGCACTAAATGTGAAGCATATGAGATTACTAGAAAGGGATGATGCTGGAATGATCTTGGGTTAGCTAATCAGGGGTTATGGAGTTAATATTAAAATTATGAAAATACTAGTATGGATGGAATTGATTATGTATATGTGTATGTAACTAAGTGAACATGTGGTTGTATGTCCTGCAACATGAGTATGAAATGCATATGGTGTCATTGCTATGGTACCATATCTATATAGATGTATAAGTATAAGTTCAAAGTTTATATGTTAGGCAGTTAACTTTCTGATAGTCAACACGGTATGAATAGCATGGTTAAGCCTTCAAACACGATTGTAAGATTAGAGAAATCATGCGATGTGAGTTAGATCATTATGTATTATACTTGAAGTTGAATGGGATTGCGTGGATTTGGAATGATGTGATTATTAATGTAGGTCTTGGGTATGTTAGTAATTGACTAATGAAAGTAAAAAAAAACTGTGTGTTGGAAACGAATGTTATTGTGAATGAGTGTATATGCTAACAATGTCGTAAACATGATGACTTGAAAGAATAGGAATCATTTCAAGATGGACCAAAGCATGGAAGGCTAATGGGTCCAGATGAAGCAAGGAAACTATCATTAACATGGCGGGCTCGGGTAAGTAATTCTCGAACTCAATTTCTTATTATACAGTTAAGCCTTCAATGTAAGAGGGGAGGGAATCATGAAAGGATGGATAGATAATGGTAGTATTAAGGTAAGTAAGGTTGTAATGTGCAGATTGTAGCTTAAGTGCTTACCTGTGATATAACACACTTGGTAGGATCAAATGGGTCAAAATTTAGAAAGTAAGATAATAAGTTGTAGAATTTGGATATGGGAACATGGGAATTAGTGTTGGAATGATTTGGGGGGTTAATATAACCCTAATTTAAGAACCAGGACCCACAGGACTCTTAAATGGGGAGCAAAACATCGAAAAAGAATGAAATTCAGACGTTGGCATAGCAGGGGGTGTCACCAAATCCCCTGCATGGAGTTGCCGATGCGAATCGCGTCACCGGCACCCTTTTATGGAGTTGCCAATGCAAAATACCTTGCCGACGCCCAAACATGTTGTTTGCACCCCTGCCGACACCGTATGGGGTCGACAACGAGATTCTGGGTCGTCAGGGACGCCCGTGACCCCGTTTTCCACTGTTTCTTCGATCCCGAACCCCGTATCCCCGTTCCCAACCCCCATTAAACTTCCGAAATGCCCTTCAACTTTACCAAAGTGATTTTATGAGGTGCGGATAAGAATGGAACTTGTATAGGACTATGTATAGGGATGAGATGGGTATGTACGTACGTATGTATGTATGTATGTATGTATGTATGTATGTATGTATGTATGTATGTATGTATGTATGTATGTATGTAAGTATGTATGTATGTATGTATGTATGTGTGTGTGTGTGTGTATGTATGTATGTATGTATGTATGTATGTATGTATGTATGTATGTATGTATGTATGTATGTATGGGATCGAAGTGTGTTTGGCGTGATTATTAGGCTATACACTGAAGAAGACACAGCTGAGCCAGACTTCACGGAAGGAGTCCATGAACTCCCAGATAACCTGAGACAAGTTGCATGGGCACATATTGGGGATGGCCATTATGTCCGAGCAGCACAAAGAGCACAAAAATAAGGGACCCTCTAATCTGATACATTCATCGGGTCCTTAGTGGCTCTTTGTGCCAAAGGAAGGATAGTGGTGGGGTGGTGAACCTTCGGGAACTAACTTGACTAAAATGTATCCTAGACCCAACCCATTGATGTCGCCCACATGTTGTTGAGGAACATGGCCTCAAATGCCACCGCCAACACCCGCATGCCGATATTTTTCGAAGGATGGATCGCCAAGCTATTCAAGAACTTCATTAGGCGCACTCCAAATGGGTTCCACAAAGGAGTGGGTGTGGCAAGTGACGATCTAGCCTTATGCCGAAGCTTGTGTCTTATTATCGATTGCAACAATAGCCTTATATGCTTTAAGGATGCACGTGGCCGGGTATGGAACCGAAACGAACAAGATGAGGTCTTTGAAATCGAAGACAGCCCCGACTGTCCTCGATACCCCGGATACGCCTCGGGCTCCTCCCCCTCTCAAGGAGGAGGTGATTTTCCTAACCTCCATAATTTATACAATGTTCTGCAGGAAACATTCCAAGTTTCTAGGAACACCTATAGCTTGGGACAAAGCTCAAACAGCCGGATTGGAAGCATGGAGCGCAATATGATTACCATGCAAAACGGCGTTACATTCATCCGGGAGCATATGGCGTACGAAGACGAGGAGGAGGAGGAGGAAGACGAGGACATGGATTCGGATTAGGCGATGGTGGTGGTGGGCGACGTATCTACCCTTCAGGTTATCTCTCTTTATCCCTTAACAATTTACTACTTCCGGGCTGCGTCCGGATGAATAATTTGCTTCTTTAGACAATTTACTTTCTTGCGTTTTCTTTTATTTTCGTGTGTTGGTGGTTGAACAAGTAAACACTCATAATTTAAGAAGCTTGTTATTTTGTGTTGGATTATTGTATTGTGGTAGGATTGTAGTTCACATGTACCTTGGGAGGCTTGGACATTCTAAGTGTCGTGGTCCCCAAGCCCAAAAATCAGACGCAAAGCAATGAAACACAGCTCCTAAACAATCACACACATCTGCCACGGAGCCATGCCCATAGCCCATGCCCCGTGCCCAACATTCTGTAAGCTTTTCTAAAAATTTTGTTACTAGCACTTTGACCACGGGGATGTGCCCTCCTGGCAAGCCCCTATGCCCAGTGCCAAATAACCTTAAAAAATTGTTGTTTAACCCCACTTTTTGCACATTTAATCTAAACAAATTCTAGTTGGGAAACATTGAGCACAATGTGTAATTTAAGTAGGGGTGTTAAAACCTTGAATCTTTTGTCCTAAAAACAAGCCTTACACAAAACTCGCCTTGGAAAACCGCTAATCACCCAAATATTTTTTTAAAAAAATTATCTTGGTTTAGTTTAGAAAAAATAAGTTCTAAAAATCATGTTTTTACTAATTTACATCTGACAGCCTCGTGATAAAAAGAACCAAATTAAGAAAATTATAAAAACGGGCATAATATATCTTTGTAAAATTTGATTATATACACTTTTACACTATACCAATCTCCCACAAAAAGTGAGTTTTGAGCCTTTATCGAGCATAAAAATACATATCTATACTTATTGCTCAATTTTTCGTTTCTTGTGTGAATAACCCGTTTGGTTCTTACAAATCTAGAACTTGCCGAAACAATATGTTCCCAATCCTTATTGACATAAATCCAAGTAAGTAAATGATAGAGGCATTAGGACTACAACCCATTTTTCATTCTAAACCATTATTTTTGTTTTCACCCCCTACCAAAAATATCTCCCTAGTTAAACTCCTTTGAGCCTTAACCGTTTTCATTTCTAAAACCCGCAAAAGTATAAACTTTTGCAAAAACATCCATCACATCCACAAAACTTTTTATTTACACATTTTATTTAGTAAAAATTTCGGTTATAAATAACAAGTTTGGCTTAGTTTCAACTTTGGCTATTATTAAAACAAAAAAAAACATTGGTTAAAGTTTTTTTTTCTAAGCCACAAAAAACTGTACAAGAAAACCGACACTTTTTACGTTTTTCACCATTTTACCCAAAAAAACCTACCCCTAGCCAAAACCTACCATTCTAAAAGCCCTCTTGATATTTACAAAGATTAAACGTCAAAAAAGAGGAGGTTTGATTGTTTGTTAAACCTATAGTAGGCTAAGTTCCACCGGGTCTGAGTGTTTCCTCTTAAAATCTTCGGCCGAGAGTTGAGTGACCACTTGTGAGGTGTGTAAATTTGAATATAACTAAATAGAATTTTAGAAATGCATGTTATGCCCAAAACAGATAATTTTCTTAAAAAGTGTTTTAAATAAATCATGATAAATAAGATTGTAAATAAAATAAATGCAAAATAAATTTAGAACTTGGATTCTCGAACACTCCAAAGATGAACCCAAAACTTCTCTTCTACCAATTTCATTTGGGTGTGTAAGCCACATTATTGAGTTTTGCTTGAGGACAAGCAAAGATTCAAGTGTCGGGGTATTTGTTGTACACAAAATGTAACATATAAATTACATCAAACAAGGCATAAAATAAACCCTTTTTGGTACTTGTAACATCCGTCAAAAACGGATTTACCAAACCCGCTCCGTTTATCAACCGAACAGTCAGTCAAAAATTTCGTTGCGAATTAAATGCCCAAAATAATTTTAAACGATACGTAATCAATTATTATACAAGAATATATAATTAGTTTTTGAAAAACTGTCAAAAATCGCAAAATAAAAATATTATACCTCTGCCGGGTTTCGAACCCGGTCTGTACCGATCCGGAACATGTCTTAACACACACACACAAACCACTGCGCCACTTGTTCTGTTTGGTAAATAATAGAATCTTTTAATTGATATAATGACATTACGAATTCAAAATCGGCGCCCCTTTAGTTCAGTCGTCGGAATCCCGGAAATCTCGCGAGTTTTTATCACCATTTTCAGTTATAACGTAAATTATTATTAGGACATCGGTTATAACCGATGTTTGAAGTCCGCGACCAAAATTATAACCGCCGGAAAATTTAAATCAATGAACCCAGTCGGAAATCAGACCAGATTCTTCAACGATCTGCATTATAAATTCACCCACAACCGACTGCAAACCTTTTCGCTCAAAACCACACCCTTTCTCGGCGACAACTCTCTCGCCGGAATTTCCCTGCTCATCGCCGGAAAACCGGTTTCTCCATCCCTGAGCCTCACTGAGCCTCTGAGCTTATACCGGATTTCCCTGCTCATCGCCGGAGATACCCACACCCTTTGTAAGCTTCCTGGAGACTCGCTGCTACAAGGAACACGTCGCCGGAGGTGAATTCTGTCGCCGGAGTTTCTGCCGGAAAACAGAGAGTCCAGTCGGTATACTTCTCCGCCCAATTTCTTTTCCTTTTCACATTTATCTCACCGTAATGATCTGAAATACACTAATAAACCGATAAAAACTTTGAACCAGTCGATTTTCCGAACTCTGGTTATATTTCAGTGAAGAAGACGATGTATTTCCGTAACATATAAGTATAAAATAAATCAAGAAATTAATCGGGTTAGACACACAGTCCAGCGGTGGACTGTGTGCACGTTAAACATTCAAAGGTCTCGAGTTCGAATCCCGTTTCACACGCTGCCTTAATAAAAATCATTTTTTTTGTTAAACCGAACCGGGTCGCCACAGTTATATGTTAAGTATATTAATAATCGGAATAATAACAAAGTTAGACACACAGTCCAGCGGTGGACTGTGTGTTTGTTTATATCACTGGTCACGAGTTCGAGTCCGGTCTTCTGCACCGACTCGGACAATTATCTCTTCTTTTTAAATAAGGCAGAAAAGGAAATAACTAATTAGTATTTAAGTATAATAAAAATCGAATTATATGTGTTAGATTAAACCACAGGTCCCGGGTTCGAGACCTGTGGAGTGCATGTCCGATTCGCTTAAACTGTTTTTAAAATAAAAATGATTTTCGGTTTAAACTAATTAATATATATATATATAATTAAAATCAGATTTATAACGGGTTAGACACGTAGCTCAGTTGGTAGAGCTGCGTGCACGCGTACGGGAGGTCTCGGGTTCGAGCCTCACCCAGCGCACTTGTATTCCGAATTGAACCGGTCAACGGTCAGTCAAACGGTCAACGGTCAGAAAAAAATCAAATTTTTTATTAATTTTTATTTAATTATTTTAATTAAAAATCAATTAAAAATACTTAAAAATAACATTTTTAAGGTTAGAAAATAGCCTCAAACTCACAAAAATACACCCAACAATCTTATTAAAATAGATTAATAAAATCCGTTTACTTACCAAACCATAATGCGATTTATCTAGGTTAATCTCACTCGTGGTTAAAACCACTTCGCGTACATTCAACATCAAGAACCGAACGCACCCACTGTGAGTGAATCTTACAACTCCCCCTTTTAAATTACACGTTTTGGGGTGTGTCATGTGTTATGAAAATAATCAATTTATTTATTTAAACTCGTGCCATACCACATCATGACTTAAAATTAGATTGTTTTTATTGTTGTGATTTACTTATTTCCTTTTGTCATATTATATGAAACTCATACATTAAGGCCATCAGTTCCTCGTGGAAGACGAGTTGAACAACGCGTGCTACAAATCAAATTCATTATTGTTTATGTGTATATCATTGAGTTTGTATTGTTTGTAGTTGTGTCATTCATATTATCATGGTTATGCAATTCATTCATTAGGCCCCTCAGTTCCTCGTGAGAGACGAGTTGAGCATCGCGTGCCTCTAAATGTTCCATTATTGTTCATGTGTGTTTCACTTAATATCTTATGATTGTTGATCAAGTTTACATCTATCTTTACTCATGTTTGGTTGTGCACATATTTCATAATCAATTTAAATATATTCGTTCAAATGTTTTCCATAGGATTCACTCGCCAACATTATGTTGATCCAAAAAAACCTTTTACACATGATACAGGTGAACAGGTTGAAGCAAGGAAAACATAGGATATGCCTTAGAAGAGAACAAAGAAGTTTAGATTGTTAGTTAGATCTTGTTGTAACATTTATTGTAAATTTCCATTTAATTTGTATTAATAAATATGAAACGCTTAATAAATGTCATGAGCTTTGATGATAACCCAATCATGCCCCGATCACCTTTTCCACTGCGGGTCGGGGTGTGACAGATTGGTATCAGAGCCATGACTATAGGGATATAGGATAGGTTATTAGACCCTTAGAGCCTATACTATAGTCTGCCTAAATTTTAATTGATTAGGTGGTTACATACAAACTTGTGATATTTATTTGTTTCATATTTGTTTACATTTCAATCAAACATACATGCTTATATACATATTCATCATACATATATATATACATATTCATTATACATATATCGATGTTCATGTATTCAATTTATTTTCATACTCTCATTATCCAAAGATTTTGTGCAATTTTCAAATCTCATCAAAGTAAGTTCTACGACGGGCATGTAGTAACTGGAAGGGTACAAGTACCGTAGTCGGAACGTCCTGTCTAGGCTGGCATTCATATAAATCCAATATAACGGACCAGCTTGCCTACCTGGGGACCAACGATGAGAGTACGAAGGACCTATTAGGCCAAAGCATGCCACACCAAACGTCGTTCGAACTAACCCTACTTTGAGTTGTCACCGTGTCTACACCTGGACACATTCCGAATATCACACGTTGTATACATATTTCTCGATTTTCTCCGGGTTTTTGTGTACGCAACCTGGCAGAAACCGTGCGAACCATATGAAAAACCGGTATTCATGGGGGCCCACATGATTACACAGGTAAAGTATGGCGGCATGTAGGGCCTAACAGCGAGCAAAACCCAAGACATCCAATGGATGTAGTAATTTATTTATCTATAATTATTTTATGAATGTTCATTCCTAATGCGACCCATGAACCCAAAAGCATCCAACTCATACTCTTGTCATGTATTCCTTGTAGATGTCTTCTAACTTCGCCCGTAGGAAGACGAGAGCAAGAAAAGCCCGCGAACGCATGGCTGCCTTAATCGCTCAACAAATGGCTGCCGTAATACCCAACATTGTAATCCAAGTTCAACAAGCACTTACCGATAATCCTGTCAATCAAGCAAACCAAAACATTTTCAACTCTCCCCCAAATACCACTAAATGCACCTACAAGCATTTCAAATCATGCGACCCTCCGAAATACAAAGGGACTGAAGGCGTCACCGCACTCCTCCATTGGTTTGAAGAGATGGAGAACACATTTCTAAATTGCGATTGCCCTGACGATCGCAAAGTGCGATATGCTACTGGTCGACTATATGGGATAGCACTTACTTGGTGGAACACAGAGAAGGCAAAACGAGGTCTAGAAGATGCTATGTCCTTAACTTGGAACGAATTGAAGGAAATCATGACCAGACGATTTTGCCCAAGGAGCGAAATCAAGAAGTTAGAAGATGAATTTTACTCATTGAAGCAAGTGGAAGGAGACCACATCACCTACAACAAAAGATTCCTCGAGTTACATCAAATGGTTCCCAACATGTTCACTCCCCTCTACCGTTTGATCGAGCACTACATTCGTGGTCTTCCGTCAAAGATTCAAGACCCTGTGATAAGTACCAAGCCTGCAACTTTGGAAGCAGCAATGGAGCTAGCAACAGAGCTCACCGAGAACCGAATCCGAAACAAAGACTTCAAGGAGGAGAAGAAGAAGGATAAAGAATCGACTGAAACCTTCGACTTCACTCAAACCGAATCCCCTTCTCAACCCAATCCTAAGAGAAGAAGAGTCGGGCGACTTTTCGCTGCTACTCAACGAAATCAACCAGTTTTACATGCCATACCCATTCGAGCTATCCCAATCACCCAAGTGGCACCCAACTCAGCTTACCCAGATAAGAAACCATATCTTGGACCTCACCCTCGATGCAACAACTGTTTTTATCACCATCCCCATACCCTACCTTGTCGTCTATGTGCAACTTGTGGACGCTATGGTCATTTGAGCAATGTTTGTCGCACCTTTCAAAACCAAACCTTTTCCCCTACTCAAAACATGGCCCAAGCCTATCAACAACCCCAATACCCCATGTTCCCATATGCTCGAGCTTGTTTTAATTGTGGCGACCCTACCCACTTTAGAAACACATGCCCCCAATTGGTTAATGTTATCAACACTCAAGCCCAATCAAACCCAGTTAACCAAGTAAACCAAGAAAACCCAACCACTATGCCACCAGCAAGAGGAAGAGTCTTCAATATCAACGCCAATCCTGTCGAAGATAATGACGGCC
Organism: Scalesia atractyloides; assembly: GCA_947069175.1. Taxonomy (NCBI): domain Eukaryota; kingdom Viridiplantae; phylum Streptophyta; class Magnoliopsida; order Asterales; family Asteraceae; genus Scalesia; species Scalesia atractyloides. The sequence continues at coordinate 94,659,266 of CAMTDV010000012.1, forward strand.
CAAACGAAGATACTCAACTAGTCCTCTTCGCCGAAGATCCAGATTCAACTCCTATCGTTTAGTTTTATGTTTTTGCCATGTGTAGACTGTTAGAGAAATTATTGGTATATTATATATTATATATTGTTTTCAGTATATGCTTTTGCCGAGGCCGCAGCTCCCCATCCATCGAGGTTGAGTTTGATCCCCATTTTATTATGCGGTTGATCACGGTGTGCCCGCACGATCGGCTCCGTTTGTTTGAGCCTTGATCGGTTATTTCATTTTACATTTCAATACATGCAATACGCTCGGCTCCGTTTGATTGAGCCTTGAGCGCACATTTCAATTTACATTTTCAGTTCATCCAATACGTTCGACTCCGTTTGATTGAGCCTTGAGCGCACATACAATTTCATTATCAGTATCTTGTGGTTGTGGTGTTGTTGTAGAGTCGCATCGAACTAACCATAACTTGCGGATAAAGTCAATGAAAATTTGACAAGGATATGGTGGATACGCCGATGGTACTTCCTATATATAAGTATTCTTGTCAAATGATCGGAGGCATTATCAGGCGGTTATGCGAGGTTCCATGCATAGGCTGTTTGTGTGGTTAAGATATTCATTTTCGGTACATGCAATACGCTCGGCTCCGTTTGATTGAGCCTTGAGCACACAATTTCAATTTCAGTACATTCAATACGTTCGGCTCCGTTTGATTGAGCCTTGAGCGCACATCCATTTCATTTTCAGTACATGTAATACGATCGGCTCCGTTCGATTGAGCCTTGATCGCACAGATATATTTCATATCAGTATTTTATGTTTGTTGTATTGGTTGTAGAGTTATAGGACTAATCATAATTCACTGATAAAACCAATGAAAATTTGACAAGAATATGGTGGATACGCCGCTGGTACTTCCTATATATAAGTATTCTTGTCAAAGGATCAGAGGCATTATCGGACGATTATGAGAAGTTCTATGTAGGATTTATTAGTTTCTTGGTAACCAATCATAACTTGCGGATAAAACTAATGAAAATTTGGCAAGAATATGGTGGATACGCCGCTGGTACTTCCTATATATAAGTATTCTTGCCAAAGGATCAGAGGCATTATCAGGCGGTTATGAGAAGTTCCATGTAGGAATTAGTATTGCCCTGGTTGGAATTTGTGTTACATTTATATCATCATGTTATTTAAAGAGATTGGAATGTGTTCCATTTCTACATAAACTAACCTCTCCATCATAACAAACGAGAGAGGAACTTCCATCATTCAAACATATATGCTATCAGAATGTGGATTCAAATATTTGCTGTTGTGTATATTCATGTTCAAATATTTGCTGATGTGTTTATTCATGCTCAAATATTTGCTGATGTGTTTATTCATGTTCGAATATTAGCTGTTGTGTTTACTTATGTTCAAATATCAGTTGTTGTGTTTTTATTTATGTTCCGCAAAGGTTGTAGTGTTAAGTTTTGCCTTAGGATATAACCATACTTTCCCAAACGTATCTAAACTCTTATGCATGATATCATTTTTAGCAAATCATTTCTGCTTATCAATACTTATACAGTAAGGCAACAAAAAGCGATTCCTGAATAGGGTACTTAACCCTTACAAGGAACGTTACCGCCTCGAACAAAAACTTAAACCCTTATTTTTCTAAGCATACAACTGTCAAACTAAACATCATCATCCTTTTAGTCAAAATATATCATTATTTAAATTTCGGGACGAAATTTCTAAAAAGCAGGGGATACTGTAACATCCGTCAAAAACGGATTTACCAAACCCGCTCCGTTTATCAACCGAACAGTCAGTCAAAAATTTCGTTGCGAATTAAATGCCCAAAATAATTTTAAACGATACGTAATCAATTATTATACAAGAATATATAATTAGTTTTTGAAAAACTGTCAAAAATCGCAAAATAAAAATATTATACCTCTGCCGGGTTTCGAACCCGGGTCTGTACCGATCCGGAACATGTCTTAACACACACACACAAACCACTGCGCCACTTGTTCTGTTTGGTAAATAATAGAATCTTTTAATTGATATAATGACATTACGAATTCAAAATCGCGCGCCCCTTTAGTTCAGTCGTCGAATCCCGGAAATCTCGCGAGTTTTTATCACCATTTTCAGTTATAACGTAAATTATTATTAGGACATGGTTATAACCGATGTTTGAAGTCCGCGACCAAAATTATAACCGCCGGAAAATTTAAATCAATGAACCCAGTCGGAAATCAGACCAGATTCTTCAACGATCTGCATTATAAATTCACCCACAACCGACTGCAAACCTTTTCGCTCAAAACCACACCCTTTCTCGGCGACAACTCTCTCGCCGGAATTTCCCTGCTCATCGCCGGAAAACCGGTTTCTCCATCCCTGAGCCTCCTGAGCTTAGCTATACCGGAGATACCCACACCCTTTGTAAGCTTCCTGGAGACTCGCTGCTACAAGGAACACGTCGCCGGAGGTGAATTCTGTCGCCGGAGTTTCTGCCGGAAAACAGAGAGTCCAGTCGGTATACTTCTCCGCCCAATTTCTTTTCCTTTTCACATTTATCTCACCGTAATGATCTGAAATACACTAATAAACCGATAAAAACTTTGAACCAGTCGATTTTCCGAATCTGGTTATATTTCAGTGAAGAAGACGATGTATTTCCGTAACATATAAGTATAAAATAAATCAAGAAATTAATCGGGTTAGACACACAGTCCAGCGGTGGACTGTGTGCACGTTAAACATTCAAAGGTCTCGAGTTCGAATCCCGTTTCACACGCTGCCTTAATAAAAATCATTTTTTTTGTTAAACCGAACCGGGCGCCACAGTTATATGTTAAGTATATTAATAATCGGAATAATAACCAAGTTAGACACACAGTCCAGCGGTGGACTGTGTGTTTGTTTATATCACTGGTCACGAGTTCGAGTCCGGTCTTCTGCACCGACTCGGACAATTATCTCTTCTTTTTAAATAAGGCAGAAAAGGAAATAACTAATTAGTATTTAAGTATAATAAAAATCGAATTATATAACATGTTGAACACACAGTCCAGCGGTGGACTGTGTGTTAGATTAAACCACAGGTCCCGGGTTCGAGACCTGTGGAGTGCATGTCCGATTCGCTTAAACTGTTTTTAAAATAAAAATGATTTTCGGTTTAAACTAATTAATATATATATATAATTAAAATCAGATTTATAACGGGTTAGACACGTAGCTCAGTTGGTAGAGCTGCGTGCACGCGTACGGGAGGTCTCGGGTTCGAGCCTCACCCAGCGCACTTGTATTCCGAATTGAACCGGTCAACGGTCAGGTCAACGGTCAGTCAAACGGTCAACGGTCAGAAAAAAATCAAATTTTTTTATTAATTTTTATTTAATTATTTTAATTAAAAATCAATTAAAAATACTTAAAAATAACATTTTTAAGGTTAGAAAATAGCCTCAAACTCATAAAAATACACCCAACAATCTTATTAAAATAGATTAATAAAATCCGTTTACTTACCAAACCATAATGCGATTTATCTAGGTTAATCTCACTCGTGGTTAAAACCACTTCGCGTACATTCAACATCAAAACCGAACGCACCCACTGTGAGTGAATCTTACAACTCCCCCTTTTAAATTACACGTTTTGGGGTGTGTCATGTGTTATGAAAATAATCAATTTATTTATTTAAACTCGTGCCATACCACATCATGACTTAAAATTAGATTGTTTTTATTGTTGTGATTTACTTATTTCCTTTTGTCTATTATATGAAACTCATACATTAAGCCCATCAGTTCCTCGTGGAAGACGAGTTGAACAACGCGTGCTACAAATCAAATTCATTATTGTTTATGTGTATATCATTGAGTTTGTATTGTTTGTAGTTGTGTCATTCATATTATCATGGTTATGCAATTCATTCATTAGGCCCCTCAGTTCCTCGTGAGAGACGAGTTGAGCATCGCGTGCCTCTAAATGTTCCATTATTGTTCATGTGTGTTTCACTTAATATCTTATGATTGTTGATCAAGTTTACATCTATCTTTACTCATGTTTGGTTGTGCACATATTTCATAATCAATTTAAATATATTCGTTCAAATGTTTTCCATAGGATTCACTCGCCAACATTATGTTGATCCAAAAAAACCTTTTACACATGATACAGGTGAACAGGTTGAAGCAAGGAAAACATAGGATATGCCTTAGAAGAGAACAAAGAAGTTTAGATTGTTAGTTAGATCTTGTTGTAACATTTATTGTAAATTTCCATTTAATTTGTATTAATAAATATGAAACGCTTAATAAATGTCATGAGCTTTGATGATAACCCAATCATGCCCCGATCACCTTTTCCGCTGCGGGTCGGGGTGTGACAGTACTAATGTTGGAAAAAACATGTTTCTTTGTTTACTTTTAAATTTTAGTATCAAAGAAGCTTAAATGATTAAAAGGAGTAAAGTAACAGCCGAAACCAACACAAATACAAAGAAGAAGGATTGACACGACCTGACGAACCCCCATCCACATCCAAAACAACAAAATAACAATGACAAAAGCTTAGGCACATGGTCGTGCCCAGTCAAGATTCTCTACAAATAAAGAAAACTGCAACAGACAAACCAACACGGGGTCGTGCTAACCCAACACGGGTTGTGGGCAACTTTAAGATTCACATAATCTGTGACAGTATAGCAAGTACACTGACCACGGTGCCATGCTATGACACCATGGGGGTGTTAGTACAAGACCTGACATTTGCAGTTAATGAAGGAAGAGAAAAAGATGACCACGGGGTCGTGCCAAGTGGGCACGGGGTCGTGGTCGCCCTCTGTTTCCAGCTATAAATAGAGGTGCTTGGTTCACGAGAACGGCATCCCTTGGCAAACTACTTCTCTCACACTTTCCATCAGTCCACCACCACTACAACACCAACACCCACCACCATCATCCACATTTCATCTTTTAGAGTGTGTAGTAGTCTCGAGATCCAAGATTGATTGTAAGAGTTCTTGTCAAACAAAGGCCATGCTTTGCTAAATCTCTTACATCACTTAGTGATGACAAATCTTTTATGTATTACTTTTAATTTTCAATCTTTGACAACCTTTTAATTGGGTATGTACTAATAACTTTAATAACTAGTTTTTTTTTATATTGAAAGTGAACTTCAGTTAAACATTTCTTCATGTTTCATTGACTCACTCATTCGTGTCGTTACGATCTATGTAAAGCGTATTAACTGCCTGGAAGGGGTTAGAAGGGTGTTTGGTAAAGTTCTTGCCTCGTTAAGTGTATAGATCCTACGAGGACTTGGTTCAAGCTTATTAGGACTTCCCTTGATGTAGATATCATCAAATCGGGAGAAGTAAGTAGGCTTGAACCCTTTATAAATAAACCACTATTAAAACTTTATTCGGCTTTGTGGGACTGTATCCCTGGACCAATATGCCGACGGTAACGTCGCCTTCATAAGAGGGGCATACCACTTTTCGCATTAATAACTTATTTAATTATCATTCAATATTCCAGCCTTATGGGACTATATTCCTGCTGACCCAGACCAATATGGCCGAGGGTAACGTTGCCTTCACAAGAGGGGCCTACCACTATACCTAAGATAATCTCTTAAAAAATCCAAAGTGCGGAAATCATCAAAGGATATATAAAAGAGAAGTCGAAACCAAGTGATTCTTTGTTGTCTATTTGTCTTTATTTATTTCATTACGTTTTTACATTTAGTTTATCTTTTAAAAACTTTCAAAACTTTTATCACAATTTGGTTAGATTAGACGTTAAAGATAAGCCGATATTAAAAGCTCTTGTGTCCTTGGACGACCTCAGTATCTTACCATCACTATACTACGTCTACGATGGGTGCACTTGCCCTAACGTGTGTAGAGTGATAGTATTATGTCGTGTTTTATAAATTTAAAGCTTAATCCACGAGTAAAAAGTGCTTAAAATATAACAAAAATTATAACCACGCTCACCCATGTCAGCCGGGCTCGAGCTCAGGCTTGATATATAAATGATCTCTATTTTAGGATCAAGCTCGACAAGGCTTGACTCGTTTCGAGGTTTCTCTCGAGCTGATTTCAAGTAGCTAGCCTGCCGCTCTGCTAGTTTGCATCCCTACTAACACCATATATAGGGGTGAATTTATTGAGGAACCACAAAAGTGTGGAACCGGAGAAGGATTTTTTTTAAAAAAAAGGGATTTTGTCACCAAAGTTGGACGACGACGAAAGGAATGTCGATATCCAGGCAAGATTCGACAATGATAACGACATAGAAGGAGTAGGAGGGAGAAAGAAGTAAAAAATAGTAACCCCTAGGCTCTAATATCTTATAGAGTATTGAAAATTGTGTTATGTATATTGATCAACTACCTATATGAATACAATGTTGAAGAATACAAATGAAGTCAAATTAAAACATAAATTCTAGCTAGGCTAAAGAAAAGTAAAACACATCTCCTTTACATGATAAACTATAACTACTAAATTATATCTAACACCCCCTCAATAGCTTTTTTAATGAGAAGAGATGAGACGTTTATACTAAAATGAGAAACAATAAAGATGCTAACATAAGATGATGCAGACAAATTCTGAAAATAAAGAAAAAGTGATTTAAGCTTAAATAGTAAGAAAAAATTGTGGTGGCTAACTCGATTTTATGGTGTAATTTTTTTCTCTCTCGCTTGAACCCATAACAATACGACTTAAGTTAGGTATACTTGTAATCTTCAATCTCAATTAAAATCTAAACTCATATTCAACCCAAATCATCTCCTGACTTCTAACTAGTCCATTTTTAGCGACCCTAATTCATGAAACGTGTAGTAAAAAAATACAAGAGTGAATTGCAAATTTTGTCCTTTATCTATATATAGCGGTGTCATTTGTCTTTACAATAGACGAGTTTTGTATTTATTCTTTTGAAATCTTGCATGATATATCCTTTGGCTCTAACATAGTTAAATTTTTCTGTTAAATCAGAGGGTATAATTGTCGTTTTAATCCTATTATTTGAAAAACCGCCTTAAAGAAAAAGAATATATATCAACTCCATCCTTTCTCTCTCACAAGCAAACACTTTTCCTCTCTCTACTGGATCTCTTGGTCGTCGATGTTGGGATTCAATCGAAGAATCATCTCTTCTTTAATATCTTGTGCACCTTTCCGCCACAAATCCTCAATTTCCTGACTTAATTACCAATAATCAGCTCCAATAATCTGATATAATGAACAATATACATACTCCAAAAACCCTAGGTTTTGAATATCAAACTTATGTTACCTTTTCAAAGAATCCTCAAATTTAGATTGTATACCATGAAATCCATTGTTGTTCTACACCATCTCCTCCTCTTCTTCTTCTTCCTCAACTTCTCACATCTAAACTCTGTTTCTTCATAGAAAAAAGAAGAATTTAGAACAAAACCCAGTTAAAAATCAAAAGGTTTCCAATCAAACCCACTCATTGTTTCGTTATCCATCTATCAAAATGGGATCTTATGGATCAAGATTGATGAGGATCCGTCTCGTAAGCCACCCACGAAACGGTTTCAAGCGCCAGATGTTGTTATGTATGAGTTTGTAAGCAAGAAACTGTGGTTCTATAGGTATACTAAAGGGGTAATTGATGAGGATTATGTTGATTCTTCTTTTTTATTTATTTGTATGATAGGTATGAAATTGTTGCTAGAACT